>JALRMM010000024.1:0-165639 GCA_026122155.1 Zymoseptoria crescenta
ACTTACGAAAGTAGAGGTATATAGCTCTACGTATCGATCCGAGTTAGGATACGAGTATATAAGTAGAGATAGGATATTGTACTATAGCGACGCTATGTATATCCCTAAGGATTGCGCATTAAGAGCGTAGATTATGCGTATGCATTACGATAATCCCTTAGCTAGTTATTTCGGTAAGGACAAGACTATCGAACTAATAAGACGTAAGTACTTCTAGCTACGTCTTCTAATAGACGTCGCTAAATACATTGCTAGATGCAATAAATGTCTTATAAACAAAGCGCGACACTATCGGCCTTATAGCGTATTAGCTCCGCTTACGTTTCTACGAAGAGCGTAGTAAGACATTTCCATGGATTTTATTACCGACCTCCCTCCGAGTAAGCTAAACGGTTCCGTGTTTACTACTATACTTATAATTGTTTGCCGATACACTAAGATAGTAAGATTCGTGCCTACAACTAAGTAGTGCACGAGTGCTAATCTTATAGGTATTCTTAAGCGAGAAGTAATTCGCTTCTTCGGCGTGCCGAGAAGCATTATAAGTAATAGAGGTTCTATCTTTACGAGCTAGTATTAGTCTAACTTCTGCTTTAAGGCAAAGATTAAAAGGAAGCTGTTAATAGCGTTCCACCCTTAAATAGATAGTTAGACTAAGAAGGCAAATTAGACCCTCGAGCAGTACCTTCGTATCTATATCGGCGAGGATTAAACTAAGTATGCAAAGGTGTTGTACTAGGCTAAGTTTGCCTGCAATAATAGTGTGCAAGGGACTCTAAAATAGAGCCTATTCTATACACTATACGGTTGGAATCCTAACCTTATTACGTTATTATCGTCTTAGGACGAGACTCTTAAGGGAAGGGCGCTAGTAGCTATAGACGTAGCGAAGCGGTTGCGAGAGCAATACGAACGGTTAACGGAGCGTTAGGAGTATGCTATAGTAATATAAAAGAAGCATTATAATAAGGGACGCAAAGCGAGAAGCTATGTCGTCGGTAACCTTATGCTCCTCTCTACTAAGAACTTAAAGATAGACCTTCCGAAGAAGAAGATAGGACTAAAGTTTGTTAGACGGTTCCGCGTAATCGACATTATCGGTACGTAATTATATCGTCTAGCGTTGCTAAACACGATACGAATACACAACGTATTCTATGTCTCCCTTCTAGAGCCGTAGACTAGGCGCGAGAACCCCGAAGAGGTTGCGATAATGCTAGTCGCGGATAAAGTAGGAGAGTAGGAAGTTAAAGAGATCCTATAGGCTAAGAAGGTTAAAGGACAGATAATATATCTCGTTAAGTAAAAGGGCTAGCCAGAGGAGTATGCTACATTCGAGCTCTATAATAATATTAAGGACTACGAAGCTTTAGATATATTTAAGGCGAAGCCTAAGCGTAGTAGGCGCGAACGGTAGCCGAAGACATTACCTAAGAATAAAAAGTAATCGTGCTTAAATAGTTGTTAACCTATATGTACGTCGTAACTATAGAGACTTTAAAGGCGACGCTCTATTACGAGTGCTTACCCTCTTCGAGGAAAACAAAGTCTATCCTATAGATATAACATCTTCGTCGAAGATGTGCTAGGCATATAAGGACTAGGCTTAATGTAATCGCAGTAGGACGATAAATAGTAAGAAGCCTAGTAATATAGCAATAAAAGTCCGTAGTCGTAGGTTCAAACGGGCATAAGTCTTTAAACGCCTCGTAAGATATTCTAAGGGCGTCTTAAGAAGGCCCGTAATCGCCGGTCGCATCTTACTAGATTCCATCGGGCCGTAGCCGTATTTAGCCTTATTAATGCAATTATCGTTACTATAGGTCCCGCTAGCGAATAGAATATCCGGGTGATAGTATTATTAGATCTCGACAGGTCTTAATAAACTGAAAATGTGGCCGGTACGTAGAGACGGCTTAGCGAACTAATTATAGCTTACCTACTATTCTATCTTCGCCCTAGATAGATATATGCTTCTAGAGATTACCCTAGATTAAAGACTATACTTACGGAGACGTAACTATATAATATCCGCCTATCTAGATCGATAGGTGTCGCGCTCGCGGTTACTATCGACTAGGGTAGCGGTTAAGGTTATGCTAGGATTAAATTATATAAGCGCACACTCGCGCTTGCCTAGGCAACTATAGGCTTCTTTTAGTCTAATTACCCTATAAAAGGAGACTAAACAAGGATCTTCCGTATTAGTAAGTAGTAACACTATTATCTAGCCGAGCTAAGTTATTTAACGTAACGAGTAAATCTAAGCTATAGAACTACGTATAAGGAATTAGCGGGTAATAGACGGCTACCTATATATATAGGTTACATTAGTGTTAAGCGAGGACCGGGGTAGCGGCGTTCTGGCGGCTTATACTAACGACCGCTAATAGCTCTCTTAATACCGGTATAGGGTAAAAAGAGTCGAGATTAAATAGTAAGTTGTCTATTATCTAAAAGTGAAGTCTAATGCCGCCGTGCCGCGGGTCGTTATCTATTAAGTGTTTCTAATTAGGGACGGGCCGGACGCGCTAGGGTCGGTCCCTAGATATATACGGTCCGCGTACTAAGCTAGTACTACTCGGGCGCCTATCCGACTAAAGCTCTCTATACATTATAAATAGTCTTAGACGCTTAGACTACCTCGCGTTCGGGCTAATTAGGTATAAGTACCTAGCCCTTCTCTAGGTAGTCTAAGGGCCCAACTCGGGTTTTTATTAGATAGAGGGTTAGCTTTATTTACGTTTTACACTAACATAGAGATTTAGCTTTATCGGATAGGATTTCGAGTAGAATTTACCCTCGATAGCGACTACGTAATAACGAGGATAGATCTCGAAAATCTAGAACGGTTATTTTATAGCTAGTAATCGTCTCTTGGCCCTCGTCTTATTAAGAAAAAAATCGAGCGTATTTTGAAAAAGGAGTAGTCTTTCCCGTAGATTTTAAAGAATTCTTATTTATAAGCGATTTAGTAAAGCCTACTCCTTTTTTAAAATACGCCCGATTTTTTTCTTTTACTCGGCATTATACTCGGCGGACTCGGCGCTACAAAATAACCGTATAGGATTTTTAAATTTCGACCGTGTTGTTATACTATTGTTACGCGCTATTATTATACTAAAATCTCGTACTAACACTCTATCTAAGAAGATAGCTATTACGCCCTTAGACTATATAGAAAGGTACCCCCGAAGGGGATTAGCGCCGCTAAGTATAGTCTATGCGGCTAAGACTATATTATAAATAACGTGCCGAAACTATATAGTATTACTCTATTTAGAATATAGCCGAATGTTCGTGCCTTAGGTAAACATTTACCTATACCTATATATAGATCCTTCTTTCTTCTTTTTAGCTTCCTTTTCCTTTTAGCTAACGAATAATATATATAATAACACTAATATCGTTCCTTAGAATTAACTAGTTATAAGCCCGGACGCGCATCTAAGACGCATCTAATATAATAACTAATACTAAGCTATCCGAGATAAGTATCGAGTAGCGTACGAAGTTATGTATTACTCTTATTTTATTATCTTTTTTCCTTTATTAAAACCCCTTATACTAAGACGTTACTAAAGATAACTAATAAGAAGGTAGAGTAGCTAAAAGGTTAGGAGAATTATAAGGTTTAGTCTATTAAAATTAAGGCTCTCCTTTAAGGTAAGGGTCTATAGACCTATCTTACCGGCGAGCATAAGGTACCGACTAAAAAGAAGGACGAGGATAATAAAGACTTCCTCGACCGCACTAATAAGTACAACATAAACTGCTAAAAGGCTCGTAGAGTACTAGTTTAATTAGTATTAAAGGATATCGCACTAGATCTCGAGCATTTTGTATTAGTAAAAGAAGTATAGGATTATCTCGAGGCTAAATACAAGCCCTCTATATAAAGGCGATAGGGTCTATAGCAATGTAAGGAACGCCTAATATCTACTAGATAAAAGGTAAGACTAATTCTTACAGAATTTAATATACGAGCGCAAGCCCTTCGCCTTATATGCGGTAGGCATACGCTAAGCATTCGTTACCTTCTTAGTTATATAACCGAAGGATAACTTTACTCGACCCGAACTACATACACCGATTCGCAGATTCGGCCACAGAATATTGCAAGAATGAGACGGGAGCGAGCCTTACTTGTTTCACGCACAAGTCGCACGACTCTCGGACGGACTCGTTCTGCGTTGGTCAACCGGCAGTGATAGACGTATCTGCTAGAACAGTGGGGCTTCATTGTCCGCTACGAGACTTGACCGATGAGGATTACTCCCGTGGAGCTGCACCGATGTCGCGCTTTGAACTTTACTGGTACGCTACCGGTCCGCGCACGATCTTCGAACAATTCCTGAACTTCGACGACAACAATCAAGCCGGACACGAAAACCCGGAGAAGAAACGTACTGTCTTATTGGTCAAGCGAGAAGATACCGTCGGGAACCTGTGGCATACGTTGATGCAGGTCATGTCGGTCTGGCTATCGTTAGACGTCCTCCGCACGGCAAGGGACCTTGCGTCTGGAAAGGCCTTCTATACACAGCTCGATGTCAGTCAAACTCAGACCGTAATCTTGGACTCTTTCGAAGACGGCCCCTTCTACGAGCTGTGGTCAATGTTCGGAGACTTACCCGTTGTGCGTCTACCGGATTTCGAATCGGCTTCAGCGCCAACTCAGCAAATTGTGATTCCATTGCCTGGAGGGAGCAATCCGATGTGGCAGGGTGATTGGGTCGACTTAGATTGCGACAACTCGGCACTTCTTGAAGCGTTCTCCATTCGTATGCTGGAGTTCTTCGGGGTGTCGCACGAAACAACCATGTGGCCGCATTGGTATGACCAGATATCCCTGCTGTTCATCGATCGAAAGGGCAGTCGCAGTCTCGACAACCAAGATGCTCTGATTGAGGCTATACGTGCGAAACATCCTCAGGTCAAGGTGGAACTTGTCGATTTCGCCCCGCTCTCCTTCAAGCAGCAGCTGGAGGCAGTTGCTTCCACGGATATTCTAGCCGGCGTTGACGGAGCAGGCTTGAGTCATGGCATGTTCCTGTAGCCGAACTCCACAATCGTGGAAATTCGGCCTCCGGACATGGACCACAAAGGCTTCAAGAACATGGCCAAGTTCCTGGGACACCGCTACTTCAGCGAGCACAGCGTAGTGCGAGACCACCCGGGCAAGACTGGGGATTGGCACAATGACAAGGTCTTCATAGAGGCAGAAAGTCTGTTGAGACTGATAGATCAGGCTATTGCGAGCGCTAAAAAACAGTGATGACTTAGACCGTGACAAATGGATGACAGTTGTATTCATCGAGTCCGCTGTGGTGACATTATCAGAAATTCGCTCGCAGCAGATCTCGAATGATACTCTCAGGATTTCGCAATGAGATTCGGCAAGTATGGTTGATTTCTCACTGTGAATCAACTCCTCCGAAGATGTTCGACAAAGAACCTCCAGACACGGGAATTTCTAGCAGAGCAAACAGGACCGATCCAAGCAGCGGCAACAAACCCATCAGCAACTTCCAGACCGTTCGCTTCTCCTTCGGCTGCTGTTTCTGCGTGTATCAACGAGTCCTCCGGGGGCGCATATCGAGGATCCGATATCTTTGAGAACTGCTTTTCCTGTAGAGCCAGGAGCTCTTGCTGTAAAGCCTGGTTTGCTGCCAGACTATTACGAAGATCCGCCTCGACTTTCTGTACACGGGGTACGTTGCGCGACGACTCGATCTCATGCTGGATTGTTCGGTCTTGCTGTCATGCTATCTTCAGCGTCGTCGTCTGCGAGGAAGGTAACGCTGCTTACATTGATGCCATCGCCAGAGTTCGTAGAACTCGTCTTGACGGCCTGGCGGTCACCTGGCCCATGCGAAACGCCATGGCCTGGCGAGCTGAGCTGCACCTGCTGCGAGCTTACTGACCTTTGTTCCACTGACTCAATAAGCTCATCTTGAGGACTGAGCCCGAGAGGATGATGCGGCACAACTTCGCGACGGGTCGATTGCCTGGATGGAATGGAGTGCAGCGTCCTCGTCGCTGATGGATGCGCAGCCGGTCTGCTGTCCATCGGTCGCTTGGTTTTGGACCACATGATGCTCCTAGTTTGGGAGGTCAAGCGTGCTTGCTGCTGGCGAGTACTCGACGGTATCTCATGTAGATATTCTCCTGTGGTACACAAACAGTGATGTACAAGCCGCCGTGGATCCACCGTGGCTCTCTCATGGGGAGAGCCGAGCCCGAGATACCGTATGGGTTCCAAGTGGAGGACGAGGATCCCCGCAGGATCTGCATGTGGTGTGCCAGAATCTGTAGCGAGCGCCGGATGTCCCAAATCTTGCCCGGCATCGAAAGGAATAGACTTCGAGTGTTAGTCTACACGTTTCTTCCAGTTGCGACAGCCTTATGAGCGACGATCGCATGACCGCCCTTCTTTTCAGCACACCACATCTCCACTCCTCTTTACTTCGATGAGGACATCCGGGCATCTCAGTATGGTTCACGTATCGGAGCAAGTTCCAACGTCCGGTGGAAGCAGGACGAATCCGACATCAGAGCCAGCGTCACTCCAGCGCCACCGACTGATCGTCGGCGTCGATTATGGAACCACATACTCTGGTTGGTGACCTCACAAACCGAGCCCAGCGACGTGCTTTGTACTGAACGCAGCTTAGGTGTCAGCTTTGTCACAACAGACAAATCGAGCATCGAAGACATTCAAATAGCGTCATCCTGGCCCTCACAAGACGGCCAAAGTCTTTGGAAAGTGCCAACTCGTATCGCCTACGCCGTAGAGAACGAAAGGCGAAGGTTGAGGGCAGACGCATGGGGTTGCTCCGTGCGGGCGGACATGGTGCGTATTGCGGGAGCCCAAGACGGAAAGAGCGCACATCGATACCTCTCAGGCCCGTAGTCTTGAAGCTATGTGCCAAGCTTACATTCCTGCTTGAAGGTCTCATGTTCTTGGACGAAACTTCTCCTCGACAAGCAAGCTACGGATTGTGAACACGACGACCCCTACCTACAATACGCGATCGAGGAGGGCATTCTGCACATCCCGAAGGGCAAGACACCCCAAGACGTCTGTGCAGATTTCCTCGGCAAGCTCTACCACCACGTGCTTGAGAAGATAGTTGAACAGATTGGCGAAGAATTCCTGCATTCGACACCGATCGATTGTTGGGTGACCGTACCTGCTGTCTGGTCCGATAGGGCATCGGACATAACTTTCAGATGCAGCCAAAGCTGCAGAATTTGGTTGCAGGCCCGGTAATAACGTTTATATAATCACTGAGCCGGAAGCAGCAGCAATCGCTACATTCAAGACGAGGACCAAGCCTCACGCACCGAATCCGCCGGAGCCCGGCGAGAACATCCTCGTTTGCGACGCCGGAGGAGGCACTGTTGACATTTCGACGTACACCATTGTCGCCACCGAACCGAGCTTGATATTCGATGAAATATGTGTGGGTGTTGGTAAGATTCGTTTCTGATGGACTGCCCCAAGCAGATCGCTGACTATCAACAGGGGGCAAATGTGGTTCCACGTTTCTCGACCGCAATCTGCACCAACTCTGCCTCCTATCAGGCGCTCCGAAGTGACTCTTCACCATATGACGTAATTTGAAGTCCAACCGACATCACTTCCTTCTATATCACCACCTTCCTTCCACCACCACTGCTACCTTCCTTCTTGAGTCTACTGCGGATGGGTGAAGCTCGAGTATCAGGCATTAATTCAGGCATCAAATTATTACGTAATCTCGAAAACGTGTTAGGACAACGAGAGCGACATCCACCGGTCTGATTGGAGACAGCACCAACTCAGGATGAGTCGTTTTGGAGACAGCTTCGGAAAGATTGGAATGCGACGGAAAGGCCCTGGCAGCACGTTGTAAGTCGGCGAAACTAGCCTGGCCTGTTCAAGCTTCTGGCTTTGGACAGACTTCACATACGCAGTTTTATCGAGTCGGCATTGACGCATCGCCACGTAGCATGGACTCATGGGAAAGAGCCAAGCGATCTTACAGACACGGCGACAATCACCACGCTACCGAGAACATCGAATTGGGCCCGCTTAAGGTAGAGGGAGATCATCCGCCGCAATTCTACGACGACGACGATGGAACAATCTTCCTAAGCAGGTACGAATGCCTGCTGATCAATCGGAGGGAATCGCAGCGCTGACTCTGCAAGTGCCGATATGGAAGCATTGTTCAAACCGGTAGTTGAACAGATACTGAAGCTCATCGGCGATCAGGTGGAGAGAGTCTCGAACGAAGGCAGGCCTGAGAATCAAAGTAAGGCTCGCGGCATTGATGCTCAAGATGAGTCACTAACAACAATCAGCGGCTCATTCTGGTTGGCGGTTTCGCGGACTCACATTACTTGATGCAGAGCGTCCGATCGTGGGCACTCCGTAATGGCGACATCAGAGTGCTGTGTGCTGCCCATCCGTAAGGGGTCTCGAATGTTGCGTTATCTTTGTTGTTGGTAATTGACCTGCCTCAGACAAGCCGCAATTGTACAAGGTGCCGCTCTACGTGGGCTCGAGGGGACTGCTCCGATGCAAAAACGCATGAGACGCCACTACGGATTCCGCCTCGCAATGCCCTTTCGGGAAGGCCACGATCCTGAGAGCAGAGCCATTTACAATCGTGTTGATGGCATCAAGCGGTGTCGGCATCGTGTCGACTGAATGATTGCAAAAGTAGGACCGCCTTTCGTCCAACGTTCCTCGTGGCCGCCGCTGATCCTACCAGGGAACTGCCATCAAAGGCAAAGCATCACGAAGAAGAACGCTATACATCGACCGTGCGAAGGGCGAGAACATGACGCTAGAGGTAAAACTACTCAGCTGCTCGCTCGATCGTCCCCCAGACTATGGAGATTCTGACCGTAGGCGACTTGGACAAGGATTGTTCAGTGACAAAGGCAGATGCTGACTGTACTCAGGTGTGGACATCGTTGGTACCATCAAAGTCGACTTTTCGGGTGTCTCCAAATCAAACTTCACTTCGAGGCGCACTGGAAACGGAATCGCCAGCAGCCTTATGGGCACGAAGCACTGGAATTTCGAGTTCGAGCTTGAAGTGAGCTTTGGAGCGGCCCAGTCTAACCTCACCTTCCGCACATTGATCGATGGAGTGGCCCAGGGATCTGCCCATATTGATTTTGATTGAATACCATCATAGAGCAGAGCAATTCGAATCTGGCGGGTAATGTCTTGTACACAAACCACGAATATCAAAAAGGAACATCGCAATGTCAAGCATTCTTAACAATCGACAAGCAGAGATCAAACGAGCCAAGTATCCCTGTCAATCTATTCTTTTGTGTCTCATTCTATCATGCCGTCATTCCTTCAGCACATTATATCAAGCATCAAACTCGCTTTTCGATGGTTTCAGACTCATCAAAGACCTTTGCATCATACTCTTTCCGGGCAGCGACCTCAGCCAAGCGGGCAACTTCGGGATCTTGCGGTGTCAACGAAGCCTTGACAACGCCGAAGATCGAGTCGTGGTCTCTGAAGACCTTCTCCATGTCGTCGAGTGAGCGTCCCATCGTTTCCGGGTATAAGAAGAAGACCATGAGCGGAATGCAGGCGCCGAGCACAGCGTACAGGATGTAGTATCGGTAGCCCAGCTCAGTGATCGCCACTGGCGTGATCATCAACACAGCGAAGTTCCAGAGCCAGTGATTAGCGGTGGAGAAGCTGGCCATTGGCATGCGCAACCTCGTCGGCGCTACTTCCGTCACATAGAGATAGTTGCAACCAAGGAATCCAATTGGAACGAACGTGTTGAACAAGAAAACGAAGAGAACTTTTGCGGGCCGAATGTCAGTGGTAGGTTCTGTATCGCACGTGATTCCAGAGCTATAACGCCCTCTGTCGATAAACTTACCTGACGTGATCTGGGCCGGCTTATTGCTCCTGGGAAAGCTGTTGGTAATGGCCAGCACGGTCATGCACATCGACATTCCGAAGCCACTGAATATGAATAGTTTGCGGCGTCCAAATCGATCGATGGTGAAGAATGCAATAAAGCTGCTGAGAAATTTCTTCCCAGAGAAGCGGAAGGTCAGCTAACGTTCAGGTGTAAGGTCGCCAATGTAGGCCATCTGCATCTCAGTCTTACCCAGGTCAAGCAACCTCCGGACAAGATTCGCGCGGTCTGCTTATCAAGACTAAGGCCTTGCTCGAAGATCTGGGAGACAGTGAGTGTTGTCCGATCAAAGGGATGCTCGTTCACATACCGTCGTCGAATAAGAACTGATCAGGTTGCTGCCGCACCACTGTTGGAAGAATTGGATTCCAAGGCAGAGTAAGAAGCGATAAAGCACTTTGTCGTCTATAGATTGAGGGGTTTGTGTGTCAGCCAAAGTTCAGATGACCGAGCGTCGAACAGAAAGAGACCTGCTGCCGAAGGCGGAGAGGTGATCTCGGACTGAGCTGCAGGCGTTCTTCCATACAGTCTTACCTCCCATCTTGAAGAGATCACGTTTTCTCGCTGCACTTTTCGTGGCTTCCAGTGTGAGCTCAATGGCATTCATCTCCGTTGCGATCTCAAAGCTTTCCACGGGTTCGTCTCGCAGCGTGGAGAGGTTGTTGCGAGCTTGCTCCATTTGACCCTTAGATGCGAGCCATCTCGGAGACTCTGGTACCAGGTAGACCGAGGCGACGAGAAGTAACGAGATGAGTGCCGGAAGAGCCAGAGGCATCCGCCACGAGAGCGATCCATGCTTTACTTGATAAAACCCGAGGTTGACCTTGGAAGGTCAGCGAGAGCTCAGAGAGTGGAATATCGATGGAGGCCTTTGGCTCCTCAATCTCATACCCATGCCTGAAGAACATAACCAACGGTTATGAAAATGCCATCGACGATAACGTGCTGTCCGCGATTCTTCGCTCGCGAACACTCCGATTGCCAGACCGGAACGGTTGTGCTGAGGGCTCCGACACCCAATCCGACGATGAAGCGGCCGATTGTGAATTGGGCAAGTGTCGTAGAGCTGCATTCGAGGACCTCACCGATGAACGTCAAGACGGCTGAGAGAAGGACCGTTTTGCGACGTCCCAAGATGTCACCGATTGAAGCGCAGGCAAGTGATCCGAACAAAGCGCCTATTGTGCACGTCGCAACAATGGTCCCCTCATGAACATGTCAGAAAGATCTGCTTGCACACCACTGGAATCTGGATCTTACCTGGATGGTACTTTTCGTGGCTTTCTCGTGTCCGGTAGCATGACTATCAAGCGGTGAACAATCAGCGATGCTTGCATAAAGAGGTTTGAGAGCAGTCGATACTGAACGTCAATTTCCGGAAACTGCTCATTCCAACTCTCGATGGAAAGCAAACCTCCAATACCCGACTGGTTCCAGCCAAACAGAACGAAGGATGGCAAAGCAATCAACAGTGTCTGCATCAACTGCAGCTGCTTGCCGGTTCGAGTCATCTTGACAGTATTAGAAATAGTGATATGCCAAGGGAAAACAAGACGATGGCCAAGAAAATGAGAAGTGAATCAAGAACACTACTGGAAGAAAGAAACCCCTTCAACGTCTACCTTATGTATTCGCCGGACGGCTCTCCAATGACGCCGCTCACGATGTACGCATGTGGTAAGCTGGAACCCGAACGCGCACCGTCAATACTCCATCGAGCATGGGGAGCGGCATGGGTGCCATTGTGGAGCCATTGAGGGTGACCCACGGGGTGATGTGGGCCGGTTTTTCTCTCATCCGCGAAGATTGTACGGATTGTGCGTTGTTTGGTGTTTGTTGAACGTGCTGGGTCTCCTCTGCGAAAGGCCCGAATACTTTTCGTGCGAATGCCGGTTGTCTTGATGGCCTCCCCAGAGCCATCCGGTAAACGAAGGCCTTTGATCAGAGTAGGCGTTCGGAGACTGGAAGAACGGCACCAAAATCCTGGCATGATCGTGCAAAGGCAGGCAAATGCTTGTGGAATCTACACGATTTCTGCCGTGCGCTCGATCCGTGATCCACCCGACGTCGGGTTCCTCCACGCCGGCCCCAGTAAAGTAACGGACTTAATTCAGCGCAACCCGATGAGGATTCCGAAGAAAAGACGTCGTCCACTAGCGCGTGCCAAGCCTTCCACATGAAGCTTCTGCAAAACCTTCACATCCGTGCCAAGATGACAAGTTCAGCCTAAAGAGCACCTCATGGGAGCGAACATGACATTAAGATATGCAATACGCTAACTGAACACCATGGCTAAGATGGGACGGAACGCTCAATGCAAGAAAAGACCTGGCCATTACTCCTCCATCGATGCTCGCCTTGACGACGCAGGCGACGAGCCTCCCTTGTCGAAGTCGCCGTACGGGCATTCTACCGTTGTGTTCTCGTCCTTCAGACAAAGCTGGTGGACCTCGCTGGTTCCTACAAGAATTGATGTGTCAGCAAAGCTTGCACGACGAGTGATAGATTCAGGATGAGGCCTGGCATGTCGCGAGGGACAGTTTCGGACTGATCTCCAGGCCTTCTCTTCAGGTCTGCAATGACTTACCGACTTCGCCATACTGCGTCAAATCTGGACTGATCTCGGTCTGATCATACTGCGCTAGCAGCTTTCTGACCTTCCCTGTGGCACTGCTCCTCTTCTCTGGCGTGGACAAGAGGTTGTCGAGCACCCATTTGGGCTGCAGTGCAATGAGAGGAACAGGAGAATGCCGTGACCATCTCTTCTGATGCGCAGGCGTGAGGGCCACCGGGAACAGTGGCTCCCCATCGAAGCAGAACGTCCACTTCTCATGTTCTGTATCTTGCGGGACGTCTTCTGGCCATGGCACCGAATCCCAGATCCTCAATCCTCGAAGCATCTCCCAGAAGTTGTGGTTGTAGTCTTCGACACTTCTTTGCTCGCCTTCCGTCGGCGCACCCATAATGACAAGACTGGTGTTCGGCCCAAGTGATCGGGACAGTCGAAGGTATGCTCTCAATGCTGGAGCGATGAGACGGACATTGCGAGGTTCTGAGGGGTCGTCGGAAAGGAGAAAGACATAACGGTGGTCACCGCTCCGGTAACCCATCGTGGCATAGACGCAAGGAAATGTCTTGAGGCCGGTTCCTTTCGCCAAAATGGTCGTTTTGAATTCCTCGTAGACATTGCGTTGCCATGCGTCCATGTCGTACTTCTCCTCGACCTGTTCTCTTCAACTTTGTTAGTATATCTCCACCCTGGAACGCAGTGCCCAGCTTACCTTGTGAGAAGATTTTGCCCGTCTCCAGCGCCGACTCTGCTACCATGACCAGCCTCCACACCATCTGGACTCAAGCTCCTCGCCTCATAATTCAGTCCATCGGCGACATAGCGAAGATTGGTAGTCAAGTCATCGACGCTTTGCCTGGCCTTCCTTGGTCTCAATGCAATGAACGTTGCTATCGAGAAGCCAGCGAAAAACAGCAGTATGTTGAGAGCGACCTGCATGCTGACAGTGAGGTGTAGCTTGTGAAACGAAGGCTGGCGGCGTTCACGACTTTTCGGCAACGTGCGAGTGCAACGTGCGAGTGCAACGAGGTAGGCGAGGTCGGGTGTGCGAGGGTGAAGTGAAGTGGTTCAGGTAACATTTGTACTAGCACAACTCTCCCAATCCCACGAGGATTGCGCCGCGTATCTGCAGAACAGTTTCGGCTAGCACGGTTTGCTGCTCGTATGTTTGACCCGCGTCAGCTCGTCAATGGCAAACGTGCATTGCGTTGACGTTGTCTTTGTTCCGCTTGCGTGCCGCTCAAGATCAATGACGATCTTCAGAGTCATAGCCCTTCCTTACCGACAAACATATAGCTACAAGCTTTCGGAGGCTGAGACAAGGTTCATCGATCTTTGTCAGATCGTGGAGACGGCGGAGATGCGGCCGATCAAAGGACAAATGATGCGTGCCGCACTGCCGCGCAAACATGGAGATGTAAGGGCGATCAGCACATCTCCGATTGGAGAGTCCTCGTCAAAGCACTTTTCTTTGACCTGCCGAATAATCCGAGCTTGCCAACGACCACATACAACAACCTTGAAACAACATGGAATCCACGCACACTCTGGAAGACGGCACGATTGAGCTGGATCCCAAGACAGGAACCGCCTTCAAGTTGGACAAAGGTCAAAGCCTGACCATCATTGACCCTCAGGGCGTGCAGGTGGCGGATCTTGTTGCGTTCTCCCGTGAGGATTCGAGAGAAGTCATCTCCAACGGGAGAACATTGGACTACGCCAGCCGACTGTTCCTGACCACAGGCGACCCTCTCTATTCCAACAGGTCACGGATCATGCTCAACATCTTCGAAGACACATGCGGTCGACACGATATGCTCGTTCGTGTACCCCAGTAGAAGGCCTAGCCGTCGATCGAAGCGTCTTTCTCAAAGAATACTAAGTCACAATTGCTGACTTCTACTTCCGTATTAGCTCACCCCCTGCTCCAAGGACACTTTTCGCATCATCTACGGAGACAAGGACCCGGCGCCAGGCTGTTTCGGAAATCTCGCCAACGCTCTCGAGAAGTTCGGCATTGAGAGCGACGCCATTCCCTGCGCCTTCAATTGCTTCATGAACGTCGTGATCGACGGCACCACGGGAGAACTCAAGGTCGACCCTCCTACTTCCAAAGCAGGTGACCACATCGACTTCGTGGCAGAGATGGACCTCATTGTCGGCTTGACAGCTTGCTCGGCTCTCCAATCGAATGGAGGCAGTTTCAAGCCGATTCGATATCGCATCAGTGGTTGAAGGGCGAGGATTCTGGTTCCGCCAAAGAAGAGCAAGGAGTGACATTCAATGGAGGTGTATTTTTAAGTGCATGCGTAAACATGATGCATCCTTCATTGAGCAAGGAATGCATTAGTCCCGGAAAGGGAGGAAGATTGCTTCTTTGTCGATCTGATCGACGACCATCGACGCCACACGAAGCTTAATATGGTGTAGTCAGATCTTTGAGGAGAACTCGATTCGTTTGCCCCGGGTTGCACTCCTTTGTCTAAGCTTATTTGTGTTTTGTGATTCTCTGAATCACCTCGCTCGTCAACCGTGAGTGATGATCTCATTCGAACGTTTTGCCAACACTGCTCACTCCCACGATATTGTGTCTCGGTCCCGGGTTCCGGTCTGGGGTCCAGTCTAACATTGAGAGTTTGATGCTTTGAGAGCATACCACGGCTCGTCATCTAGTGGTATGCGTGTACCCTGACACGAGGTGTAGACCGTCCTTTAGCTGCACATCGTGGTCGGTCCTCGTTGTTCACTCCGATATCAAATCCTCTGCCTATTTCCCACCGCGTCCATGAACTCTAGACGCTCATCGCGGACACTGTTCGGACGAGACTCATCACCATTACAGAGCAAGGAACGCCGTGAGTCGTCGAAAGAGCTGCTCGATGAATACCATGTCCATCTTGAGGACGACAACAAAGTCTGCTGGAATGATGGAGCGAAAGACCATCCTCGGAATTGGAGCCCGTGGACGAAGTACTACTCCGCGATCATAATCTCATGGCTCGAGCTATACATGACGGGTTTAAGCTCGTCTGGTACGGCTGCTGCGAACGCTGCCCGATCAGAGTATTCGATGAGCAGGACTTTGGCATATTTTGCATTCGTCTCGTTATACCTGATCGGACAGACCGTTGGAGGCATCTTCTGCTCGCCGATATCCGAGACCTTCGGCCGACGGACGATCTACATCATCGCCACAGCAATGTTCTGCGTTACTTCGGTCGTGGTCGCCGCTGTTCCGTCAGACATGGCTGGAGCCAGCGCTGCGATTTACATTGGCCGCTTCTTCCAGGGTGTTGCTGCGGCCATCCCGGCTACTGTCGCATTCGGCAACTTCGAGGACATGTTCGACGCTGAGAAGCGTATTTGGGTGGTGTATTTGTACACACTGGCGGGTATGATCGGTCTTGTCATGGGACCAATATATTCTTCGTATATTCTGGCGCGGACTAACTGGTATGTCATCCTTGCCCACGAAGGTCTGTACCGTTACAGCGGCTAACGTTCAGTGCAGGCGATGGGTTTTCTGGATATCTGCCATCGTATCAGCACTCTCCCTCGGCGCCTGCTTCTTCATCAGGGAAAGCAAAGCAACTCAGCTTCTGCAAGCAAAGGTGGACCAGATTAAGAAAGAGACGGGCAACGACAAATTGGAATCGAACACATCTTCGGGCAAGTTCTCCTTCAAGGAGTTCGCAAGAAATTCTCTCTTCCGTCCGGTCGTCTTTCTGGTCACAGAGCCGATCGTAACTTTCTGCTCCGTGCTATGCGCCATCGCTTTCGGTCTGTTATATGGCCTCACAGAAGGTCTGACAGTTGCATACACCAACCCACCGTTCGATCGAACGTTCAACGAGACGAGCTCATCTCTGGCCTTCATCGCTATCCTCATTGGCGAGATTATCAATATCCTTCCTCGGTTCTACGATCAGCACGTCTTCCGCAAGTACCGTCGAGAGGGCCGAAGGATTCTGCCAGAGTCCAAGATCACAAGCTTCGCCGTAGCCTGTCCAGCGTTGGCAATCGGACTCTGGATCTTTGCTTGGACGACTCCTCCACGGGTCACGAATGTGCCGTGGCCAATCTCCATGATTGGTCTCATTCTGATCGGATTCGCATTGAACGACTTCTCATACGTGCTCTTCGGCTACGCAACGGACTCATACGGCGAAAACGCTGCTTCGGCCGTTGCGGCGGTGAGCCTAACGAGAACCCTCACCGCCGCCGTATTCCCCCTTTTTACGTATACCATGTTCTCCGGACTAGGTACCAATATCGCCGCGACTATCCTGGCAGCTGTCGCGACCCTGTTTGCTTTCACGCCATTCCTATTCCTGAAATATGGCGGCACTTTGAGAAGGAAGAGCAAGATGGCCTGCAACGATGATCAAGCCTTGGTCGAGGAGAACAGCCATATGGAGGATCGTTCGGAGGAGTCGCATGAAAAGGAGTCTGCTTAGCAGGTTGACAGCGAGGGCTTTTCCGGACCTTGACTCAAGTATAGGTTGAGATGCAATGAGAAAATACACTACACGGAGGCCAGTCCGCTTGAACAACCGCCCTTGAGACCTGTGTCGAGTAATGTGTGATGTGTGATGTGTGATTGTATAGGGTTTGCGACCCTAGCGCCGCATTTAAGGTTTCGAAGTCCGCAGGCGGAAGTCAACCTCCGAAGCTGTGGACGTATTTATTCATGAAATACAACAAGCTCCCCATCATGGCAAAACGACCGGCAGAAGCCTCGCTAGAGGACTCCGTATCCGATTCGCCCGCATCAAAGAAAGCGCGTGTTCAAGACGTCCAGGACGAGGATCTACCAGCACCGCCGCCTTCCGCGGTACAAGCCCAGGCGCATAGCAATGGGCACGCGAACGGAAAAGCTGCGGGCGCGGAGGATGAGGGCGACGACGATGACGAGGAGGATGACAGGGCCATATCGAGACAAAAAGCGCCAGCCGATGGTTACTCAGATCTGTATTTGGACACGGTATCGCGAACGCGACTGGACTTCGACTTCGAAAAGCTATGTTCCGTGACGCTTTCGAATATCAACGTGTACGCCTGCCTGGTATGCGGGAAATACTTCTCCGGGAGAGGGCACAAGACGCCGGCATATTTCCATGCGCTGGAAGAAGGTCATCATGTCTACATCAACATGGAAACGAAGAAGGTGTGGGTGCTGCCAGAAGGCTACGAGGTGAAGAATAAGAGCTTGGATGATATCAAGATCGTGGTCGACCCTCGATTCACTCCAGAAGAGGTCAAGGCGCTGGAAAAAGGGCCCAAGCCTGCGTGGGATCTGCTAGGAAAAAAATACATACCTGGATTCGTCGGATTGAACAACATCAAGGCCAACGACTACTTGAACGTCGTGGTTCAGGCACTATCCCACGTCGCACCTCTGCGGAATTTCTTGATGCTGGAAGATCTCTCCTCGCGTCCGCAGCTGGTCCAACGATTCAGCGTCCTCGTACGAAAGATCTGGAACGCCAAAGCCTTCAAATCCCACGTCTCACCACACGAGCTTATGCAAGAAGTTGCGCTACGGAGTAACAAAAAGTTCCTCCTCACCGAACAAGCCGATCCCGTTGACTTCCTCAGCTGGTTCCTCAACAACCTCCATCTCTCCCTCGGTGGGTCGAAAACCAAAGCCCACTCTTCTCTCGTCCAGAAAATCTTCCAAGGAACACTACGGATCGAATCACAGTCTATCTCTGCTCGCGCCGACGCCGGCGATCGCCTCCGTTTCGAAGATGCCGGAGTCATCAAATCACAAACCTCGCCATTCATGATCCTCACCCTCGACCTTCCACCCGCACCCCTGTTCCAGGACGACGTTGAGAAGAACATCATCCCCCAGGTGTCGCTCACCACTGTCCTGCAGAAATACAATGGCATCACCGCACAGGAACGTCTAAACACTCGCATGCGATATCGCCTACAACATCCTCTCCCGCCTTTCCTCATCATGCATGTCAAGCGCTTTGCCTCGAATAAATTCCTGCAAGCACAGCGGAATCCAACCATTGTCACATTCAACCCGCGAAGTCTGGATATGAGTCCGTACGTGGAGCCAGATCCGAAAGTACACCCGATTGGAGAGCCTTTGGTATATGACTTGGTTGCCAACGTGACGTATGAGGGCGTCAAAGTGAGGGATGACTCTGTGGAGGGCGAAGCTGAGCGCAAGATGTGGAAGTGCCAGGTCAAGGAGGGTGGGGAGAATGGCGGGTGGTGGGAGATGCAGGATCTGTTCGTGGAGAGGGTTGATGCTGAACTTCTAGCGACGAAAGAGAGTTATATTATGGTCTGGGAGAGAAGACGGGCGAAGAAGGGCAAGGCGTGAGTCGACGATGCGCTGATGTAGGAAAAGACAAGGCCAAAACATTGGACCTGCCCACCGAGGCGAACATCATGTGTCCTGTCAAAAATCCTCTTGACGTGCATTCGACTTCTTCTCCGCCGCAACAATATCATGGTCGACTTGCATTGTCTTCTTGCCTACAACACAACGCCCTCGGCTGCGCATTCAACTGACAATCAAACCTCTCCAGTAACGAGCAAGAGAGCCTCATAAGGTTCGCAGTCAAAGTCAGCAACCTCACTGCTGACCAGCGTATTGCCTGGACCGCTCTTATTATCGACAAAGAGGAGATCTTGCGCGCCGCTACCGACCTCCGGCCACGTCAAACTCGAAGCAGGATCCTTCACAAACCTAATGAACGTCTCCTGCATATACTTCCCAGACGCACTTGATCCACATCGCTACCTTGCGCCGGGTACGTGCCAAAGATGAGCGGCAATTCTGCGCCATGACTCGCACCATGAGCGTTCTCGCCCGGATACGCGTGTCGACGTTGGCGAACGTGGCGTTGTAGAAGTATCGCCACGTTGGATGTCCCGTCTGTGCAGCTCTTTCTGACGGGATTTTGGCGCGGCAGGTGTAGGCGTACTGGTTGGGAAGACGACGTATAGCTTGGTAGGGATCGAAGTATTGCAAAGATTCATTGTAGAGCTTTTCGAAGGGCGGACCACGCCCGCCTGTCACTCCTGCCCAAAGTGCGCCTGCTGTCGCCGGGTCGAGGTTCGGGGCGAACTGGGCGATCTCGTTGCCATTGGTGCCGGTGAGGATGGGAATGCGAGGAGACGAGGCGATGGCGAGCTGGGCGTGGTTCACATTTGTGTCGTTGTCGATAGCCGGGGGGAAGTACAGGCTGTTTTTGACGGAGATCTCGGCGATGACGGCAGCATCCACGGCCTGAACGCAAGCGAGCTGCGAAGAGGCTGTTGTGCAGTTTGTAAGAGCCACGAGAGCAAGCCAGCTGTCTATAGGTGCGAGGAGTGTTTGGCTCTCCATGATGGCGGCTTGGAACGGGAGAGGTTCTGGTGGATTCAAGAGCAGCTGCTTGACTGAGTATCCACCGGCAGACTGTCCCGCTATTGTAACCGCGTCGGGATCCCTTCCAAATGCCGCAATGTTCTCATACACCCAAGCGAGTGCCATCCTTTGATCGAGGAAGCCAGTTCCTCTCGTCGGCCTTAAGCTCCGGAGACTGCACGAAACCGAAGACGCTGACCCTGTAGTTGATGGTCGCGACGATCACGTCTTGCGCAGCTGCGATCGGGACGCCGTTGTAGACCGCCAAAGACCCTGTCCCCGTAATTAGGTTGCCTCCGTGAATGGAGAACAGGACCGGGAGTTCGCTCTCGCAGGAAGCGTCGGCCGGAGTAACAACGTTCAGGTAAAGGCAGTCGTCGCTTTGGGTGGCATTGTACGCAGAGAAGAACGAGGTCTCATTACCGCCATGTTGCTTGAGCGCTGCGAACGTGTCAGAGCTTACACACCTTGAACGAATGATCATGACATACGAGGTCCCTGCTGCATGCGCGAAGCCTTCCATTGCGTGGCATCGAAGTCTCCCGCGAGCTGCTCCGCCACCGGTGGCATGAACCTTTGTGGAGGCTTCGCGAACGGAATTCCCAGAAAGGCATTCGCCGTGGTGCCTCCAGTCGCGCCAGAGTATGTGAGACTGGTCCCAGTGATGTTGGCCGATGAAATTTGTACTGTCGGCTGAGCGAGTGCACTGCATGCGGCGGCCAGCACACATGCGGCCAGATTGGAGCGCATGGTTGCTGCTTTGGAACGAATGAATGAAGCGAATGCGCGAGGTCGAACGAATGCGCGAATGGACGAATGAATGAACGAATGAAGCGAATGCGCGAGGTCGAACGAATGCGCGAATGGACGAATGAATGAACGAATGACAGAACTGGCAACTTTCGGCATCGTTGCTTCTTTCTTCACCTGTATGTAGATGCCTGCTTGGCATTGATCCTGATCCTACAAGGCCACGCGTGTGACGATGGCCTGTGGCCCCGTGCAATCTTTTAGGGGAGGTAGTGTAATACGAGCTGTGGAGACGATCCTTGCTATTATCAGTGTTGCCTCAATTCGTGCCGGTTCCTGACGCTCAATCAGTATGAGTCGAGCGCTGCTCCGAGTGCGCGGGCTGTTCAGCTCGATGATTTGTCCTGCCTTGCGAGTATACTTGAGCCAATAGAGTCCTGCTGTCATGTTGGCAACAATGTTTAGATTGTGCAAGGGCACCTCGAACCACTCATCATTTGATCGTAGATCGAGCGGTGACCTCCACCGAGCGTGCCTCCTGTATGGAGCATTTCTCCCACCCCGAACTTTCTCAGTCCACTCCACCATCGTGCTATACTTACACGCAAGCCTGCCAACCCATAGCGGGACTGCCGTTTCTCTCGAGACCGTGGTCCTCGACTATCCGCCAACCGACGCCGTCGCTATGCACATACACCACAATCGCTTGAAATCAGAGAGATCCGCCCGAACCGCCAACAGACCAACCAGAGTGAGGTGCTCAATTCAAGAACCCCTTGCAATTCGCCGATCCACAAAGACAAGGGATACGATCGGTTGAATCCATCTCCCGCTCGAATTTGTAGTCGTAAGTGAGTTCATCGTCTGTGAGAGATTGTTAGCGCGCATCACCAAAGGACAGTTCAAGGCATCAACTCACTCTTCCCGATATCCTTCAACGCATATATCACAATCCTAGGCGTTCCCTCGACCTTGATGATCTTGGCGGTGCAATTGGGGTTGCAAGAGTGGTTGATGAATCGCGCAATACCACCCTTCTTCGTAGCATCCACAATCTCATCGTCAATCATACGGAAGAGGTATGAAGATCCGACGCCTTGCTTCTCGTACCTAATCTCGCGAAGATCGGCAATCTTTTGACGAACCTTCTCACCGACGTACTCAATGATGAGATCGTTGACGGCAATGTTCTCTTCGGCGTAGAGGCCCCATCCGTGAATGGCAGAGCGATCGAATTTGACGAGCTTTTTGCGTTTCTTGAGCTGGTTAAAGCGGATGGCGACGTCGGCATCGGAGTTTGCGATGGCGAGGGTTTGCTTCTGAAGGTTGATGTCGTTGACCAGACGGCGATTGTTGACACGGTTGCTACGAGAGGTTGCGGTACTGGCGATCTTCTCGGCTTCTTTGATCTTGGCGGCTTCGGCTGCAGCAGTAGGATCCGAGGTTGCTTGAGCTTGACGTTCTTCGCGTGCCCGTTGGACCTTGATACGATGAGGAAGGTACTTAGACTTCTCCTCGTTCAATATCTTCTTGACACCCTCCGTGCGTGCACATCCAGTTGGGTTAGGAACGTAGTAGCCCGAAATGAGAGGCTCGGGCTGGGCTTGACCAGGAATACCACCACTGTTGAGAGCCTTGATCTCCTTCTGCTTCCATGCCCAGAGCTTGACATCACCAATGTCATATGCAGGTTGCTCGGCGAGCGCCCTTCGTGCGAATGCCATGTCCTCTTCATCCTTGATGAATTGCTGCCACCCATCGATGTCGAGAATGATGGAACGATTCTCCTCGACGGTCCGCCGTGGCTTGTCAAATGTGAGATGAAGCGCGACATCCTTGTCCTGTGCTTCGGCTTCGACAACAGCCTCAATTTCGAGCTCTTTCTGTTCGATCCTGGTGACTGTCTCGGCGGCCGCGATTGGTTGGCTCTCCTCTTTGGCCTTCATTGCTTCCGCTTTGAGGGCCTCCTGCTCTTCCAGAAGCTGTTTCTTGGTCTTCCGCTTCCTCTTCGCCTTCTCCTTGACGACCTTCGTGTCCAGTTCCACAGCTGGAGTTTCCGCTTGCTCTTTGCTGGCGAGAACCGATTCCTCGTCGACATCCTTCCTGTCCAGCCTGACCTGGAACAGATCGTCGTCTGCTTTGGAGCGTTGTCGGATGAATAGCTCGGTCCTGGCGCGGGTGGCATACTTGGAGCTGCGAGGCAAGGTGTTCACGACCAGCTCGAGCTCTCGAGTCGCAAGATCCTCAGGCTCCTTATGCAAGAGGTGACCAAGCATCTCCTTGTGGAACGCTTCAAACGTCTCCTTCTCATCATCCTCCCAATCCGCAACTTTCCTCCGTTTATGCTTCGGCGTATCCATGACAGACTCCGAATCAAACGGCGTCGAGTTCCGGCTCGCGCGACTGAGTGGACGGCTCTCTTGATCATCGGTATCCCGACCGGTAACAGATGTCTGACGCTCGTCGTCTGAGTCTTCCTCTTCGGCATACATTTGCTGCAATCGAAAGTGCAACCCTCGTGCGTGCGTCGGCCTCGGGGGCGGCTTGCGTCTACGTTCGTCGACAAAGGCATTGCTTGGTTCTCGTTCTCGACCACCTTTTCGGCCGCGTTGATTATTGGGATCATGAGGGCGCAGAGGTTTCTTTGAGTGAGACAATGGATATCCACGCCGATTTTTGGGTGTATCCGGTGGAGTGTCTCCTGCTTTGGCAAACAACAGTGACGATCCTTTGTTCTCTTTGTCCGACGGATCGGGCAGACCCAGCTTCCTCCTCTTGGCAACATGCTGTGCTGGATCCAGACTGTCGTGAAAGATTGGTATCGCAATCCTCGTCTTGATGTCGCCTAAAATCCTGTCGCGGAGCTCAATTCGGAGCTGGTCGAGAGCCCCTTGCACTGGGTCGAGATTCTCTGCCCTGCTCTTCTTTTCGATCTCAAAGTCCTCCGCATCTTCCTTTTGTAGTCGCTCAAACTCTTCCTGCTTTTGCTTTTCGGCCATGGCGCGTTCGGGACTTGGACTCCGCTCGTAATCGGGGTTGCCGTATTTCTGACACTCCATTCCCATTTTGTAGGTGAAGAGAGCCTGCTTGTTGCACTCGTTGAAGCAACGTTCAGTCTCATCTTCTCCTCGCTTGGAGTCCTCGAAGATGACATAGTAGCCAGTGACGTCCAGCCTCACCTCTCGCCAATCGTATGACTTTAGTCGCTTCTTCAAATGTGGAATCGTCGTGCCCAGAACTGGAACTGAAGCATGCGGAATATGGATGTACGGCTTGCGCTTGATCTTGCTCAGAATTGGCTCGTCTTCAACCAATGCTGCTGCCCCAGTCTTTGGATTTGCAGCTGTTTCGGGCGCCGGTGTAGCGGTCGCAGCTCCCGGTGCACCGCGCACCGGCTTGCCAGCTACTTTTGCCGCAGCCTTTCCAGCACCAGGCTTGCCGGACGGGCCTTTCGGTGCATTCGGCGGTGGCGCAGGCGAGTCCTTCGCATCGGTCGGTGTTTCGGGCGGCGCGGGTGGTTGCGGTGCATGTCTCGCTCGCTCTTCTCTCGCCTTCTTCAACACATGATCCACATGTCGCTTGCACCTCCGACCCTCGCGATCCAGCTCGACTTTTATCGTGTTGACTCCGATCCGAGCACCGTTAAACTCCACCTCTGCTCTTTTCGCCGCGTTGACCGCAGTGATTTCCTCGCCATCACGAACAGAGTCTCGAAACTTAATCAAGGCAATTCCGAGAAAACTTCCAGTTTCAGGATCCGTCTTGTTTTGTACACTTGCAATGCTGCCAAATGTCCCAAAATTCAATTTGAGCGTGGATTCTGGTAAGAACGGATCAAACCCCACTGCCACTACCTGTTGTGGCTCGCCAGGTCCAATCGAATATCGATCGACTTTGTACGGAGGTAGGGTGTATGGTGCAGGCCGTAGAATTGCCTTGCTGGGCGTGTTCTTCTGCCGACATTGTCCTGACATATACCCAGGTATAGCCAATCGAGGATCGGGTGGCGGGTCCGGTTCATATGTCTGCCATTATCCAATTGTCAGCGAAAGGGTACAGAGCGGTTTTCGACTTCTTTGCTTCATCTTTTGACATCAAGTTATGTTATAAAGCTCAGCAAAATCATGGAACATGTGCGTACCTCTGCTCCAAAATCTTTCTTTCTGAATGTCGCACGTTTGCGCTCTTCTTTGCTGAGCTTATTATCCAACTCTGGATCCCAAACCGCTCTGTACCCTTTCACTTTGCCGGGAGGTGGCATCATTTGTGGGCGAGGTGCGCGCTCGCGTTGAGGAGCGGAGTTGGAGGTCGGCACGTGCGAGGTGGCACTGGCGCCAGTCGGATCCGTAGCAGACATGTGCGCGTGGTGCGGAGTGGAATCCTTGGGCGGCGAAGAGTCTGAATGGCTGGTAAGTGGTGTTAGGCCGTTGACGCCGGCTGCTGTGCGATTCTGAGAAAAGGCGCTGTTATTGTGGTGCAGATTCGAGGAGGGAGCGCTGCCGAGCGAACTTGTGGAGCCGTGATGGGCATCGCCCTCGTCCGAGTTGGGTGAGATGTAGTTGCCCGGCGCGCCATTGATGTTGGTGGTTCGAGGCTGCGCGGAGGAGTCCAACATCCTCTTTCGCTTCAGTGAGCCTGGTGAAGTGCTTCCATCGCTCACCCGCGGCTGCGCCTGCGCATGCAACTGCGACATAACGTCGCCGCGCTGCTTCAGTGAATCCTCATCACCAGCATCACATGCGTGAGAGGAGATGGTGTAGAGTATTGTGGTATGGCTGGGTGGGGATGTCGAAGCAGCTGCTACGCGTGCCTGCAGCAAGATATCTGACCTCGGAAAAGTTGGGGGGTACACGGACGCGGTAGTGCTGTTCACGCGCGGCGTGCGGCGCTGTTCTGAGAAGGCAATGAGTGCGCCCCGGTGGTAAGGAGACGAAAGATGAAGCCGGATGCGTGGATTCGAGGCCGTCGACCTCGTGAAGGGATTGGAGTTGGCAAGGTCTTGTAGCGCGATTGAGGAGAGGGCGTCGTGCTTCCTTGAAACTGAGGTTTAGCGAGGTGGTCCGAGCTTTCGAGTGGACGACATTCCTCACTGGAAGAAACATCCTCCTTGCACCCTCACACGTCGAAGAGCATGACTTCTACACACTTCACCTGCTCCCGTTACCCAGCCTAATTGATCCTTCGTCTCTCCGCGCCTCGCAAGATCAACTCGGACGATAGCGTGAGCACTCGCGATAGCACAAAGGAGAAGTTGGAGATCACGATCACCATGCAAACATGGCGCAGGCGGCATCTGCAATACAAGAGCGTGGATGTAGAGATCGGGCTCTTGCCATAAGCCGCTGTGCAATCGGCCGAGGGCGTAAAGAGATGTGGAACAGGTGCGTCGTATCTGCTTGGCCACGAGTACTATCGAGCGCATGCGATGCCAGTGCGCAGTGCAGACAATGCATCGGTCAACACAGCAGTTGAGGAGATCGTGGACCACAGGAGACGCGACTCGGGCTCAATGGCGTGACAATGATATACGTGGCTCCATCGCTCGACCACAACATCAGTAAGTCCCAGATCACATTATGTTGCTACCGTCACTCAACGTCTCATTCATCTCCATTGTCACAATCTATGAACATCAAGTTGACCCTCCCAAAAGACTGCCGTCGTACCCTGTCTCCATGTCTTTCCCAGTGCCCGTGTTCGGCGAGAAAGCGGCTTCGAGCAGCGGAGCGATCAATCGGACACACATATTCAACGAAATTTCGTTACCTTTCAATCAAGTAAAACTCAACCACTGGCCAATCGAACGTTAGGCGGCTTGTAGTAATATAACGAGTGGTAGAGGAGTTTTCTGGACACAAAGTGTTTCTTTTGCATTTTCGTTCGGCACCCGCACAATCTTTTGCTCATGAGGCATGCAAGATGATATGGTCTCACGATGTGTTTTGAGCTGGTGAGGCGTGTTTTTGATATGGCCTGGGTTCGAGCCCTTTGCTGCGTTTTTTGAAAGCGTTGGACTTGGAGTTTTGCACAGAGACGGTGACTCGACGAACTTTGGTCATTCACGAACCCTCCCTTGGATCAGATGGCACAGTTCCAACGAGACGCACACTCAAGAGTCCAGACGTGCGCAGTCGACATGACCTCGAATCTCATGGCTCCTCCTGTCAAGCTTGCAGGTGAACTGCGCGGTCAGCAACTCTGTTGCCTTTTGCCAAGGAACTTCCGAATCCGGAAGGAGGGCTCTCTGGAGGATACATGCCTCGGCCACGGTTCAATACCCTGCCCAAGGTTGGACTAGCTATCAGGTGAAAGGTAGGACCTAAGTGAAAGTGAATCGGAGGACTGATGCCTACGCACGCACATGACACATCCTAGACTGTTCATTCACTTCGCGAAGTCTAGGGGCTTCTACGGCAAGCACGTGCTACCAATTTCTAGGCCGAGAAAACGCATATTGGAATCGACGCCAGAACACACTTCAAGATCTGGATTCACGACGACTTCATCGTCCACTTACAACACTAAACATCGCCATCAAGATGGCAGCGACTGAGAAATCCCCCGAGAAACCGACGAAGAAATCAAACAACCAAGGCCCTCCCCGAGCCATCCCACACTGGCTCTTCGCCGCCCTCCCCGATGTGATCCAATGGTGGTCTTCACAAAATCACGCGTCACCACCCACCATCCTCGAACTCCGCCTCTTCATCGTGCGTCCCAGACCACCTCATCCATCAACAACACCACTCAGCGCACTATCCTCACCCGTCCAAAAACAACTCCTCCTCCTCCTCCCCTCCACCGACAAAACATGGGCCCTCCCCGGCCGCTGCTTCCTCGTCTCTTCTCCGAGCCGACCCCACTGCATCCTCGCCGCCGCACTCAGCATGCTCCAACACGCCATCGAAGAACGCTCCCTCACCGATCTCCAATTCCTGGACATGAACTTCCGCCTGCCGTACACGCCGATCCTGTCCCTCCTACCCAACAGATCGCAGCCGACACTACGCTTGGATCTCGTCGTATTTGCGCAAAACTCGACGTTGACTCGGGAGTCGATCATCAACGCTTCTGTTCAAGAAGGGTTGGATAGGGACAAGCCGATGTTCACCGCTGTGAGGTGGACGGATGCGACGGATCTGGCTACGCTGGCTCTCCATCCCGAAGTCACGACCAACGCGATCTGGAGTGTGTTCCAACGCTTTGCGCATTTCACCAAGCTCCACAACGATATCCGCGCGAAAGTGAACGTCAACGATCTGATCTCTCTCTGCCGATTCGCCATTCAGACTAGACTAACCGTATGGGAGGTCGGCAACGGAAGTCCCATCCCCTTCGCGCTCGTAGCAGTGGACCGCAGAGCGCCGTTCGCCGGGTTATGGGTGATGGACACGGGTGTGCGGGCTCATATCAAAGTCGAGGAGGGTCGGGAGCCTTGCATTGAGAATCCGGTGGCGATTGCGGGTGGAAAGGTGCGTACTGAGTATTATGTGATTGTGGGACAGGTCGTGCAGAAGAATGTTGAGTTTACGGGCGGAGCGAATCATCAGGTTGCTGTGAGGAGGTTGATGGGAGCTGTGGGTGGAGATGGGACGATGAAGATTGCGTGGTTGCAGAGGACGAGGTTGAGCAAGTTGGGTGCGGTGCCGATCAGTCTTGGAGGGGATGGAGTCTCGAGCCTGAAGAGGAATGCGGAGGGTGAGTTGAAGTTGTAGAGGCGAGCTGCGGTATGTGGTCCGGACGGTGTGATGAAGCCTCCTGGCAGGGTTGACAAGAGAGCTCAGAGCTGGATATCGATGTCGTCGATACGTCAGTGCTTGCGTTGGTAAAGCATCGGATCGTCAGATTCCAGACCACAATCGAGCGCATTGCCAAGATCACTCCTATCCCTTACGCAGCCAATATGCTCTTCAACCTCGCCTGCTGCTCCTTTGTCACACCACACTTCTCCTCCAAATACTTCTGCACGCCACCAAACCTCTCATTCAAATGAGTGGTGATCTCCACAACCAAGGTTTCCTCACATCCCGCAAACTCATCCGTCAGCCCCATCTCCCTCACAGCCTTCAACCTCTCCTCCCGATCCCCCTCCAATCCCTTGACACTCCTCAAATAATCCGTTTTCACATCTCGCACATCCACGCCCATCAAACAAGCCACTAACAGCACAACCAGTCCGGTGCGATCTTTCCCCTGCGTGCAATGCACCAACACCGGCCAACTGTCCGCTTCACATAACACGTCGAAGACTTGCTTGATCTCGACTGTGCAGTGAGCAAGACTATCTTTCGCGAGCCCAATGAGGCCACGTTGCGACATGACATTCTTGCCGATGATACTGATTGCTTCCGACCGGTACCCCGTGACGTAAAGAGCGATTAGCTTGGTGCGATTCCAGTACGATAGTTGAGAGAACATGGCGGATGAATAGGCCTTGCCGTTGAAGTTGACGTTCTTGTAGGTGATGCCTGGTATTCTCTGTCCATTGTTCGCGACGGGATTTGATGGAGCTTTGGAAGGGGCATCCTCGCCGACATCGAAGTCTGGGACGTCTGCAGGCGGGGAGGAGGATTTGTTGGCTTTGATGGCGGCATGCTCGGAGTTGGTGCGGAGGTCGATGATTGTTTTGATGTGGTATGTGTTGCTGAGGAGGTTTTGGTCGGAGGGAGATGCGTCGTCTGGAGCGGCGCTACGGAAGAGGAGGCCTGGTCCGAGGAGGGATTGGGAGGGAATGGCATTGCTTGTGGAAAGGCCGACATCGCGGAAGTTGGCGATGCGTGAGAAGTTGGGGACTGGCTGTCGGGCAGTGGAAGGCATTGTGTAGGTAGTTGTCGATCGAGTATGCAGCCTGTGGTGGTTGGCGTTGTTGTTGATCTTGGATAATCGTAACTGTGGTAACGATAGACCCGCATGACCTACCTTGCAAAGTGATGATCTAGACTCTTGCTCTTGCCCGGCATGGGGTGCACTTCCCTGCGATATCCCCGACCGATTCTCATACCAACTTTTCATGGCAATGACTTAATCGGGCAGTTGGACGACCGTGCCATCCCTGTTTGGCACTTGACAGCGCTCGGTTACCCCAGGTGAATTGAACGATGGGTCGATCTTCTTGCAGGTCCTATCGCGATTCTACGCATTGCTCTCTGTGGATGTATGTATAGGAAAGGATATGGAGGATGGTTCTTGAACCAAGCGCCCATACTCCTCTTCCATCTTTTGTTGTTCATCGCATCAGCGCACGGGCAGTTCATCCCACGACGTCGCTGGTCATGACGTCGCGAGATCTAGCTTTGTGGTTACGTCAGTGGGCGAGTCTTCCGAACGAAAGCGAAGCCAGATCGACACCTCATTTGCCCAGCAACGCCTCGTCTTGTTTCTCCTGCATATCATCACTGTGAAATCCATTGCTACAGCTCGACCGCGCATGCTGAGCAACAAATCGAGCACCTACAACCTCCCATAACCACTCGTCGCATCGCGAGCGCCCCGAAACACCGATACAGGCATCATCCGCCGCGAAAACGGGCGCAAAGGCCAACATACCGTCATGGCCGCCGACACCGCGAGCGCCGCTGGCAGCGTGCCTTGTCCAGACCCGTCCGTCCACCAACATGCACACGGAAAGGGCACTGGACTCTCAGAAGCCGCTTCGACTGCTGCCTTGATCGCTTCAAACAACCACAAGGGCGGAAGCTCGAGGGACTCGCAGCAACAACAAGACGTGCTCGACGCCGACGGCAGGCTTTCTTCGAGAAGTGAGTAGCCGAACGGCAGGAGACGCCACTGCATTTCTCAGATCACAGCTAATATGGCTTTCAGGCGCCGCTACCTCCCTCAAACACGCCAATGCCCGCGACCTGCCCAGCTTCCCATCCACTGGCAACACCGCCGGCTCAGCAAGCAAAGCCGCTCTTCTCGCCAACGACTACAAGATGCAGGAATTATGGCACCCAGAACAGAGTCAGGCTGGATCCAAGGCGGCTCTGCTTGCGCAACAAAAGGGCGCAAAGCTTGATCTCTGGCAACACCAGGCAAGCGCCGAGGGACAATCCGCCGCGACACTCGCTTTCCGCAACAAGGGACTGGGTCCTGAGATCTACCAGGGCAACTCTGCCGATAGCAAGAGCAAAGCACTCCAGGCGGCTACGATATCAGCCAGCCACGGCCGTCAACGTGCTGGCTCCACTCCAGTGCCCGCCAACCCTGCATACCCGGATTCGGCCAATGCGACCGCCAATGCGTTGAGCGCCGCCACGGCCTCGCATCGCAGCTCCACCATGGGTGGCGCAGGCTGGGATTCTCCAGCCAACCAAGCTGCTCGGATCATCAACAGCAAGACTGACCGTGGCATGTACACCTCGGACATCCACTTTGAATCAGAGGACGACAAGCACCAGGCAGCTCTCCGCGCGTCGGCAATGTCCATGGCGAAGCAGATTTACGCGACTCAGAATCGCTCTATCATGGTGGCCGATCCAGACGGTGGCGCCGGTGCGGAAGCTGCCATGTCGCGCAACTCCGCAGCCCCACAGGCGGATATCAAGCTCGAAGCCATGCGCTACATCCACCTCCAGGAAGCCGCACACAAGCTGGCTGCCGAAAGACTCGCCAAGGTTGACAAAAACCTTGAGGACCAGCGCTACCGATCATACTATGGCTACGACGACAAGCCTAAGCGTCTGTCTCGCATGTCCATGCGAAGCAGCGCCGGCGCCGGCACCAGTAGTCGCGGACGCAACCGAGCCAACAGCGAGAGCACCCGCAACTACAGCGACTCTGATGACGATGACGAAGTGCAAGCTAGCCGCATCCGCAATCAAATGTCGAAGCTCAACAGCGGCATCAACAACGTCGATGCGAAGAAGCAGCAGGATGATCGCGCCAGGTTGATGGCCGCGGCTGAGAAGCGTGTCTCTGCACGCATGCAGACCATGGATGCCAAAGTGTTTGCCGACACCGGTAAAGTCTCGCCAGCGATGCAAGAGCAGTGGGAAGCAAAGGCTCGTGAGAAGGCCGAGAAAGACCGTGAACTGCGCGCTCAGAACCCGGGTCAAACTCACATCGGAGGAGGAAAGTTCATGGCTGACTCCGAGATTGAAGCCATTGCCGCTGCGAGGCTGAAGCCGACTCTGGACGCGATTAACGATACGGCTGAGCAGAGGCGTGCGAGAGATGAGGAGCTCCGAGCGCAAAGGCAGGAGGAGGAGAAGGTTCGCATGGAGGAGACTGCAAAGAAGCAGGCTCAGAAGGCGGAGTTTAAGAAGATCAAGGGTGAGTAGTTGACATGTTTGCATCATGAGAATTTGACTGACACCACATCCAGACCACGACAAGGCTATTGCCCAAAAGGAGAAAGAGGAAGAGAAGGCGCGCAAGAATGAAGAAAAGCAGCGCGCCAGGGAGGAACAGCGCAAGAGCCGTGACGTCCAGAGAGATACTGTGGCTGCCGGCGCCGCTGGTTCTACGCTCGGCGAGGTGGCCGACAAAGTCAAGGAGGATAACGACGACGTTGAGACCTCGAACGCCGGCATCGAGCGCCACCGATCTGCGCTCGCCCGTCTGAAGGACAAGTTCCGCAAGAGCGGCACGCACGCTGATGTCGCGCATCACCATTCCGAGAACAAGGCGACGACCGCCGTGGTTCCCGCGACCTCAACTTCGAGCGAAGTCGCCGAGCCCAAGGATGCAGCTGCGACAATCGAAAGAGACGACACTCCGCCTCCCATGCCGGTCTCGCCTGTGACTGTCCGTGAGGATGCTCCGCGACAGTCGGTCGACCAGAGCGACAGCAAATGGAAGCCGGTGGCAGTTCCCAGCAAGGAGGTTGCGGACGAAATCATCCTCGCCCCTACACCTGTTGCGACCACCCCCGCCATCGCCGTTGAAGACGCCGAAGGCAACGAGGTCCGTCCAACCTTCGAGACACAGCCCAGCTTGTCCGGTCTTCACGGCGACAACCTCACCACGACCACCAACGACAACAAGATGCCAAACCTGGAACGTCACATCTCGACAATCCCCGACAGCGACTCCAGCGACTCCGACTTCAGCGATGACGAGCGAACCCGCCGCACTTCGAAGGGAACTCTAGGTGAGACCAATGCTCAGATCATCGCCAACCGCGTGGTCACCGCTCCGAGCCCAAGCAAATCCGGCGAAGCTCCTCTCCCGACTAGCGATAAGACGGATGAGACCTTGCCAGCTGGCGAGGCCCCACGCGAAGCTGCGACCACCGTCGCAACTCCCGTCGTCGCCAAGGACACCGACACCAGATCCACCCCAGCCACCACCACCCCCGCCGTAACCCGCACCTCCGCGGCCGACAAGCACCCCGACGACCTCAACAACACCACCACCACCGGCGAAAAAGACAAAAAGGGCGTCCGCGGCCTCCTCAGCAAACTCCGCCACCGCCGCGAAGCCTCCGAATCCACCTCCAAAGTCGAAACCCCCGCCATGGCAAGCGTCAAGTCCAGCAGCACCACTACGCCCGGCGGCACCACTTCCAAGGGTAAAGTCCCCGAAGCGGCCGGCGCGCTGACTTTCCCCGTCCACCGCCGCGACTCCTCATCCTCTTCCTCCGATGACGACGAGGACGACCGTCGCGGCCGCACTGGCCGGAACAAGGCGATTCGCGAGGGGAAGACGATGGGATTCGGGAATTCGCGGACGACGAGGAGCGCGGCGGAAGCGGCCAAGGATGACGAGGAGGAGGAGGGCGAGGAGGAGCAGTTCGAGGAGGCGAGGGATCACTTCGACGAGGGTCTCGCTCCGCCGCCGGCTTTTGGCGCGGACGTGGAGGGGGGGAAGAGGAGTGGGAGTCAGACGAGGGAGACGAAGTTTGTGGAGGAGTTGTAGATGCTGTTGGGTGAGGGGTTGGTGTGGGGAAATGGATTTGAGGAGGTCGGGACGGGTGGCAGAAAGGGTTTGCAAGGGATGGGGAGGGGGGGGTTGGTTTCGTTGGATCGTCGTGATGTTTGATACCACCTTTTCGTTTTTTTTTCGTTTTTTTTGGGGGGGGTTCTTGATTGCGGGAGGAGGATACACAGAACAAGGGAAAATGAGGGAGACGAGATGAGGAAGGGGGGAAGATGTAATGGGTAGGTAGTGTCATGTAGGATTTTGAATTTTGATTTTGTATTTCGATTTTTCTTTTTGTTCTTGTTTGCTGTTGTGCTGTTTGTGATCACAGAGTCGGCGTTTTGTGCGGTTGCCTACATGCCTGTCTCCGTGAGTCATGGCATATACATAGATCTGACGACGAGCTGGCGTGATGTGTTGGGTTGCTGCTTGATGGTGGATAGTGTAGTTTGTCTGTCGTTTGGGTATGTATCGTGTAGTCATGTCGTCCGGGCAAAAGTCCTCTCCTCCCTTCTCTTCTCCTCTGGTAAAACAAGTAATGTCCTCACGACGTCGCGGTTGACTGCCTGGGGGAAATGGTTTCAGCTCGCAGGCTGTGCGTGAAGCCAGCCTCCTGTCCAGGCTCGACGGTCGTCCGGCCCGTATCATCGTCTCCGCCTTCCGTCGACATCCTCACATCGTCCGCCTCATCTCCATCCGTCCTCTCGCCCTCCTCTCCCTCAACGCTTCCACCCTCCGACCTCCTCATCACCTCCCTAGCCTCCTCATCCAACGCCGTCATCCTCACAACGAACTCACCCTGCAGATCCGCCAGCCATTTCCCGAGCGTCCCGTCATCCATCTTGCTCTCCCTCGCCTGCAGCAAATGCTCCTTCAAGTTCAACATCAACTTTCTCCTCCTTGCTCTCACCACGCCAATCGAACGCTCCTGCTTCGCCAGCCCTCGCGCTTCGAGCGTCCTCGACACGCGTTCAGCGAACGGCACGATATCCGCCGGTAGAGGGACGATTCGAGCCAGCGCGAGACCGTAGTGTTCTTCCTGCACGGACCCGGACGCGATACGGTAGAGCATTTCCATGCGGTCGGCGGACGACATGTCGACTGCAAGGTGGAGATTCACCACGCCGTTGCGTTCAGCGAGTATGGTCGCCAAGTCGCGGAAGTGGGTTGCGAACCAGACCAGCGCGCGGGACTCGATGAGTGCTTCCGCGATAGCAATCGCGATGGCCAATCCATCGCGGGTGCTGGTTCCGCGACCCAGTTCGTCGATGATGGCCATGCTGTCGCGGTTGATGTTGTGGAGGATGAACGCCGTTTCGCGCATTTCCGCCGCGAAAGAGGAGACGTTGGCTTCGATATTGTCGTCGATGGAGACGCGGGCGAAGAGTTGGCGGATGACAGGCAGAGCGGCGTAGGTCGCTGGAACGAAAGACCCGACTTGCGCCATGATTGTGATGAGCGCGACGGAGCGGATGTAAGTGCTTTTCCCGGACATGTTGCATCCCGTGATGATTTGGAAGCGGGTCTGTTGAGTGGCGTAGACGTCGTTGGGGACGAATTTTTGGGAGTGGATCTTCTCGCGGATGGGGTGGCGCCCGGAGTGGATGGCGAGTGTTTCGCTGAGGTGAGGACGGACGTAGTCGTAGGTGGAGACGTTGTGGGCGAAAGCCGCGAGCATGTCGAGCATGGCGATGGATTCGCAGACTTTGAAGAGGGAGGGCATGTGTTCGCGTACGGCGTCGATGAGATCGCGGATTGCTTTGTCGGACATGAGGAGGACTTCCACATGGGCATCGCGGATCTTTTGATTGAGCTTTACGAGGTCGAGGGTCTGGCATTCGATGATGTCTTTCTTGCGGAAGGCGTTGATGAATATTTCTGGGAGGGGGCGGTCCTCGAGTTCTTCCACTTTGAGGTGCAGGTAGAATTGTCGGTTGTTGTCGAACTTGGTGACGAGTGGGAGACCGTGTTCTTGGGCGACTTCATCGATGTGTTGGAGAGCGTCGGTCATGGACTCTTTGTACGTCTGGCGGGCGACGTCAAGCAGGCCGTTGACGCCGGATCGAACGGCGTATGTTCTCTGATTGCGCAGGTCGAGGGGCTTTTTTGCATACGTGGTGTCTTCGTTGATGGCGGCTGCAATCAGGGTCTGCACCGGCTCGATATTCTCGTGGGCACAAATGTCTCGAATTGAGGAGAGCATATCGGAGCGCGAGCCCGTCAATGCTTCAAAAACAGGACTGATCAGAGCCACGAACTGCTTCAACATGATGACGTTGTTGACGGATTGCTCTGTAGTGGTAAAGGTAACTTGCACTGGCGATAGGATGAGCTGCGTCAAGGTTTTGTCGGCATCGAGAAATGGTTTGAGTGACTCGCGGACTGCGAAGAAAGTATCCTCCTTGGTGCTCAACTCTTCAACAGCCTCGTATCGCTTGTTGAGTGTCTCAGGGTTTGTCACCGGTTGCAAGATGTTGCTTCGAAGAAGTCGAGCGCCCATCGGCGTCAACGTCTCATTGAGCTGACCGAAGAGGCAATCTTTCGACTTGGGGTTCTGCAGATTCTGCACCAGTTCCAGTGATCTGATCGTTGCGAGGTCGATCATCATTGAGCCTTCGGAAGGCTCGTACTTGACACGAAGCGATCGAGGAGGGAAGATCTTGCTCAAGCCGTGCTCAATGTACTTCAAGACGGCTGCGAAGGAGCACACGGCGAAGTAGTTCCCATTCAAAACCGTCTTGAGGTTTTCGACATCTTCAGGGAATGCCAAATGATGGATGTAGTCGAGACCGGCCGTTTCCGACCAGTATCTTCGATCCAGCAGGGTGACATCGCTATCGAGGTCTTGCTGGATGATGTCTTCAATGATGGAGAAGAGCTTCGACTTGGGTTGTGCAGATGTCGAGACGGCGAGGATGGTGGTGGGATTGAAGACCGCAAGCTTGTGGATCGCCCGAACATATGTCTGGCTGTCACTGAACTGACTGAGAACAGCTTCACCCGTGTCGAGGTTGAGGAAAGCGAGGCCGACTGACGGTGATACGCCTCTAGACTCGCTGACTGCACAGATGATGTCTTGATTCTCCACTCCCAGGGTGGAGACGCCAGTGCGAGGACGTGCAGTTCCAGGTCTGCCAGTACTGCGACGTCCCGTGTACGGTCTCGACTCGGTTCCAGTGGTGTATTCGTATGTGGTGGTGAGCGGAACCGACGTGCCTGGCCGGTGGTTGGTGGCCGTGGTGTCGCACGAGGTGGAGGCCCGACTGGACGTCAATCGTGTGGACTGAGCCCTCGAGGGAGGTGGCATGCTCATCTCGATGTTGATGGAGGAGGCTTGATGGATCGAGATGGAGTATGGTCAAGTGAAGGGAGATGGAGGGATGTGAAAGGGGGGAGAAGTATACCATCTGGACAACCTGAGGCTGCGAGGCAACAGGCTCCCATCTACACTGCAATGGAGGAAGGCGCGACCCCATACCTGCTGACGAACCTCATCCTCACCTCACCGGAATCGCGTCCATGACAGTCTCAGACTACCTCACGTCGCGATGGGACATTGTCTCCCAAGGCGGTATAGATCCATATCCGTCGCCAAGACTGAGCGTTTCTGACGTCCACGCATCGGAAGACTGTCGACATGGTGATATCGACTTCAGTGTTGTGGTCTGAGAGGGGAGGCGCCGTCTTGTCCTGTTCACTTTCACATGCATCGAGTCGCCCGCCAAGCCACGCATGACAGCATCGGCAAGTCGAGCCGATCAAAAAAGTTCCCAGACTTCATCTTTGAAGATTTGGTGGCTCGCATTGCAACTCTTCCTCGACAAACTCCCTGGACATACCCCATTCTCCTCATAAGACATGGCGACCGTAGTGCCTCCTCCTTCGAAACGTCAAAAGACGGCGGCGATTGCACGATCCCGCGAACAAGCTGCTTTCCCCGAAGCCATCCCCGAAGGCACCCAGCGCATACAATTCCGAGATGCAGACACCGGAGCTGCCCAAGGACCGGTCGTTTCCGTCTCCCTCGCCGATCTCTCACCGAAGAACCTCTCCCTCCTCCTCAACAGTCTCCTCGGCAAGACAGATCCCGCAGATCGACTACCCTACCGATTCTACAACCCATTCGGCGATGAAGGAGGAGAGTTCGACCAGGCGGATGTCATAAGGAGATACCTCGACGGCACAAGCACAACAGAATTGCAACTCGACATCCCCTGTCGAGCAGAAGCCGTCTTCAAAGTCAAGCCCGTCACCCGCTGCGCAGCCAGCATTTCCGGCCACGGCGAATCCATCCTCACAGCCGCCTTCTCCCCGGCCACATCTTCCAAGCTCGCAACCGGCAGCGGCGACAAAACCGGGAGAATATGGGACTGCGACACCGGCACACCCCAACACACCCTCAAAGGCCACACGGGCTGGGTCCTAGCCGTAGCCTGGTCCCCCGACGAAGCCCTCCTCGCAACCGGCAGCATGGACAACACCGTCCGCCTCTGGGACCCCTCCAAAGGCGACGCCCTCGGCGGCCCGCTCAAAGGCCACACCAAATGGATCACCTCCCTCTCCTGGGAACCCTACCACAGCCGCGCCCCGAACCGTCCCCGCTTCGCCTCCGCCTCCAAAGACTTCACCATCCGCATCTGGGACGCCGTCAACCGCAACACCGACATGTCCCTCACCGGCCACAAAGAATGCGTCACCTGCGTGAAATGGGGCGGCGCAGGCCTCATCTACTCCGCCTCCCGCGACCGCACGGTGAAAGTCTGGGACGCGGAAAAGGGAACCCTCGTCCACAACCTCACCTCCCACGCCCACTGGGTGAACCACCTCGCCCTCTCCACCGACTTCGTCCTCCGCACCGGCTACTTCGACCACAAAGGCAAAAAACAAGCCCCCACCTCCGCAGAAGAGCGCAAGAAGAAAGCCCAATCCCGCTACGACGCCGTCATCGCCACCTCCGCCGGCCACGAACGCCTCATCACCGCCTCGGACGACTGCACAATGTACCTCTGGCAGCCATCGCAATCCACCAAGCCCATCGAGCGCATGGTCGGGCACCAGAAACAAATCAACCACGTCACCTTCTCCGCCGACGGCGCCCTCGTCGCCTCCGCGGGCTTCGACAACCACGTCAAACTCTGGACGGCCCGCGAGGGGAAGTTCCTGCACACCCTCCGCGGCCACGTCGGAGCCGTGTATCAGTGTGCGTTCTCCCCCGACAGCAGATTGTTGGTGAGCGCGAGCAAGGACACGACGCTGAAGGCGTGGGACGTGAGGACGGGGGTGTTGGAGGAGAATCTACCGGGGCATGTGGACGAGGTGTTCGCGGTGGATTGGAGTCCCGATGGGGAGAGGGTGGGGAGTGGAGGGCAGGATAAGGCGGTGCGGATTTGGAGGCATTAGTTACGTTGAGGAGAATTGAGAGTGAGATTGAGAGATCGAGGGGCTGGATGTGGTGTGGTGTGTGGATTGGTGGATGCAATATGATACCCCCCGAAATTCGGACATCAAAAGTTACAAGATTTCGCTTTTTCTTGGTGTCGATTCTGTTCACAACGTTTCGTCGACGTTGTACATGTACATGTGCACATTTGAGCGGCTCCCTGTCATCGCTGAGACGATGCTTGACCCCTGAAGAGCAGCTCTCCGCTGAAGTGGTGCTCTGTTCTCCCTCTATTTCCAAGAACATCACTCTAATCCTTCTTGCTGCCCGGGAACTGGTGTTTGCCCGCCTCCTTGCTGGCCGCCAGAGCACCGCTCAAACCGTGCGCGTTGTGAATGCCCTCAATACGGTGGGTGGAGTTGATATTCTTGACCAGAGTGATCTGGTAGCACGTCGCCGAACCCTGGCGGGAGATGATGGTGCTGTAGGCGAGGAAGAACTCCCAGATCTGTCTCAAGGATTAGCGCATGCTCTCTTCATCACGGTATGCAGCATCGGACTCACCCTGAACCACCGATCTCCATACTTGGCCACGACCTTTTCCTTGTTCGCCATCCAGTTCCGATACCACCTCCACAACGTCGCCGAGTAATGCACACCGATCGTATCCACAGCTTTGACCTCGAATCCCGCACCTTCAAGTTTGTCCACGAAGAATCCGAGCGGGGTCGACGCGTCCGCGCCGGGGAAAATGTACTTGTTCATGAACAGACCCCAGATGAGATCCTCGTACTGCCAGCTCTTTCGCAGACCCGCGATTTGCAGGAAGAAGACGCCGTCGTCGTCGAGCATGTCGTGGACTTGCTTGAGGAAGGTGCCAAAGTATCGCACGCCGACGTGCTCGGCCATTTCGAGACAGGTGATTTTGTTCCAGCCGCCCTCTGGGACGGGGATGTCGCGGTAGTCCATGCAGAGGATTTTGCTCTGCTCTTCGGTGATGCCCGCTTTGCGGAGGCCGCTGTTGCCCCACGCCGTTTGGTTGCGGCCGAGAGTGACACCGGTAGCGTGAGCGCCGTAGTTGACGGAAGCGAATTTCGCGAGGGTGCCCCAGCCGCAGCCGATGTCGAGCATGCGTTCACCCTCTTTGAGACCGATCTTCTCACACACGATGGAGAGCTTGTTATCTTGGAGCTGTTCGAGGGATTCTTCCTGGTTGATGTCGGAGATGACGCCGGAGGTGTAGATCATGCGTGGGCCGAGGAACCAGCCGTAGAAGTCGTCGCCGCGGTCGTAGTGGTCGCGGACCTGCTCTTCGTCTTGCGAGCGGGTGTGCATGATCACCTCGGGCATCATACCCGTGAGGAAGAACCAGAAGAGGGAGAGGGTGAAGCGGAAGTTGGCCCAGTCGTGGCGGTATTCCATGACTTCGAGGCAGTCGCCTTTGAAGTCGACGTCGCCGGCAAAGTACATCTCGTGGAAGGTCTCCATCGGGATCTTGTTCTTGCCGCGGTATTTCCTCCTGTCCGCCTCGTTCTTGAAGTTGAGGTAGTGTTCGATGGGTTTCCCGGGGAAGCGAGCTTTTTCATTGAGCCGGGGAGACATGCCCGACGCAATAGTCCAGAAGGCCATGAGGATGGGGATCGCGGTGAGGATGAGGAAGAAGAGCCATGTCCAGAAGCGGCCGCCGAGTTGGTAGGTGATGTACCCGGGAATCACGGCGAGGAGGGTGAAGAGGAGGGTGTTGCTGAAGTTGTCGCTGGCGGGACCGTCGGCGGGGAGCGGGGCGTTCTTGATGGCTTTGTACTGCAGGGGGGAGGTACCTTAGGTCAGTCGTGCGGCTCTTGGAAGACGAGACGAAGGATAAGGTATGAGACAATGTCCACCCACCGAAGTCGTCCTCACGCCGCAGCTCTCAGCTTGAGAAACCGGGGTTGGAGCAGCGGGAGTCTCGATGAACTCGAAATCGTCCTCGGCGAGCGAGGCTCCCGGGTTCTTGTTGGCGTCAGACATGCTCGCGACGACAATGAAGGAGCAATGGCTGAAGCAAAAGGTCCCGAGGACACGAGACTCGAGGAATGAATGGAAATATATAAAAAGTCTCCGCGAAATCGTTTCCTCCCCGACTTGGCGTGGAGAGCTCATCCTTGCCTTGCTTGCAGCTCAGGGCACCTCGCACTGCTTTTGTTATCAACTCCACCTGGCTGGATCGTGTTCTCATTCTTGCAATGGCAGACTGTCAGTACGACAGAACGCCTGACTGCCATTCCCGACGCATCACGAAGATTTGCGACCGCAGAGCTTCATCCATTCCACTCGCGAAGTCTCGGATTTGGTTGAAGAGGTCGTCGAGTCGAAGCGAAACGCGAACAATATGCCATCACTCATCTGGTGGACACTCAAATCCTGAACTCTGCCGCGGGTCTGGGATGTCCCAGCAAGGAGTTCTGAGTTCGAGCTATGCAGAGCAGTGATTGCCATGAAGACCCACACATCTCACTCGGTCAACATCGAGTGACTGATGGCAGAGTCGAATCTTACAGGACCTCGGTGTGCTAGGTTTCCTTGAGACCTGGTTCCTTGTAGCAACACGTGCTGCTGGGACATGCGGGCTAGTTCTACATCGACCCGGTGACGAGGACTTCACACGATTGCTCGTACTTCGCGATTTCCAGCTCCCCTGTTGCGCCTGGCTTCATCAGCTTCAAACTCAATACCCGGAGCTGTGTCGACAAGCGTTGAGAGGGCACGACGACAGAAAGCACCAGTACTGCGTGCGCGAACACACAGCCCGGTGCTACTCGCCAGCATGACGAAAGGTGGTTCTCGGAGTCCGCACGAGATCGAAAGTCAAGCTGCCAACTTGCCCGGGGCCATGTAAATTGTCCAACGTCACTTTCGCCTTCCAGCTCATACGCCGCTTTGCAACAATAATGGGAGCGACCCCTCGATATCTATCGGTTGTATTTCGAGAAGAGGAGGACGACCGCCTTCTCTCTGACAAAGAAGACTCAGAAGAGGGCAGCGAGAACGGTCTGCACATCAACTACGAAGAGTTACAAAAGTCATTCTCTCGGTCCCAACACCGCAAATTCGCAGTATCTATCTATCTCCTTATCCTCCGCCTTACAAACCTAACTTCTATTATTTTAACCTACTAGTACTCAGAGAGTCATTTCCGATAAAAGTTCTCGGACGACTTCGCAGGCCGAAGGTACATCGAGGAAGCACACGTTCCCATCGTTGACGACAACCTCGCAGCCAAAAAATTCTTCTCGGGACTGGATCGTTCTCTCCCCCTCGTGACCTTCAGCAACCACACCCCATTCACCACCAGCCGATGGACCGCCCCACCGAGCAGAGAAGTCGATCACGCGTGGAGCGAACTCGGCATCCACGCCGCCGGCTTCTTACTGCCCGGAAACGTAGGGCGACAATACGGCCTGGACCCGTGAAAGCATCTAACGTGTGCAAGGGGGAAATTGGCTCAGCACGAAATTGCTGCCTGAAAGATGCCTGAGAATGCGATTGGTCATTCCCCTGGAAATACCAAGTTCGTGGTGAGCCAACTCCCCCCTTGCACACGTTATACGCTCCTCGCGGCACGCTGTTGCCGAAGAAGATGAAGGTTTGCACGATGTGCATTGTCTGGTGAGTCGCCCGTCCCCATGCATCGTCCCATTCAAAACGGGCACTAGATCCTCCCCAACACAGAACGAATCGCGGAGAGCTCTGTACTTCAACAAAGCCTACTACCGACAAATTCGAGAACGATACCTTGACGTCGGAGCCCTTCCGCCGCAGCCACATCAGTAAGTGACTCCTCAGGCTCCACTGTTCCATTAAGGGGCACGCGCAATCAACCGAACGCTGTATGGCGAACAGACCATTGTCTCGACACCATCCGCGAAAGTCTGATGTGCACCGCGAGTGCCGGTGTGAATCCGGGGGTGTGGGCCGGCGGGACTGACAACTGGCCGCTTTTCGGTCGTCAGCATAAGTGCCACATTTACGAGGTTTTGCTGCAGTGAAATAAGAAGTGGCATGGAAGTGAACGGGAGCGAGCTGTCGATTGACCCGTTCGGTTGCCGGCCCCGGATGATGCTATCTTGTCGGATATTCTTGAGGGTATCGATGATGGGGCTGGTGAGGATGCGGACGGGAGACTTTGATGGAGCGTTGGGCGACGGCAGATGCCGATGATTCTGACGAAGACGTATTCTGAGGAGGCGAGATGACAGCTTCTTCAGAGTCGCGAGGACGCCCAGTCATATATGAATGATTGATTCGACCAGCCGGATCATGGGTAACTACGATGGGCCAAAGGCCAAACAGTACCTTACCTTTCTCGGCGACGACTTTCAGTACTTCGGCAAAGCCACCGGCTCCTCCGCCAACCTCAACACCTCCTTCTTGATCTTCTCCGCACTCCTCCTCCCCTTCCTCCTCGACTTCTCCCTCCTCTGCTCAGATCCCTCACTCCTCTTCTCCGTCTCCGTCCCATTCCCCGCGACGGGATTCGGCGCATTCGTCGTGGTATTATACGTCGCGCCTTCCGGCAGCGGCTCAAACTGCACGGTGGCATTGCCTTGACGGTACGTGCTCTTGGCGGTGCCGACGGAGAGGTATCCTTCCAAGTCGGACTGGCCGGTGGCGATGTCCTTGCGGGCGAGCGCGCGCTCGAAGAGGGTCAGGGAGACGAGCGGTTGGTAGAAGGGGACCTTTTCAATGCATCGTTAGTGTGTGTCTGCTATTGTTTTCAAAGGGGGGGGCGGGGGTTGAGCTGACCTCGTGTCCACTGTCGTAGATTCTGGCAAAGACAACGTTGCCGCTCTGCTTGACCTGGCCGTGTACGATGCCGTCGCAGGTGGTGATGTTGGTGTAGCCCGCGTTGGAGTAGCCGGGGGCGTTGACTTCCTCGGCAATGGCTTCGTTGCCGAGCTAAGGGGGTGAGATTTCTCGTCAGTCTTCAAGGACAACGACGAGGAGGGGATCGAAACGTGTGGTCAGAACTCCGGAACTCACCCAGTTGCAGATGAAATCCGCATCCCCGGCATACAGGACCACGTAGATGCCCTGCTCCGCCAGCTGTCGGAGGTCCTCCACGACGCTCAGGTTCCGACTGCTGTCGCCCGTGGCGGCGAATGCCGATCCCACGGCATCGTCGTGATCCGTGTAGTTGGTGAACGCGCCGATCGCGCGCTGGACTTCTGCGGTATTGAGGTATTCCTGGTAGAATTCGTAGGGGAACCGAGTCGGCTTGAGCTCACGGACGTCGTAGTAGTCTCGGTTGGTGGAATCCCATAAGCCTTCGACCTGAGTCCCGCAGAATTGGTCGGTGTTGTAACAGATGACGTCGTCCCCGGTCGCTTCACAGTGAGCGAGTTGATCGGAGCAGTTGCCGGCGCCCCACATGGCGTTGTAGAGCTGGGCTTGCATGCTGGCGTTGAAAGGGGAGACGTCGTAAGTGTTGCCGGGAGAAACGCTGAAGTCTGGCAGTAAAGAGAGGAAGCGTCAGCAAGGAGGAACCTCAGCTGGTCCGAAAAGCGGATAGAACGCCGGTGAGATATCCGTCTTCCAATGTTTACTTACTGTAGACGGCGGCGTACGCGATCCGAGGTTCAAAGTATCCATTGCCAATCAAGACCGTATGGAGGTTGATGTGCTTAGCCCCTGGGAGCTGGCCATTGGCAATGAGGGCGTTTTGATCCTGAATGTACTTGTTGAAGACGGGCCCGTAGTGACCACCATAGGACTCGGTGGCAAAGGCGAATTCCGATCTCGAATATTGTGGGAAGACTCCCATGAAACCCTGTAGCGTCTGCCAGAAGCCGGGAGCGGCATTGGTGCTCGAGTTCGCGACAGGAGGGTCGTTGTAGGCTTCGCTGGAGAACGTGCCGCAAGTTCCGGGCTTAGCAGAGTCTGGACAAGTCTTGTCGGTGACCTCGACGTAGGATTCGTTTTTCAATTGGTATCCGTCGGTTGGGTCGTACGTGTAGCTGAGTCCCACCGACGCTGGCTGGTCGATAAAGAGGACGTTGCTCACGTTACTGCTCGTCATCAGTATTGGACCACGCTGTTGGCGGGATTCGGTTTCATTCTTACTTCCAAGCGTATGGGTTGTAAACGACCTCGAGGTTCTCATCAATACCGCATGGACCCTGTCGAGTGGTCAGCCTGGCGATTCAAACCCTTTCAGCGATCGCGTAGCTCTGACCAGCTCCTGGAAAAGTCCAATCATCGAGGAAGACCCCGGACCTCCATTGATCCAAACGGTCAGGTCGGCTTTCTCGGGATCAACGGTGCGAGACTCAAAGAACCACCAGAAGACGTGATGGTCTGGGCCGACGTCGACGTAGCCCGAGTAACTCTTGACGTTGGGTGTGAGCTCGCAGATGCCGTAGGGGACTTCTTTGTATCGCACGGGCTGATTGTAGTAGCCGGTCGCGTTGATGAGATCCCGGGGCGCCGAGACATATTGGGCTGGAGTTAGAGTGGCCGAGAAGAGGAAGGACCAAAGGGCACAGGCCCGGAGAGAGAAACTCATGTCTCACAAAGCGGGCGTAATGTAATGACCAGTCGTGCGTGGAACGGATGGAGGAAGGAAGGAAGGAAAGAGAAGAGTCAGTGGCGACCAGAAGATGGCATCCGAAGTAAGTCTGACCCGAAGTAAGAGCGATAGAATATTACATCGTATTCCACCCTCGCGGGCACTGAACCTTATTATGGTTCGATGCATGGCACCACATGGCGAGAATCGCTTCCGATGTCTTGGACTCTCTCCAAGCCAATCGATGTGCCGGTCGAGAACGGATTAGCAGCCGAATCAGGAAGCCTGAAGGGGCAGGTTGGAAAGGGAACCCAGCAGGGAGGAAGGGATGAAAAGACTGGCTAAACTCAGAAGCAGGATGTTTTGGGCCCCTTGTGCAGAGAGTCTGAGAATGTAGTGGCGAGGATGGATGACCGTGGACTGATGATGATTCTGTTCTTGGTCTCCTTCATATGTCCTCTCTGCTCCATCTGCAAATCGTGCTCTTGTTGATATTTTCGATGAATGATGAACGAACGGAAGCGAGAGAGGAGATCGAGTCCATGTACCGTGTATGGGCTAGTTTTTCCCAGGGGTAAGAAAATTCACGAATTATCGACTCTGCATTGGACCGGAGGTGTCGGGATCGTCTTCAGGGTACAGGCAGTTGCTTCATGCTTTTGGTCCAGAGTCTGTACTGTACTGTGAGAATGTCGGTGCAAGTGAATGGGTAAGCTTGCCTCGCCGCCCCTCCGAGGTTCACTTCGTCTCTAATTGTGTAAGTTGCCGGATTCGATGAAGTCGTACATATCAGACTCACTTGATGTCGTCCAAGTCGGGGCCGAAATCGGGGAGAAATTTCGACCTGGCCTGGACCGTGCGAGCCACTCAGACATTGGGAAACATTGAACGTGTCATCAAAACAACGCAGACATGGCGAAGAGCAATCCACACACCTGAATAGACCACCATCTTTGCTCCGGCTCGTCGGTTTGATGGCTGCATTGCGTTGTGCATTGCAACTCACCCGACCACGGATTCGATTCGCTCCAGACTTCGCTCGTGCGACCTCACTCGGGCTTCGTCAACCAACTGTCAGGACACAGACTTCTCCCTTCGCAACCAAAACCAAGTCACCAACCAAAGCAAAGACAATATTCAACATGTCGACCGATCACATCCTCACCCTCTCCTGCCCGGACAAGCCTGGCATCGTGCACACTGTCACTGGAATGCTAGCGAAGCACAACCTCAACATTCTGGACCTGCAACAGTTCTCGGATCCTGAGAGGGAGAAATTCTTCATGCGTGTGCATTTCGGGCATGTTGAATCGACGGAGCATCTTGCCGAGCCGTTCTCGGAATTGGCAACGGATTTGAAATTCGACGAGGTAAGCTTGAATCGCAGTTCAGTCATGAGGTGCCTAGAGATTTGGCCTACTCGTTCCAATCTGCACTGGAACTCTATTGTTGAACATACGGCTGACCCGGAAAAGTACAACATCGTCGCCAAGGCACATAAACCCCGAGTGTTGATCATGGTCTCCAAGATCGGGCACTGCCTCAACGACCTTCTCTTCCGGCAATCGACCAACCAACTGAACATCTCCGTCCCACTAATCGTCTCCAACCACAAGGAATTCGAGAACCTGGCCAAGACCTACGATGTGCCGTTCCACCACCTGCCCGTGACGAAAGACACAAAATCCCAACAGGAAAACCAGATCTTGGAACTGGTCAAGGAGCACAACATCGATCTCATCGTGCTGGCACGATATATGCAAGTCTTGTCGCCGACGCTGTGCGAGGCGATGAGCGGGAAGATCATCAACATCCATCATTCGTTCCTGCCGAGTTTCAAGGGCGCGAAGCCATATCATCAGGCGTATGATCGAGGGGTGAAGATTATCGGAGCGACGGCACATTTCGTGACGGCGGATTTGGACGAGGGCCCAATCATCGAACAACGCGTGTCTCCTGTGAGTTCCTACTTGTCCGTGCGGGCCGGTGCTAGGTCGCAGCCTGCGTGGATGATCTTTGCTAATCCTGTGCCTAGGTCAACCATGCCATGACTGCGAAAGAGCTGGTGGACGAGGGCAACTCAAACGAGGTCCAAACCCTAGCGGCCGCGGTGAAGAAGTGGTCGGAGCACAAGGTTTTCCTCAACGGCGTACGAACCATCGTGTTTTAAATAGAGCGAGATTGGAAATAGAAGTGTTATAGAGAAGTATCCAGATCAGGAGAACCGTCCACTCACGGAGCCACAGGATCACCTCCCGTCCTTCCCTCCACAACTTCAGGGAACGCGTGCGGCTCCCAAGACGCCAGTCCACCATCAGGCCTGACCACAGCCATCGTAGCACTAACCTCAACTTTCAGCCCAGCCACCTGACTCGGCTCATATCTCACCCCATTGACCGACAACACCCTCCAGTACAACCTCTCCTTAAGAAACGGCACGACCTGCTCCGGCGCAAGACCGGCCAATCCGCCTTTACGGATGTAGTCGCGCAGCATGGGCGTGATGGGCGACGTTCCGGTGACAATGGCGCTGTCCTCGGCGGTGGTCTCGCAGTTCTCACAGGTCTCTTTGGGCGCGGTGAAGATCTTGGTCAAGCCGGCCGTGGTTGGGGCGGTGGAGTAGTGCTTTGGATCGGCGTCGGCGGCGGCCATGGCGGAAGGGGTGGCGAGGAAGAAGAAGATTGTGAAAGAGCCGTTGAGAGCGTTTCTGTGATAAGGATGTTAGCCGGGGTTGTGAGCTGTGTATTGCCGATGAGCTTGCCTCTGGACTTGCGTGTCAGCGAACCACTGGACCACTGGCTTGTCGTCTCCGGAATCAGCCTTCAGTAGCTTTTGGACTTCGGGTACATGCTCGTCCGGCAGGGCCATCAATACGTTCTGAGCTCCCTGCTGTGGAGCGGCAGACCTATTTCGAAGCGTGGATGCTCTGACTGACGAGTCGCCGTCTTGAGAGAGTGCCTGTGCTTTCTCCACGTCCTTGATCGGTGCCATCCAGGCTGGCGGCTTTGTCGTATTGTTGCTCTGCAGCGACCAGCGATAGCTCTCGTTCCAGCGGCTGAGGGTCTCTTCCTTCGATGACAGGAGGTCCGCGAAAGTGTACCCGAACGTATCGGGCTCCTTGGCCAATTTGGATGTCCAGATGTCATCATTGGATGGGCCCACGCGGAAAGGCCAAAGCTTGACATCTTCCCCCAGACCAGGCTCGTCTCCAGCGGGCAGGAACGAGTTTTCCAGGTCCTTGTGAATGGCTTGCCAGATGCACAGAAGTCGATCGACGTTGCTGTCAAGTGGTCAGCATGTTGTATGTCGGAAGGGCCCTCCAAAATGTAGCTTACGCATGATGCAGCCAAAAGATCGGATCAAAAGCCGCAACAGGCACTCTGCCCATATGCCCTTGGCCTCCAAGCAGACCATGGTAAGTGTTGTGCAGATCCTCGAGAGACCCGCTCGGTACCTCGACACCCTGTTCGGCCACGGCAGCACCCGATGCAAAGTTGAGGTACTTGTTGTAGGACGGAGAAGCCATCAAGCTCAGGGCGAGTTCCACACTGCTTTCGCGCATCATGTTCAGCGAGTTATTCACGCTCTCGAAATTGTCCGTATCGGGTTTGCCTGGAGGAGGATCACGGACGGTGCGCTGCCTGTACAGATTCTCCTGATGGTCCGTTAGTCTGACAGCATATACACGGGGGTGCAAGCGACTCACATCGTCGGCATCCTCGTCGTCCAATATTTTCCAGTCACTCGAAGTGACGCTGTGCTTCTTGGGAAAATGATAGGTTTGCAGTGGATTGGGAATGGAAACTAGTTTAGTCTCATCATCGGGCTTGTACACTCTGAGTTGAGCTCTTTGACAGGCGAGCGGCATATCGAAGCTGTACGGGAAATGTACGGTGTCGCCGCCTTGACCTTGGCCGGGAAACTCAGTGTTTCGTTCCTGGCGTGGTTTGATCCAATCCCAGTACGGTAGGCGGAACTGCTTGGCCGCGACATGGTATTTCTTGTCACTGAACTTTCCAGCTATCTCTTGCACGGCGCTGTAAAGAGTTTGCTGCGAGTCGTCAGTGGTGGAGAAACGGGATCAAACCGGCAGACTCACCTCAAACATCGAAAGATAAGGTCGATGCCAGGTTGGAAACAGAAACGATGAATGACTGCAATAGGATCCCTTCTGTCGTGAGCCGGGTACTTGCACCCCATCCCAGTTGGTTCTTGGAAATCCGTGTATGCCTGCGAGGTGTCAGTCCAGCGAGTGATCCCGTTGAAGTTCATGAACATCTACCAGCAACTTGGAAGTAGTTCATCTTGTTCTGGGTTCCACTGCTTTCGTCCTGCATGATTTGCTCCAGCGCCAAGATGAACAGGTTGAATGTCTCTGGATGGTTGACCATAAGGTCGTCGATCTCCAAGCGAGGCTCAACGCCTGAGACGGATTTGAGGCCAACTACCACGCCATCTTTCTGGGCTGTTTCGATTGATATCGACGCCATGATCAAGTCTGCCAAGTATTCTGCGCAAAATTTTGCTTTCAAAGGAAGTACTTTGGAAAGACTGAGGATGAAAATGAGAGGGCATGCCTGGATACTTATGCTGAGATGAAACCAGCCATGCAGCGAAAGCGCTTTTCCTCAGCTGAATGCACAGCCATCTCAGCTTGCTTACGCTCATGCCGGTGCGCGATGTTGAACAGCGCATCGATGACCAGCAGCCAGCCATACGTATCGCTTGATTCTTTGGTATGCCTGCACTGTGTAGACATACGCCACAACTATCGAAAGCACGGTCAGACCTTGGCCCGGATGTGTATGCCTCGCGACGGCCCTTGCCAGGCGGGCTGAAAATCGAGGAAATGTTGCTGACTGCAGCTGCGCGTGGCGCTCGCTGAGCTGGCTGAGCTGACATGCTGATGCTGGTATTCAGCTCGGTGTCTCGGTGGACAGTCTCGACCGGCCATCCTCGTATTGACAACCGTCGAGCTGAGCTGCGCGCGCATCCCCGTCAGAGTCCTGGGCTGAGCATGCGGACCCCGTCGCGCTGATCGGCCGGTCAGAATGCAGATGCAGTGACCCGTGTTACAGGTTTGCCACATGAATACGACCTCTCTGACGATGTTGGTAGAGGAAGGGAGCCAAGTGAGGTCGAGAGACGAGAGGAGGGACGACCCCGGATTTTCACCCAAAGTGACCTCACCTCAAGCACGCTGCTGACGCGTGTCTCTGCGAATGTCTTGGAGCATGTGCATCCTCCAGTCTTTACAGAGGCTTGGCTTCGGGGCGCAATCAATATCATTCACGACACACCGGACTGGCTCGACACCTCTAGATTCACGGCATGTTGTCACGATCCGCATAGCATGCGCTCTGGCTGCGCGGCATCATGTCTACGAAGCCATTGAAGGACGACCCCGATTCGGCATCAGCGTTGAGCGTCGACGAAGCCGAAAAGCTTAGAGAGTTCTCGAGGACACCCAGACCCTACGTTTACGATGGAGGAGAGGTGAAACAGGACCGGATACCCAGCCTTGCAGGAAAAGCAATAGAGCAACATTGGCAGAGCACACAACCATCGACAGACAACAGCGAAAGCGGAACAGAAGCCGACGATGAGCGACGGAACTTTGTGAAAGCGCTACCCACGAGCACATTGCGACCGCGCAAGGGACTGAAGACTGGCGAGAAGGATGAAGACTTACTCCTGGAACCTTCGCAGCTGGACGAGGAGGAAAGACGAGTGCAAGGCTGGTTCCTGCAGCGACGAGCCTCGACCCGCTCCAAGGCAGACAAAATTGAAGATGCGGAAGAGGAGAGAGCTGAACAGGAACGAGTGGAGAAGAGGCGAATCGCCGAGTTCGTGAGACGGACATCGGAGGTGGGCTTAATGGGTCTGATATTAGTCTGCGTCCTATGCGGGCGTGGAGTGCTACGCACAGCATGGGACTGGCGTCGGGAGCTTCTCAGCCACTTTGTGATCATTATTGGATTGGTGCTGGCATACCCGCTCAAGCTCTCCATTGTGGACACACAGGTCAGGCACAACCAGCTTTGGCAGCGATTTCGAGTACCAGCCTCGTTCGACCCGGCCACGGTTCTATATCCACCTCTTCTACCAGTGCTTGTAGCGCTCTCCGTGGCACCGACGAATCCAGCCGTCATATTGCCCAACATAATCCTCGGACTTGCATCGCTACCTCAAAGAATATTCCCTCGCTCCAGTCGACTTGGCCGGGTCAACACCGTGCATTGGGTGGTATCTATAATTCCACTCGTCATATCTCAGAACACGACCTGGCCGTTCAATAACGCTCCGTCAATGCCATACATGCTGAAGTGCGGCCCGCCCGAAGGACTGTCTTCCGAGACTCTGGTTTCACTTTACGCTCTACATCACGCCCTGCTGCAGCCCCTGCAGTACCTTACCACCACAAGCCTGCTGGTCTCGGAGCTTCATCTGCTTTCCGTCGCCTTGATTAACCTGCTACTACTGGCGACATCACCTCAGGCCGTCATCCTCAAAGCCTGTCTTTGGGTCGGCGGTGTATCGCTTCTAGTGCTGTGTGCTCACGTCGTACATTGGAATGTAACTTTGGCTAGGGTACCAAAGTGGAAACTCCGACGACCGGACCACCCAGGCGCAGAACGAAAGTCGTTCGTGGACGCCGTGTCCGATTTGATCAACCTGCAGCGAGCGAGCGGAGCGTTGAGCGATGCCCTAGGAAGTGTCACCAGCGACGCAGATGATGACGAGCCCATTGTTTCGACCAAGAGCAAACTGAATGGAATATTCAAGCTGGACACGACTCTGAAAAGCGTGGCAACGGTCATCAGGCCTAGCGCTGTCTCAGATCATGAGATCAGATCAGCGCTTGAGCCATCTCATCGCCGTAGCCGGACTTCTGTCGATGGCTTCCTCGCGGCCGCGCCCATGGCAAGACGTCAGACCCTCCCAGGTCGCCCGCCGAACCGCTCTCCCGGCCGATCTCCGAGCATGAGGAAGAAATCCAGATCATCACACCTCCTCTGGTGCCTCCAGTTGACACCCGCCCAAGCCCAAAAACGCAAATGGATCTACGCAGGTTTCACATACATCATAATCGCCGCCATAATCCTCGGCCCCGTCAAAGACTACGTCTCAAACAAAGCTCTCAACGGGCAAGAACCTATCGGCTGGGCACTAAGCTACATGTTTGGCCAACTCCCTCTTGTCCGCTCCATCATTGAAACCCTCAACCTGGCCTCCTGGATTCCCCTCCCACCCACAGCCTGGAGCTGGAGTATTCCCCTCAGCGTGCCACTGCACATGGACATCATAGCCAGCGACCTCGGACTCGCCAATGTCCGCCTACTGCTGATAGTCTACTGGATCGGCGTCCTCCTCGTCGGGCTCCTCGCAGTCTTTAGCCTTACAGCCTACGTCGAAGTCGACACCAGGCGGAAAATTTTCCACGGAGTCATGGTCGCTATGCTGCTACCCGCCACATTCGTCGACCCGTGCTTCTGCGCGCTGGCGTTGACGCTCGTGCTAGCTGTCTTCCTCCTGCTAGAAGTCATCCGCGCCGGACAAATACCACCCCTCGGCAACGCCATTAGTCGATTCGTCGCGCCTTACGTCGACGGACGAGACTTACGAGGACCCGTGGTGGTGAGCCATATCTTCCTTCTCATCGGCTGTGCGGTGCCACTTTGGTTCTCACTTGCGTCGATGGACCGGGAAGGCGAATCACCCTGGGTCGACTGGCAGATGGGCAACAACCAGCGCGAGACGGCTATGATCGCCGGCGTGGTGTGCGTAGGCATGGGCGATGCGGCGGCCAGTCTCATCGGTCGACGATACGGTCGACGGAAGTGGATCTGGGTTGGAGGCAAGAGCCTCGAGGGAAGCGCGGCGTTTGCGGTCGCGGTGACGATTGGACTTATGGCAGCGAGGACGTGGCAGGTCTTTGGCGGTTGGAATGATCATCCTTCAGCGTGGAGGACACTAGGGCCCGCAGGTGGGTTGATGGGGTTTGGCATGGAGTGGGGTGTTGCGTTGTTGAAGGCCGTGGTTTGCGCGTGTGGGGCGAGTTTCATGGAGGCTGTGTTGACGGGTGCGAACGACAATGTTGTTGTGCCGGTGGCGCTGTGGCTGCTGGTCAAGGGCGTACGATTATAATAGAGCTCAATGGATGAGCCAGAGTCGACGAATCACGAGATCAACAGAATCTGAAGACTACAGAGGTGGTCGAGTACAGGTGCGAGTGAACCAGAGATATCGAATAAGAATGAAGTGCGTCAATCACAAGGAACAATGGGTCCTCCTCTGAACGTGCACATCGAGGGTGTTTCAAATAATGATGATACGCACATCTATCTACCCGTCTACAACGCAGCGGGAGCCGCAGGCGGCGGTGTTGCTTCCGTCTCCTGCTGAAATGTCTTAGTCACTAGTACCGTCCTGATCTGAGGATGTCCATCACCCACGTGCTTCTCTGAGGCCGGCGCATCACCACGGCCAGCTTTCCTCTCCCAGCCAGTCTTGAACAGTTTGCCCATTTCAAACTTGGGAAACGCGTGGGCTTCGGTGTTGAAGACAACGTCGGTGAGAGGGAGGATGTCGTTGGGTGAGAAGAGGAGGTAGAAGTATTTGAGAGTTTCGGCCTGGTTGTTGTTAGCATTGTCGTGCGTGTATCGCGTTTGAAATGGATGCACTTACTAGCCAGAAGCTTTCCATGTTATCCCGCAATGTGACTGGAATTTTCTGCACATCTGCGACGCTGCTGAAGCCTTCTTTGTCCTCGACTGCGCTGTGTTTCATGAAGGCTTCGAACATTTCCCATCCTGCCTTGCGGTAAATCTCGTCTCCTGTGATGCGCCACATGTAGAACAGACTCTCCACCGTCTCTGGTCGTTGGAGATTGTGAAGATCTCCTTGCTTCCAAATGTAGTCGTCCCCGCCAACGGCCTCCTTCTGAGTACAAGCCTTGTCGATGCACTTCTCGAAGGATTCCGGGCTCTGCGGCTGTGTCTCCGGGGTGAAGTCCTTGTACATCAATGGCGGATCGTGGATGTGGAAGTGTGCGATCTCAGGAGCCAGTCCGGTGGGAGTGCGGTACATTCCCATGCACGTCTTAGTGAGCTCCTTCGCCAGACGCATGTCTTCTTCCTGCTGAGGACCCCAATTGGAGTCTTTCTTGGCTTCCGCAAGAGATCGTCCGCCTGTGGTAGCCAGCGCAATTGTACCAGGCATGAAGCAGACCAGGTGGTCCATCTTCGGACTTAGAGCTTGCTCAATGCCAGACGGTCTTTCGGCCAGAACTGTGAAGTTGCTGGGATAGCTGTAAGTGAGCAAGTGCTTCTTCACGCCAGCCAGACTCTCGTTCCACATCGCTTGATACACCGGCTCCTGCTGCGAAGTTTGCAGATACTGCTTGATGAGGTATTCGTAATAGCTGTCGCCTCGACTGCCCAGACGAATGTTCTCGCCACGGAACGTGCCCTTGTCGGCGTAGATAAAGATTGGGACCAGACCATCTTTGGCTTGATTGTCGTCAACAACCTTCATAACCTTCTCAGCGTGCTCCCAGTAGTGCGACTCTCCAGTCAATTTGGCCAGATACTTCATCTCAAGCTGCAAAGTCGTCGCTTCAGCCGTGGATGAGGCGCCTCCGTCCGCGTGGGAGGCAATTCCTTGTGAGTTGTGAAGGTTTACGCTTGCAAGCGGAACGCCAGATTGTGTGTTGTAGGCACCGAGCAGTCGATCCGCCAGGTCGACAGCCTTTTCAATGTATAGGTCGTCGCTGAGGCCATCCGCGACAGGCGCGTAGGTATCGGGGAAAGCAACACTTAGATAGTGGGCCGAGAGTAATCCTCCGAGCATTCGAATTGTGGTCTCGAAAGTGTTGACGTCGTGATCTTGATCGTACGTCAAGTTCGACTTGATCCATTGTCTCGCGTGCGCCAGTTCAGTTGTCAGGTTCATGAGCATCATCGTGTCCAGGGCATCGACAATGATCCAGCCCATTCCGTTCGGCACCATCTGTTTTCCAGTATGGCTGACAGGATGGTATTCGTCATATCCCCACCCGTACTTCTCATAGCCCGCGAAAGAAATCTTGAATGCCTCCTTGACCTTCTGTGCCCTGTCATCCCATGCAACCACTTCTTTGCCTGCCCAAAGGCTCCAAGAGGACTTCTCTTTCTGTGTACCTGCCGTGCTCCCTGTGCCCGCGTTCCCACTGCTCGCAAAGTAGGACAAAGGTGACAGTATCCCAAACCACCAACTTAGCAGCGCTAGACCTGCCAGCACACTTGCGAGCGTTCGCTTTTGCCGTATCCATTGCAATCCTCTCTTTCCTCCTTTACCACTGTAGTTATACGGCTTGTCCTTGTACATCGGCAGCTCGTTGCTCTTCTCCGAGGAAAACATGTTGCCGACTTTCTCCCCGATCCCTGGTTCCGCATCGCTGTGGTGGAAGCGTGCTCGCCCCGAACCCTGGTATACATCTGCGCTTGCTGCTCCAGCATTCGGTAATCCGTATGGATTGTTCATGTCCGGATGTATTGTGACCGGCGTGGCTTGCTCGTATGGGCTCGGTGAGACGTTCCTGGCGCTGTTGTTTCGAAAGAGGGTTGAAGCTGGCGAGCTGCGCCGGAGGTTGAACGGATCTCTGCTGTTGTTCATATCATTACGAAGAGGGCCTCGCAAGGGAAAGAATGTCAGGTCGCCAATGACTGACTTCGGACGTGGAAACTAGGCCTCACAAGTCAGATGGTTCAACACCTATAGAAACAAGAGATATGTAATTGTTCAAGGCGCGTGTCCATCATAGGCAAGCTGTCCCTCCAAACTCACTTTCCCTGAACGCGCCCCTGTCACATTCACAAGCCACGGCGGGAGCGATCGTCCCGTTGCTTGCTCGTGGCGAAGCATAAAAGCAAAGCCGGACTTCACCCGCTGTTTCTATATATCGCCGCCTGGAGTCTCGAGACAACGACTTGTCCCTTCAATCAAACGATTTCGACGTCGACTTCGATATATACGACATTCCGTCCGACGACCTTGTCATTCCATTTTCAGCAATCCACGGCATCACAGTCAAGACGAGCCCACATACAACCCGAGATTCACGATGCCTACGCCACTTGATAATGCGCTGCACTCCAAGGTACGCTATGCATGGGAGAGTTCGGCAAGACTCCGCTGAAAGAGTCGTGACTAACATGTCTTGCTTGAAGAACCTCTTCCTCGGCTTTGCCGCATTGGTGACAGGCGTCACAGCATGGGGCATTTGGGGTGGGGACATGTTCCCAGCACAGGAGCAGAAGCCCACAGGAGCACCGGAAACATGGACAAAGGGTCAGCTGAAGCAGTGGCTCAACACTGTAAGTCGTGTCGCTCGTAAATTCGGATTCATACGATAAAAGAGCTGCATTTTCTAAAGTATGATTGTAGCGAGGAGTTGTTGTCGAAGACAGCTCGACCAAGGACCAACTGCTGGCTATGGTCAAAACGATCCTGGACAATCCTCCAAAGTCCCAAGCCTGATCTATACTTTTCCGCAACCAATCGATAGCCTATGATACCCAGAACGCATCTTCCCATACCGTCTCACTCGTATCTCCAATGCGATCTGCTGAATTCCAACATCAACCAACAGGTTTTCTACTGATCGGCCCCTCACTTGGTCTCGGCCGCAACGCACTCCTCTCCGGAATCGGCGGCGATCCCCTCGGCGCATCCGGATCCCACCGATCAGTCCTCTCCTCCAACTTTCGTGCTTCGCGGTCAACGTACTCACTCATACTAATCTTCGGCCGACGCCTCGCCTCCGGAGGAATCTCTGGCACACCGTAGCCGCCTCGCTCCTCATGTTCCCGCTGTAACTGCGCCATGCGCTCACCGTGCGACATTGATGGTAGACGAGGTGAAGCGGCTTGCGCGGCGAGGTCAGCGAGGAAGGAGTCGACGACGTCTGGCCGCTCAACAACGTCGGTCCGAGGGTCGTAAGTGGCCTCGGAGTAGAGGCTGCTTGTGCGATTGGGAGGGGCCTGGCCGGCGTTGGCTGGGATTGGGATGTACCGATTGTAGTCGAGGGGTGAAGTTAGCGATAGTCCTGGACTTGTCGCTGCTGCACGACTGGCACGGTCAGCGACGTTGGGCCGTGTGATGCTGCCTGTGCGCATGCTGTTCTGTCGTTCGGTGTCGGGTGTTGCCGTACTATGATGAGGACGGTCAAGGTATGGATTCGGTGGCAGCCTTGGACTGCCTGCTGCATCGACGCGAGAACGTTTACCCATACCGGGTGGAGGGGATCGTTGATTGTCCAGTCGTTCCGTCATTGCGGGCACAGCTGGAGATTCGCTGCCATCAAGCTCCTCGGTCAGATCAACGGCGCTCGGCATGTACGGCCGAGAGAAGAACCTAGGCTGAGCCGCCGCCAAATCTGCTTCGGCTTGCTTCTGGCGTTTGTGCCGTTCTCTTCGGCGCAAGAAGATGATACCGAGGACGATTGCTGCCAGTATGCCCAGAGTCAAGAGTGTGATCGTAGCAATACCGCCCGGGGTCTGCGCGAAGCCGTTTGAGTCGCCGGCGGCTGCTTGGGTGGCCGTGGAGGAGGTCGAGGCCGGAGATGTCACACTCGGCGCTGATGTAGGTGGTGGACTCGACGTTGGGCTCAAGTTCGATGCATCTGACAGACGACTAGTCGAGCTCGGTTGGCCGTTTTGTGCTGGTGACGAAGAAGATGCATTCGTTGGCTCGATCGTGACACGATTCGTGCGTGTGAGAGTGGTCACACCGTTTGCTGGAGGCGCAGATGTGCCGAGCGGTTTGGTGTCAGTCGCCGTTGATGATGGGAGGTCTTTGCAGGTGATCGCTGCTCCGAACAAACCTGGGATTTGTGACGCCGTGCAGCCTGGAGGGCAGAGGTCCACTGCCGTGACGAGGAAACCGCATAGCGAGCCTGCTTGACGTTCCCTGATAAAGGCTGGGCTAGCCATCGCGCGGCCTTGTTCGCTGAGGACCGATTGAGCGCGGCGGTCCTGATGTTTGTTCGAGACAGGCCGACCGAGTCGCGGGTGCTTCGGAAGGCCAATGTGGAGCAAGACTGGACCAAGGGCTTGGAGAAACGAGAAAAGAGATGATGAGGAATATGGGAATTGAGCATGTGCTGCTAGCAATGCCCAGACGCAGTGAATGCTGCTTGGAGGCATTCTTGTCCGTTCACGTTCCCAGCATAGATATCAGCTGATGCTCGCTTCAGCAAGATCGACCCGGTGAATCACATGCGGTATTCACTGTTCATAAGGATAAGCAATCAGGGTGATTATACAGATCGCAACGGAATAGCACGTATTGCTTGTGTTCTGCATGCCCGTATCTGCACCGACTCGAAAGGCGGCTTGTTCACTGATGTAGTGTCTGTCTGGACGGTTATCGTGCAGACCTGAACAGCAGGGATATGTTACCCGCACGTCTTATTAGGATGTGCCACCAAGTCACCTGTACGCTTTGTTAGCATGTCTTGTCAAGTTCCGCGCACTGCCTTTTAGCATGTCCCATCAACTTACATGCACGGCTGTTCAGCATGTACTGTCGACGTGCATCGCCTATTAGCATCTCCTGCCAAGTTACGTGCACCCTTTATTAGCATGTCCTGTCAAGTTAACTGCACTGCCTGTTAGGCTGTCCTGTTACCTTAGATGCACCGTCCATTAGCTTGTCCTGGCAAGTTACCTATATTGCTTATTAGCATGCCCTGGCAAGTTAAATGTACGTGACCTGCTACGTTACCTGCAGTTAGCGTTCGTTGGCATTGCCTGCTCGGTTTGCGTGTACGTTGTGGTGCTGGCTTGCTGGATCGCCGCGCGCGCTGAAAAGCCATTCTGACAGTGGTCATACCAGTATGTCTGCACCGTTCATTGCTATGTATCGTGGCCTCGAGCGCAATTCCTCTCACCGTACCGTTACCGTCACATCACTGAAGGGCACAAAATCTCGAGGCATTCGTGGGAGGTAGTTCATGTCTTCCATTGGTTGATTCTTGAAGGACAACCAGCTGAGAGGCATCAAGGACAGCCGCATGCTCCGAGTGTGAAGCACCATAAGACATCCATTCGTGCGTAGTTTGCGAATCGTCCGAGAATCCGACCGTCGCTCCTTCGCTTCTCATGCTGCCCAATCACTCCATGCTATCCCCAAACGCCTTCAGCTCTTGACCAGCCTATCTCTTTCCGGCATATCCCTCTACGAACTCTGCGCAACGCGCTTGCCCTTCGCGTTCTTCTTCGGTGTGTCGCTGATGTTGAGGGCTAGAGTCTCTGCGTCAGTTCTGCGTACTTTCGACCTTTCCGCAGATTCCATTCCTTACTTGGTGGCAGGCTTTGCTTGAGCTTCTCAGCCTTGTCGTCACTTCGCAACACGAGTGTGTATAGGAAGCGATTGCATCGGACCTTGAACTTGGTCTGGTTGGTGACCTTGTTCTTCTTGATGCGAGCGGATGAGGCGTCCTTGCGGCGGCAGATCTCGATGAAGCTCTTGATGTCGGTGACTTCTTGAGGCATGGTGGGCGGTTGTTCGTGGGTGTTCGTGGGTGTTGATACTGACGTAGCTTTGTTCCTTGCGATTCGTGAAGCTCGACGTCGAGATGATCGTCAATGAGGTGGAATTTGTTTGGTGGGCCCTGTTTGCGCCTCAGGCATAACATCAATGTCGAAATCTTGGCGGAACTCCCAGGAAACAACGACACAAGCTTTGAAGTTACGATAGACCTCACTCTGAGCAACTCACATCATGGCTGACGCAGGCGCAGACTCAACGGCCGTCACGCTGTCCGCGACGGACAAGACTCGAATCTCCGGTGACGTCGCCGAGCACTTCATCGACTCATACTACACAGCCCTGTCCGCTGCCCGCAACACAATCAGCTCGTTCTACGTGCCAGCCTCGACTGGAACTAGTCCCGCTCAGACATTGCCGTACATCGCCTACAACGGCGACCTCACGCAAGACCCGAATGCTTTCCAAGAAAAGTTCAAGGATATGCCGTGGACACACTACGAGATCCAGAGCTTCAACGCGAGCGTGCTGAACCCGTGCTTGGACCCGTCGTTGAGCAAGTCAAAGAAAGATGCAGAGCGCAATCTGAGCATTACTGTTCAATGCAGTGGATATGTACGCTTGAATGAGAGGAAGGATGGGCCTATGCATGGGTTCTCCGACACTTTCGTGTTGGTGCCAAACAAGGAGGAATTTGGCGGTCGAGGAACCGGGAAGCAAGACCAAGGTCGGCAGTGGCTGATTCAGACCCAGACCTTTAGGTTTGTCACTTGATCGGACAGGTGGGTGACCGGCCGGTCAGCAGACGTGCGAGCTACTCTGTCGTTGTATCGCTTGCAGTGTATCCCATATGTGGATGGCGTTTGCAAGTCACGATGCGCTCGCGTCGCTGCATGTTCACCTCGCGATTGTGTCGAAAGAGAATCCAATTGACATCAAGCTTATGTTCGCACCCTACCATGTAAGTGACCCCTCCACGTGTTCTTCACGAGCTTTTCTCACAGCCATAGCCCTCGTCTTTGCGGCCACGACCTCGCAGTACCCCCTGGCCTCCGAAACAAACACTTTCTCGCACATACCCAACACCTCGATCATATTGAATGTCACTGACAATGTGGTGAACGCGCCACACTCTACACACATTGTCTGTCAGCCGTTCACCAATCTTGCGCGCGGTGCTCTGTCGCAGCCCGCCACGGTGACGGCCTTGGCTAATCGCCTCCTGATCAAAGCTCCGCTGCAGCGTGCCGCGACGTGCCCCTCGGTTCGTCCTCCGCAATTCAATACCCTCCTCTGCTCGAAGCTCGACCTGCCACTCTACATGTTCGATCGCAAATACCGTCTTTACGCGCCACAATGAAGGTGGAGAGACCCGGTACCGACCAGTGGGCGGAATTCATCATCCGCGTCAACGGCGTTGACAGCACTGAATACGTCTTGCCCTCTGCCCCGACTGGCGACCCAAACGTCATCGAAAACTTCATCGAAGTCAAGCCTGGAGACGAATTGGCTATCTATGGCCGTTTTGCCGGTTCTGTCTTGCAGGGCGCATTCGATCTCATTGTAGATGGTACTTTTGCCGGCGATGCACGCTTTGGAGGCGATACTATCAAACCCGCCCACATGACTAGGACATTCACCAAGGCACTCAACTGCCGAAAGCCTCCTGGATGGACATCGACAACGCCATCAAACAAGCTTCAGGAAGGCTACTTGCAAGTTAAGCAGCTTGGGCCTTCGCTTGAAGCAGAAATTGGTCGCCATGAAATCGAAGACTCTAATGTTACTCGCCCAGGAATCGGCAGTATTGCGATGATCGTCAGTGTCAATCAAGCCGAGCCAGACAATTACTCCATTGAGGATCAGGAGTGGCAACTTGGCTTCGACGACTGGCGCTCGCGCACGCAGACGAAGGTTCGGAAGAGTGGAATTTCTCCAGATCTCCACATTGGACTCGAAATCACCGAGGAGGTGATCAATTCGAAGCGCAGCTCGAAACATCGTCAGCATTGGACGGACCCACGTTTTGGCCCCAAGGCTTGGGCGAAGTTCATCTTCTACTACCGTACAGGAGACCGTCTGATCGCTGCCGGCTGCACCCCGCGATCGAAGGACGTGCATCTACTAGAGCCGTGGGATAACTTGATCGACGGCGATTTTGTGGAAGTTGACAAGAAGGTCCAGGCCAAGAAAGTGAAGGCCAAGAAGGCCTCTGCGGACCAGGACCATCAGTCCGACGCCAATGACAACAATGCACGTAATTCGATGTTCGTCAGCCCTGCACCCACTGCTCCCGAAGGATGCGCAAAGAGCCCCGTTGCAAAGAAGAAGGGTAGGTTGGGGGGAACTCTGACGCTGAACGAGGACGGTGAAGTGAGCATTGCGCGATTGCCGGACTTGCAAGAAGTAGACGCGTTATTAGCGCAGTCTACCCGAGCAGAGAACACACCACTGGCGACAGAGCAATCAGCAGCAAGCCCTGTGAAGGACCCTTCGGAAGAGCTGCCAGATGCGGTCGACGACATGTTTGGAGACAATAGGGGCCTTTTCATGTCAACATCTGACGAAGATGATGATGTGAACATCGCGGCCACTGGAGCAGGCGCCTTCACCTTCAACTCCAACCCATCAAGTGCAGCGAGGCCATACAACACCTCGACCGAAGTTCAGATGGGTGCTGCGCTCTCATCAGTGGGCACTGCCCGCCGGAGTGCCGCGCGAACAGAGACTGCACTAAAAGCCAACGATGGAGGTCCCGATGACCTGGATCAGTACTTTGACGATGTAGCTGCTGGCTTGCCGCTGATCGACGAAGCTCCGGATGCACAATCCACGAACGGAATTCCAAATGCACCCGAAGCTGCACATGACGAAGCGCGTGCCTCGAACTCGCCGCACGCCAGCACAGAACGTCCGTCGTCAACCCATCCACTGACCAAGAGCGGGAAAGCTGCGACTTCACCACCCTTCACTCATCCATCGACAACTGGTGCCCTGCATCCCCGTGCGAAGCGCAGCTCCCGCACTACAGACAAAGTCGGAGCGTCGTTGGGCAGCCCAGCAGCGACTATTTCGGGAAGCGAGCGGGAACAAACAGATCGACTCGCAATCTCGAAGCCATCACATGCGAATAACGGAGCGAAAGATCTGCCTCGACGCGACGCAGCGGCTGCATCCCATCCGGTTCAGATTTTCTCGGACGCCGACCGCATCCCCTCCGTCGCCACTATCCGCGCTGCCATTCCTTCAGAAGGTATTGCCATTGGCCAGCTTTCGAATCTTCTCATCAGTTGCGGACCATTCGAAAACTTGTTCACGGCGAAGAAACAATTCAACAAGCGCGTGGACGAGATTGCCACGGCAAATGCTTTGGGGACCCGCCTCTATCTCAAGACCAGCGCGAAGCCAGCCATGGCCCAGGAAGCTGCCGATGGGCCTTTTGCCGCTCTGCAGCCGATCAAGCAAGAAGTCAATGAGGAGGACTTGGAACGCGAAATCACACTACCGGTCGACCGTCAAGATAGAGCTCAGCCAGCTTCGCGGGCTTCGTCGTCGACTACTCAGGCCCACGCAGAAGCTTCAGTCGCAAACACCCCGATCGAACAAACTCCGGATCCGGCGCACAAGCGTTTCGCTTCCGCGATGACCCCTACGACCAGTGCAGGTGATCCTCCTGCCAAGCGCAGTCGGCTGGAGGAACTTGCCGAGCGCAAGGCTCAAACACTACAGAGGACGGAGGCAAAGCAGGCGCGCAACGCGGCCATCAAGAAAGCAAAGGAAGCAAAACGCAAGGCTGCCGAGCGAGAAGCCGCCGAGAAGGAGAAACGTGAAGCTGCCGAGCGGGAGAATGCGAAGCGCGAAGCTGCAGAGCGAGAGGCAGCCCTGATCAAAGCGCAAGAAGATGAGGCTTTGAAGGAACTCGAGGAGCTCGAGCGCATAGAGGCAGAGGCGGACGATGAGTTCGATGAATTCGATGCGGACGACATGGACATGGCGTACGATGACGACGGTGTGGAGGTCGAATAAGATCACTCGGTCGTCAGATGCTCATTCTGTGGCGTTGTTATGGCTGCGCGGTGTGTCGAGTGGCGCGATAAGCTGAGCTGATCTTTTCTGCGCTTGTGGTCTTCCGATGTAAGATCTGTCCCTTTCGAGCAACGTTCGGAGCGTTTGTTGATTTTCACATAGCGGTCGACGAATCAAAAGTATTGGCTTCTTCAATCAAGGGCAACGTTGAGGACATGTTGATGTCGAAGCCAGTGTCAGGAGCAAAATGCCTACGATGATTGAACGCAACTTGATTGAAGCGTTTGAAAGCTCAACCCTGTCTCCGGTTCAGAACGCTGACAGCTCGGTGTGGTTTTGAAGTCCGTCGCAAGCCAGCCTAAAGAATCCTACGAGTGTGCTAGAAACAACGCGCAAGCGAAGACGAGGAAGGAGCGTAACTGAGAAGGAGGCAGGCTCAACCTAGGAAACCACTCCGTCTGCTTCGACAAAAGATGTCGCCGTTTAATCCGGGCGATCACCGCCACCATTGTGACTGAGAGGTTTCAACACGTTCTCGTGATATCTGCAGCAGACGAAGCATAGGAGGTGTGGGAATGCCCGCGGTCAAGCAAGGAGGCCTGCTTCTTATTCCACGGCCGCATCCAGCCACCTCCCTGAGACAACTGTCTTGTTCAGTACTCAGGAATGCCCGGAACACAATAACCCAGGTTTCGGGTCAACGTGACGGAGATGTCCGCTTCAGCTTCCACGGATCCGGGTCCCAAGCAGAACCCGGGAAGCGGACAGTGGACCAAGCACAACAGGCCTCGTGAATATTGATACGACAAAGATTGTCCTACGATGAGGCATACCACTGTTATGACGCCAGGCCATTCCCACGGCCGACGAGTCTTGTGTCCCTCGTAGCTCGGGCAGCCTTCATTTGGAGCCACGGCAAGCCGGCCAGTGGCTCATTTCGACGGATAGCAACGGCCAGCGTTTAAGGTCCAACGCCGTGTTTTGCGACCCAGCTATCGCGCGTGGCAGGTCTCCAAGATCCTGAGGTATGTAAACATGACATCTCTGCCACACGAACCATATGATCGGCCTTTCTGACCGAGGCACCGAAACCAAACAGCAGATCGAACGAAAATGAGTGGCTTCAGATGTTTCAAGCCCACAAAATCCCATAAAGTCAGAACAAAGCTCAGTCGATGTCCTCATTCGAACCTGTGGGCCGAATCCGACTGGATTCTGCATTCAGCAGCTACACAAGGACAAAGCAAAGCTGGATATAACCCTCGATATCATGCTTCGCCCTTTCGCAAACGGAAAAAGACAACATTCCTCGCGTCCCACTTCTTGCAATGGCGCAACTTCTCAACATCTTGTGTCTTCTGGTTGCGTATTTCGCCTTGGGAAACTGCTTGACCCCTGCAGAATGGCGGTCCCAGTCCATCTACCAGGTCATGACCGATCGCTTCGCCAGAAGTGACGGCTCGACGACAGCTCCATGTCGACTTGATGACTATTGCGGAGGCACATGGCAAGGCTTGATCAACAAGCTGAGCTACATCCAGCAGATGGGCTTCACGGCGATCTGGATCTCCCCGGTGGTTCAGAACGTGGTCGCCCTTACCGGAGACGGCAATAGCTACCACGGGTACTGGCAAAACAATGCATATGCATTGAACCCCAAGTTTGGAACGGCAGATGATCTCAGAGCTCTGTCGGCAGAAATCCACAGCAGAGGAATGGTATCACAATTTGACATCCACTGCATGGTACAGCACTGACGTCGAACAGTACCTGATGGTCGACGTTGCCCCAAATCACATGGCTTCCATCAGCACTCGCGCCAACGTCGACTACACCAAGCTCTACCCTTTCAACGACCGATCCTACTACCACACGCCACCATGTGGCATCGACTACAACAACGTCACAAGTATCCGCCAATGCTGGATGGGAAGCGACACAGTATCCCTCCCAGATCTCCGCACCGAAGACGCCAGAGTCCAGAACGGTTGGAACACCTGGGTCTCCCAGCTCGTCTCCAACTACTCCAGTAAGCCCCTCCACCTAGACCGTCATAACCAACTCTAACCCTCCCCCCTACCAGTCGACGGTCTCCGCATCGACACCGCCCAACAAGTCAACCCCTCCTTCTGGCCCTCCTTCCAGGTCGCCGCAGGCGGCATCCACATGATCGGCGAAGTCTGGCAAGGCAACCCAGAGGTAATGTGCCCCTACCAAAACTCCCTCCCGGGCTTATTGAACTACGCCGCCTACTACTGGATCGTCCAAGCCTTCCAGCGCTCCACGGGCAGCATGGCCAACCTCGCCAACGGCATGAACTGGATGAAATCCGCATGCCGCGACACGACCCTCCTGGGCAGCTTCACCGAAAACCACGACCTACCTCGCTTCGCCAGCATGACCAACGACGTCGCGCAGATACAGAATTCCATCGCGTTCTCGATGCTCATGGATGGGATTCCGATTGTTTACCAGGGTCAAGAGCAGCGGTTCGCTGGCCACGATGTCCCGGCTCAGAGAGAACATTTATGGCAGAGCAAGTACGACAAAACGACGGTTCTGTACAAGTTCATCCGGACGATGAATATGATCCGACGACGCGCTATTCTGCGCGATCCGGCGCATGTCACGACTAAAGCCTCGCCGCTGTCCAACGATGCCAACACGATTGTGATGCGGAAGGGGACGGCCGGCCGACAGGTCGTTAGCGTGTACACCAATCGTGGGGCGAACTGGAGTGGTGTGGTGAACGTCAAAGGCACGGCGGCGGGCTTCGGGGCGTTTCAGAAGTTGATCAATGTGGTCAATTGTAGGTCGTTCACGACGAATCGGATTGGCGATGCTGCGGTGTCTCTGTTTGGAGGAATGCCTGCTGTGTTGTATCCCGTGACGGAGATGAAGGGCAGCGGGATTTGTGGATATTGAGGGGGAATATGTATATCCTGCATAGACATAGATTAACGAACATTATTCTACAGCGTGCTTGGGACTCTTGAGCCTCTTCAACTTGGCATGTACTCAACGACGTCCATTGTGAAAGGGACGAGGCGCAGGAGCCATTTCACATGCAAGCCGTCGTGGGAAAACAATCGATGTCTATGTTTTCATTGCAGCAATCGAGGGATCTCTGCCACTACGCTTTCCATCGCAGCCAGCCTGGCGCATGCCGCTCCTATGGTTGATCCGCGGGGCCAAACACATGAGCGGCTTGTATCATACAGATCGAAGGGTCAACTGTGCCACCACAGCATCTACTCCTCCATCTTCGTCTCCTCTTCCTCGTCCTCACCCTCCAGCGCAATCTTAGCAAGCCTCTCAGCCTCCTCCTTCATTGCCTTCGGGACCTCCTCATGTCGTCCCTTGGTCGGACCATTGACGGCGCTGATCCAGGTCAACTCCAACTCAAAGTCCTTGTCCTTGCTGTCTTCATGCGCCACATAGATAATCCTCGCCGCCTCCTTGACGCCTTCCTCCAATGTCAAGCAGTCACCCTCCTTAGGATCCAGCTTGAGTTTCTCCAACTCCGACTTGGCCGCCTGTCGTCCCTTTCCCGTCGCTGCGGCGTAGTAGCCCCAGTACAGACCTGACGGCTCGATCATGTAGAGGTATGGTCCGCCTTCCTTCACACCCGCCGTCTTTCCACCTGAGCCGGCCTTTGGCCCGCTGCCCACCACACCGTCGACGTCAACCTCGGTCTCTGCGTCCCAGCCTCCGACAATGGCCGTGATGCCGAAAGGTCGTACGGATGAGTAGAGGGTGTATGCTTGGACGAAGGCGCCCATGCGGTTGGCGAGCGAGGCAACGGGGATGGGAGCCTTGTAGGTGCTGCGCCAGCTGGATGCCTCATCTCGTGCGCGGGAGACGAAGTGGCGGCCGTCGGGTAGGAGACCGGAGTGGACCTGAGTGAGATCGCCTTGGTCAGTATTTGTGCGTAGGATGTAACTCGATTATCGGAACTCACCACGCCCATGTGTCTGTCAATCGTGGCTATCCGCTTGTTCGCATCTTTCTTCAACAGCTTGCTTGATACCAACTTCTCCAGTGCGAGCACGATTCCATCTTTGCATCGGATGCCGATTGCGGTGCCACCGTTCTCTACCGCCTTGACTGCGTATTCGACTTGGAAGTTGCGACCATCGGGGGAGAAGACCGAATTGGAGAGATCGTAGCCTGTGCCTATCGAGGTCTATGTAACGTGGGTTAGTGGATGATCTGTCGCGCAGCGTCTGCATGTGATGGCATTGCGTACCATGGCTGCGGACTGTGAGAGGCGTGGAGTATGGAGTGGGGTGTCGAGCTCGAATTGTGGCTCGCCGTAGTTGTTGGGAAGATGTCTGCGATCTCGATTGACAGGAGAGGTGTCGGAGGTGTGATGGCGATGGCGATGTCGTGGGAGTTGTGTTGTAGTGAAGTGTTGATGGGAGCTCTCAGAAACACGAGCTCAGGCAGCTCAAGATGTCGCGGCTGTTAGCGGCGGGACTACCCGCATAGGACATATGAGAAGAACCAGAACATCGTTGCAATGACAAGCAAGAGTCGGCAGGTACCTCCGGAGGTAGTATTATTCGAATGTCGTAATCAATGACACTGTCCCGCTTGCTGATTCTGGTCAAGACCAGATTCACGCACTCACTTTGACCACCTCATATGCTGCTAAATCCAGCCATTTCCTAGTACTCGTATCCATAGTCCACGACTCTCCAGGCATCACACGGCCACGCAGTCCCCATACCAGGCGCAGTGCTATTGGCCGGGCATCGGAAATCCTAGATCGTCTCCTGTCGTCTCCCTAGACCACACGCAGCCAAGTCATCCAGGTCCGCAACGACTCCAGCCCATTCTTTCAAGATCCCGAGCAGCAGAGCACCCAAAAGTCGTCTTGTGAAGCGTCAATGGAATGGGCGATCGGAGTAAGTATTCCAGGCAGCGCATCTCGCAGTGAGATGTCGTGCTCCGCGTTCGGTGTATAGAGGCCCCTCTGCCTCGCCTACTCATCCTCCACGAACATAACCCGGCCGTTTGAACGGATGTGCCTCCGTATTGAACACATACTCATCAAGACTGATATATTCCGGCTCGCAAAACACAAGATAGTAGTACTTGAGCGTCTCCGCAGTCCTGCAAGTTCCAAGTCAGCTCTCCTCTCCCTACGCACCAACGCACGACGCTTGCAGCACTGCACTTACCAGAAGCTCTCGGCACTGTCCTCCAGCGGCGCCGTCCCATTCGTAACATCCCTCATCGCCGCATGCGCAAACTCCGTCCGAGTATGCGCATACACCGTCCTGAACATACCCCAAGCCGTATCCTGCAACGTCTCGTCGCCCGTGATACGATAATTGATAAACACACTCTCGATCGCCTCCGGCCTTAAACGATAGCCCGGATCGACAAGACTAGCGATACCCGGAGGAAGACGGTGATTCTTGATCAACTCAGAAGCATTCGTACCGTTTTGCTTCTCATCGAACGAAGCGAGGTCCAGCACGGCGCGCTTCCATTCCTCCTCGTCCCAGGGACAGCTGGAGTCGTCTTTGCAGCGGACGACATTGGAGGTCTCGGGCATGATTTTGGTGGGGAAGATGTCGTAGGCCCAGATGCATCCATCGGTCAGTTTGCGGCCGATGTCGACGTAACTGTCGTTTTGTAGGAGCTTTCCGCCGAGCGCGAACATGCCGCCGGAGAAGCAGGAGAGATGCTGGAGCTCGGGTTGGACGGTGATTTTCTCTTCTAAGAATCGTAGAGCGCCCGCGACACGAGCATCAACATCTCCCTGCTTCGTCATCGGTCGGAACAAGGAGTGCTGCATCAAGGTGTTCATCGCTCCGTTGAACATGGAGGCGTACTGCTCAGAGCCTCCCAGCAGCGCATACATCTTTGGCAGGTACTCATAAATTGAATCTCCCAACGCAGCAATCGAGAAGACCTGACTCGAGTGCTTTGAGAAGAACTCCATATCCCTCCCATTGACTATCAACGGCCACATTCCAGGAATATTCGACTGGTACTGCTGGGCCTGGAAGACGTCCATCACGCGAGCCACGGCATCATACCACTTCGGATCCCGAGTGATTTGCGACAGGCGGGTAAATTCCAGGCATAAAGATCCCATCTCTGCTAGGACGACATGATTGGACGCAGCTTGCTCCTCGCCTTTCCGGGCAGCATGGAAGTCCCAGCGACTGATCGGCATTCGGTTTGGGGTATCGAAAGCGGCGTATAGCATATCTGCGAGCTCGAGACCTTTGTCAAGAAGTCTCCTGTCGTCGGAGAGGTCGTAAGCGGATAGGAAGCCTCCGAGGTAGCGGATTGTTGTTTCGAAGACGTTGATGGTCTTTTGCGTTGTTGCTGTGAAGTCGATTTGCACGATGCTGTCGACGGCTTCGTTGAATTCGTCTTTCAGGCCCATGATCCAGAGAGTGTCCAGTGAGTCTACTAGCCTAAACGATGTCAGTGCTAGGCGATAGAAACGGTGTGATTCTACTCACGTCGCGGCCCATCCACCAAAAGCCGTCTTGCTGCCTCCAGTCACTGGACGCAACTCATCAGCGAGCCAGGCATGTTGACGATACGCATCCCAGCTGCGTTTCATTGCGTACTTGACCTCAGCAAGGCGTTGTCGTCGTTCCGCTGCACGTGTAGAACTCTCCTTTCCGGTGAAGGCATATTGCACTTTTGGGAGTTCCGCACCAGAGTGAACGGGCAGGGATAGATATTGCTGGACGGGATGTAATTGAGGCCGTCGGGCCCAGTCAAACTTGTCCGGATCCTCCTTGACTGGCAACCGATAGACGCCATTGGTATATTCTAATGAGGCTGGTCCGGGCTGGACATGTGATGAGCGGAAAAGGTTGAGATGGAGCACGAAGATGAATAGAACTATCCCGGTCACGCCGATCGTGGTCAAGCGACCCAACGATGGCATGGTGATCATGGCGACGCAGACGCGCAAGCGATGGCGCTAACAAGAAAGGATAGTCATGAAGTGAACAGATTCAACGCGATCTGTTCCAAGGTTCGCAATCCTGAGGATGTACTCCTGATTTCGGCTCGCTCAAGTTCGGATCGGCGCCAATCGAATACGAGCTATTGGCGGCGGGCATTCGCTCCTGCTCTGAGTAACAATCACGCGAGAAGCCGTCATAGGGCAGACTGGGCACTTCTCATTGTGATCAAGCAGTCATGCAGGATACGAAGAGGTAAAGTCGAAGTAGCAGAAGCCAGGTAATAAGGTAGGTGTCAGCGGAAGAAACCACCTCAATGATGACTCAGCTTTAAAGATGTGCTCTCCTCCGCGCCGTGATCCTCTCCATTCTTCCTCACCTCACACCACCATGTAACCACACCACCCTCCTTCACCAAAATGGCCACCCCGCCCACCTCCCACATAGCCTCCACTCTCCTCACCCGTGCCCACTCCCCCGACCGCGCCCAAACCATCTTCAAAACCCACATCCAACAACGCCCTCTCCACCTCCGACCCTCCTCTCCCGACCCCAGCACAAACGCCCGCGCCGCCCGCCAAAAAGCCCGTCTTGCAAAAGCAGCGGCAGCGAGAAAGTCCAAGAAACCTCGCCCACTCAGCGCGAAGCAGAAACGTGCCCTTGGAGTGCACAATATCCCGAAGGAACAGCAGAAGTACGCAATCTACGAACCACTGCATGAATTATGGTGTGGCTATATTCGGGAAGTGCTGGGGCTGGATGGTGAGAGGGCGTATGTGGATGCGAACGGTGCGGGACCGATGTTGGTCACTGCAGACTTCCACGGCGCGATCATGGAGGTTGTGAGAAGTGGGTGTGTGAGTCGGGTCGGGGTGAAGGGGATCGTGGTCAAGGATACGAGGTTCACATTCGAGGTTGTGACGAGGAGGAATGGGCTGAAGATCTTGCCGAAGGAGGGAACGGTGTTTCGGTTCGAGGTGCCGTTGGTGGAGAAAGGAGAGGGAAGTGCTGGGGAGGAGAGCAAGAAGCCACCACTGGTATTCGAGCTGCACGGAAACCAGTTTCAGACGAGAGCGCCGGATAGGGCGAATCGGAAGTTCAAGATGCATATCGATCTGGACTTATGATGAGGATGTGGTCATCTCGTTGCGAAGCAAAACTGCAAAACATACAACACTAAGGTACGGATTCCCCAATTGTCACCCAACTGGAGTAGCGATGTGATGGTCATTAATTGGCCAACTCGGACGTACAGCCACTTGCCACAATCCTGATACCACTTCCCTCTCTCTCCGAGTCCCGCTAACTGTCCCAGCAGTGTTCTACCGTGCTCCCTTCCCCGTCCGCGCACAAGTCTTTCCAATCAGCAGACAATTCCTGCCCATCTGTGGTTTCGCGTTAGCAGCTGCGTTGGCCTTTCCGCGGAACCGGGGAATCGAAGCGTACCCGTCTTCGTGCAGAACTTCTTGTCCGTTTCGTGTGGGCCTTTGAAGTTCGTCCGGAATTCACTGTCGATCACTCGGCCCAGGGTATCAAGGCTGGCTTGTTTGCCGCAGGCTGTAGGGAAGGATGTCAGCAACGTCTTACGCCGACGCTCAGGAAGAGATTCTTACCATATTCGGTGACGGCACTATCCAAGCCATCATCTTTGGCGTTGTGACAGACGCAGCGAGGAGTGGTGAAGACTACAGCCGGACCGACGACGGCGGCTATGAAAAGGATAGAGGAGAGGCCCTGAGTTCAAAAGTCAGCTGGACGCAAAGTAAGACTGCGAGATTGCCTTGCTTACCTTCATAGTATGGACTGGACGGAATTGAAGTTGGTTTGTCGGAGGACAGGCGAACTGAACTGAAGTCGGTATGTCGATGCAGCGTTGTAGAGCGCCGTCGAGCTGGTAGAATAGCGAGGAGAATCGTGCCTACGGAGAAGGAGCTGCCCCTATGTACACCCAGTCCAAGGGGATATCCGCAAGCCTCGCCTCATATTTATTGAGAGGTGATTGCAAAGCAGTGGTCCCGTTCATCGCGAAATCGAACGGGGAGCTGATGTTTCTTCTATCTGTGGTGGTCATATGAGCCCGGAACAGCTCTCGCTCGAGACGCACTGCGTCCTTGCTGGTGAAGGTAAGGTAGGATATATGGTGAGGGCATGATTCGAAATACCATCCTACACCACAACCCTTCTCGCCAACCCTCTCGCTTCACGATTGATACCGCCAAACCGTGACAGATCCTGGATTGGATGCCTTTCTCTATGTTCCATCTGTGGTTCACCCAATCATCTACATCGCACCGATCATCTCTCACATCTACATCAGACTCGTCCTCCCCCCAATCTCCGTGCCCCCCTGCCCGTCCTGCAAATCCCCACTCCGCCCAACGACAAACTCCCCATAAATCCTCGCCAACCTCCTCCTCTCCATCGCCGAGATTGAAGCCCTCGTCGTCTCCAAAGACTTGACCAGATGCCTCCACGAAATAACCGGTTCCTGCCCACCACTCTTCTGCATCTCGCCATTCGTCTGCGGCGGCAGCTTCTGTCCCGCCGCCGAACTCGGTCGATTGTGTTGACCAGCCGCAGACCCGGGCCTCGCAAACGACGAACCCGTCGGCGAAGTGACGCCTCGCTCCCGTTCCCTCTCCGCTTTAGCCTTCCTCCTCACCGCCTGCAACGCGCTCAATTTCGCCGCGATCTGCGCCCGTTCCGCAGCCTGCGCCGCCAACGTCGCGCCACCCGGCGTCTCCGCCGTCCCATCACCTTTCTCATCCCCGGCGCGGAAGTACGTGAACTCCTGCCTTCTCCCACCACCACCACCACCACCACCACCACCACCTTCGCTGCCCGAGCTGGACGACGGACGACGGGAGCCATCTGTCTTCTTCCCCCCGAATTCCTGCTCGGCACCCGCATCCAACACATCGTGAATCGCGTCCAGATGCGCATTATACATCACCGCCTGCAAATCCGCACCGGAATACCCATCCGTGCGTTTCGCGACTTCTTGCAAGTTCTGACCAGGCGGACCATCGACCACACTCGGATCGATGTGCAGCTGTCCGCTCACCGCGCGCAAAATGTCGAGTCGGTCGGAGACGTTGGGCATGTCGCAGATCAGACTCTTGTCCAATCGACCCGGGCGTAAGAGGGCCGGGTCGATGAGGTCGGGTCGAGAGGTGGCGGCGAGGACGTAGACGCCTGACAATCCCTCCGCGCCGTCCATCATCGTCAACAACATGTTCACCACGCGATCCGTGACACCCGTGGAATCATGTCCACGTTTCGGAGCGATGGAGTCGAATTCGTCGAAGAACAGGACACAGGGTTTCGCGGCTTCGGCGCGCTCGAAGAGGTCTCGCACCGACTTCTCGGAAGCGCCGATGTACTTGTTCAAGATCTCGGGGCCTTTGACCGAGATGAAGTTCAGTCCGCATTCGCCTGCGACGGCGGAGGCGAGGAGGGTTTTGCCGCAGCCGGGGTAGCCGTAGAGGAGGAGTCCCGAGCGGAGACGGAGGGGACATTTGGCGAAGAGGGGGGCGTAGGTGGTGGGGTATTGGAGAGTTTCGAGGAGGGTCTGGCGGGTTTCGGTGAGGCCGCCGATGTTGGCAAAGGTGGTCGTGGAGGAGTGTAGTGTGACGCCGCGGAGGGAGGCGGGGGTGAAGTCTTTCAACGCGGCCGTGAAGTCCTCCTTGGTCAAGCGAACGTCGTCGGAGTCGGAGGATACAGCGCGGATGAGCGCCTCACTACGAGCCCGCGAGACGAGCAAAGCGAGATCGCCAGGCATATATCCATCCGTCTGGCCAGCGATATCCAGTAAATCCAGATCCGGATCGAAACCCACCATTCCAGGCTCGACGTCGTGCGAAGACGTCGGTCGACTCCCCTCATCCGAACCCTCCATCCACTCATTCCCATTGCGAAAGACAGGCTCCGCACTGTCAGGATTCCTCGCCTTCACGGCCTGGCGTATCAACTGCTCCAAAACCTTCCTCCTCCCATCCTTCGTCGGGGCCTTGAGCGCCACAATATCCCTCACTACATGGCCCCCAATAACAATATTATTCACCGCCTCTTTACTCTGCGCCGTCGCCAACATGACCACATTCGAGTCTCGGCCACACCACTCCCTGACAGTCGAGCACAGCAACTCGCTAACCTGTCGACTGCGTCCATTCGAATCCTGTCCCAGCTCCGTCTCGACGGGACAAAGTTTATCCAAATCGTCCAGAATCACCAACGCCCTGCCACCCAACCTCGCCGCCCACGACGCCGACGCAAACACGCGGTTGAGCGTATCCTTGATCGTCTTCACCCTCGTCTCATCCGTTACCAGCCTCCGACAAGGAAAGTAAACCACATTAAACAAAAACTCACTCCTCAACTGATGAGCCAGCAATTGCGCCACCGAACTCTTCCCCGACCCCAGTCCGCCCGTCAACAACACCGAACTCATATGCAGCAGACCCTTCCTCGTCGTCTCAATCAACGCGTCAATCCCCACCATACTCGGCACCTCCTCGCTCAACTTCTCCCCGGGCGGCCACGTCGGAGCCTTCCCCCGCGGCGTCTCAGTCTGCAGGGATATCTCCAACTTCCTCTCCCCTCCCAACAACCAATTGACCTTCGTCTTCGCCGGATCGCCAGGCGGCACGGGTTCAAAGTCGAGGATCCCACCCGACCAGCCCTCCCTCGCGGGTAACAACATCCCATCCGTCAACGGTCCCTCCAGAATCGCCTTTCCCAGTAAATTCCGTATCCTCGCCGCTCCCTCATCCCTCTCCGTCTTCGACTCCCCACCGAATTTAATCCCCCCATTCGCAGCCTTTTTCTCCCCCACCGTGGCCACAAAAGGCGTGATCCTCAACCTCTTCACAATCGCATCCTTACTCGCCTGCTGACTCGGCTCCTTCAACGCCGACGCCGTCCTCGGCAACGGCGTCGGCGCCGGATCAATCCTCACAATACCACCCACCACGCCCTCAGCCTGCAACACCGCACACAGCAGACTCGACAGCGCCACATGTCGACCATCCGGCGCGTCCTCCCACGCACACAACTTCGCCACGACCCTTCCCGCCGATAGCGCCTCCGCCGTCGCTTGACTCTGCGGATCAACCGGCTCTTGTAGTCCGGCCGGTTTGACGATCTGCACGACCACCCACGTCACGCCGCGCAGCGTTTTCGACAGGAGATGTTCCCGATCCACCCACACTTTCAACCCCTCATCTTTCATCTCCTCCCCCGCATCTTCAAACCATTCATTCCGCAACTCCCGCGTCACACCTCTCAGGAATATCGGCGGCCGACTCTTCTCCCCTTCCCCCGCTCTCCCACGCACACCGCTCGTCCCGCTCTTGCCGCCTGCACTCCTTCGACTCGCCGTGCTACGATTATCTCTCGCACTGTTCGCAGACGTTCGAGCTTGCGACGCTCGCGTTTTCGGCGCGACGATGACTTCGGCGTCGGGGGAGATTTTGACAAAGGGTTGGTTGGATGGGGCGGCGGGGATGAGGGATGTGACGGTTATGTTGGCGGTCGAGGTGGGGGTGAGGTGGAGGGTTAGAGGATGGGAGGCGCCGGTGGAGGAGGAGGGGTTGGGCAGGGCGCGGATCTGGGAGAGGAAGTTCATTTCGAGGAAGGAGGAGTGGAGTTCGATTACTGTGAGGATCTTGTGTTAGCATGCTGTGTGCTCTTCTTCTGTCTTCGAAGCGGGAGGAATGGGGTTTGGTAGGACGTACTCTCCCAATCCGCCGCCGTCACCGGCTCGATGTTCACCGTGTGTGCTTGTGGTGGATCAATGTGCAATATCACACTCGCCTAGAACACCACATCTTCAGTCAGCCATATATCCACACCAACCTTCACACATAGTCCTCTTGACTGCCCAATGCATCCTCCCGAGAAGAGTATGACATACCTTCATCCCCTCCCCCAACCCCACCCTCCTAGCGAACGTCGCATCAACCTCCACCCCCGCGACCTCCTTCCCCCCACTCTCCCCTCTCAGTCCCTCCCTCCCCACCAATCCACCCATCCTCGTCTGACTCTGCATGCCCGTCCATCCCACATACACACTTTGTATCGCGGAGCTCTTCCCCTGCCCACCTCGTGGATCCGAACCCTGCGGTTGGCGGAACTGGAGCTCGACGACGACATTCTGCGCCAACGTATTCGCATTCTGCAGCAGTCCGACCAGCGTCGCGGGGAGGTTCACCAAGCAGGATTTGAGAGTCGGGAGGAGGGTGATTTCCACACTTGTCGAATTCGACGAGGAAGAACCTCCTCCTCCTCCTCCTCCTCCGCTGGGGGCGGGACGGCGAGGTGCTATCGACATGGTGGAGTTGTTAAGAGTGGGAGAGACGGAAGTGACTCCATTGAGTGACAGCTCATGGGTAGAGTGCAGACGCGAAAGACGCGGCCCACAATTTCTGTCAAGGCCTCGGCTCAAATGACCACAGGGATTTACTTTGTTCCGTGTACATTTATTGCCTGAGGCATCAACATCCGTGACTAAGCGAGTTCCGCAACCGTACAACTCTCAGCTGGGTACGAATCGAAACAGTCATCGCAACGTGGAAGCAATTGACGGGCCAGCATGATTCGAGAACGTGCTGGCGGCGTGCTGACGAGCAACGCGTTCATTCTTGGGTCATGCGCGCGCCAGTCAGCCTCCGCCCGCCTATTTACATGTACGGCAAGTCGCCACGAGTCCACATCATGTCCAGCCTCTCTCGCCCCGAGTACCACTTGGTCCAAGTCGAACTCTACAGTTCCTTCAGCTCGAGCCAGCAACGTCCAACATCCGGTATTGAACGCTTCAGTGTCATTCTGCGAGAAGACTGCAGATTGCTCAGGCGTGGCAGAGGTGAGCTGTGTACTTCCAGCGAAGACGCAAGTCAAGAGAGTAAGCACACCGAAAGAAGAAAAGCCATCCATTCCCGCGGAACGACACAGACTCATCCTCTGTAGTTCCCGGCGAACTTCATCCCTGGCGAAACCGTGACCGACTCTACCGACAGCAAGCGCTCCAAGGTAGTCGAGAAGAACTCCGACGAGAAGCTCGCCAGGTGGACGTACAAGCTTGAAGGCTCCACGGGATACGTAGCGGAGAGCAACCCGTCGGTTCGATAGCGTCCAGCTGTGCTTTGCACGGCTGACGATCTCAACATCGCGCGCACTCTCTTTGGCACTCGCGGCGCCCTCGTCCGTTACTCGCATGCATCCATGGATGGAGACCTCCCAGGAGCCTGCACATCGCTTGCATGCAATACCAAAGAGCTCCCAGTGACTCGTGAGGTGGCGCACGAAAACCAGGCAGACACTGGTAAGCCGCAGGCGCAGAGACAATTGTTGCATGTAGCTAGCTCGAGCTTTCTTCGCGAATTGTAAGCCTTGCTTCCTTTCACCAGGAACATGTTGAATATGCGAACATGAGCAACCGAAGGTGGTCCGGACCCACACATCTCTTAACGAGTCTCACATCAGGCTGCGCCGACGGCGGAGATTGTTGCGGGTGAGCGTGCCGACCAAGGCGGTCCTGCACTTAAAACAGGAAGGGCGCGCGCTCTGGCAGACATGCCAGGCTCGCGAAGAATGTTAGCTGACCATGTCCTACACAGGCCCTTCCGTAGAGCTCTGGGCCGTGAAATCTCTGGAGCAAGCTTCTGTGCTCCAGAGCGCGGAGAGCATCGCAACATCATACATGGAACCGGATACTGAGACTGGGGCCCATGCTGCCATCGACGGAGAGATGACCGGGATAGACGGCGTCAGTGCCTTGTCGGATCCTCAGCGGTCAGATCCAATCTCAGGGACAGCTACGACCTATGGAAGATGGAGCACCGCTTTCTCAACGGTCAAAGCCACTCCCGAATTCCCGCAACAGATGGAGGGACAGTCGAGAGCCGAAAGACGTTGGGCAATCTCGATGCAGACGCCGGGCGAGAAGACCCGCAGACGCCGGGCAAGCCGCGATGAATGTCCCCGCCGACCTCAAAATGGAAGGAAACGCACATCGACGAGGAGCCTATACGTGCGTAATTCACGTGCCTAAGGATGTGGTAGCTCAACCAACACGCTGACGCCTTCTGTTCCCAGCCGGATTACCCCCAACTAGCAGCCTTGGTCGGCAGCGACGAGCGATCGAGGATTTTCCGGCAAGTTCAGCCGCCAATTGCAAGCGCGGCGAATTTTGGAAAAAAGCAGGACGAGATGCGGGAGATGGGAAGACGAACTCTACCACTTCGACCGCGGCCACTTCCTCAAAACTCGGCGAAAGAGAAGGCGACGACTGTGCTGAAGCCCGACCGACTCACCCGTCGATTTGCGCGTCGACCCCGCGGAGCAAACTCGAGCGACAGGAGCTTGATCGGACGCGCCGAGCGGAAAAATCCTCCGAGTCCGCGGCGCTCCTGCAGCGCCGCGCGCTTCATGGCGAGCTGGGGAGGAATTCCGCCCGCTACCAGATCCAAAAACGTTGCGCATGTTTGGTCTATGACACCAAGCCCGTGCGTCCAATCGACTGCAGTTAATTTCTAGAGAAGAAGGAAGGACCTCGTAACGGCTCCGGGCGAGCGCGCCAACCCTGCACGCGATTCGCGTCCCGGGATCGAATGGCCGTTGTTGAAACAAGATGCGCCCGCACGGCGAAGCCGGTCAAGACCCGACGATTTCCGTGATGGGGGAATCGACGAACGGACAAAACCCGTCACCACCATCGAAACAGCCCCAACGCCACTTGCCGCGAAACCGGACGACTGCTGTGGTGGGTTCCGGGGGCCCGCAAACCGCCATTCCTCACGATGCGGCTCCGTCGTCGGCGGAGCGGAACGGAGGCCGCCGCGAAAAAAAAGTCGGGAGCAATGGGTGCTCCCAAGATGAACGCCCCCCGGTCGGGCCAAAATTGGGGCATATACCTGGGTCGTTGGCGGGCGTTGTTGCTGTTCTCTTGCGTGCCGCTCTCGCTCTTCTTCGTCGTGGTGCGCCGATCCTCCGCGCTTTCGATCGATGGTGGGCGAACACGTCGGGCAGAGCCATCCGGCGTGTTGCTTGCGTTTTTTTGCGTTGGGCGTTGGGCGTTTGCTGCCTCATTCTTGAGGACGTCGGCCGAACCCCCTCCCGAGAGGGTCGAGCTGCTCTGGCTGCGTGAGTGGTGTACCAACGAAATTTCGTCTTTCCAAAAGCGCGGATCCAAGGAGCTAACATGATATATATTGGACCAGGTACTGTTGGCGGTTTCTTTCGGAAACGTCCGTCCGAAAGAGCAGGCACTCACTCTTCAAGGCTTCCATCTTCTTCTTCTTCTTCTTCTTCTCGTGAGAAACATGACCGAATCACATGTATATCGTGGTGGCGAGAGAGAGAGAGAGAGAGATCGTCGAACCGCGAAAAAAAGCGTGAATGCCCATTGAATTCGTCGTACCTAAGTCTTCCATACTTTCAACAATGCATACATACAGAAGTTCTGTATATATATATATATATATATATTCCAGCTTTTTGACCGACCGCAACTTAATCATCGCCCGTCCCGTCCCGTTTCGCAGAGAGAGAGAGAGAGAGAGAGAGTGACCTCTCTTTTTTGTTTTCTTGGCATTTGGCGCCCCGCCCACGGCGTTTGGGTTGGGACTCAACCCACTCACCCGCCCGGCCGCCGGAGATGTCCATCATCGCTGGCAGAAATCCTTCCGAGCGAGGATGGTCTTCACAGAGATGGACGGGAAAGCGAGGCTAGTCGTGTCTAGTCCGTCGCGTGGCGAGGAGAAGTTTATTGGTTGCGAAACCCTACCTACTGTCCTGTCCTTTGTTACAAAAAAATCCGTCGCATCGAACCTCACTCCCTCCTCACTCCCTCCTCACCCTCCCCCGTCTTCTCTCCCCACCATCCTCGCCTCCTCCTCCTCCTCGAAGAAGTCCTCCCTCCGAATCCCACTCCGCTCACACATCCCCCGAAAAATGCCCCCGTCCCGCTCATACAACCGCACGGGCGAATCCAACTCGGCCACCCGTCCCTGCTCCAGGACCAGGATGCGATCGTACCCGACGATCGTCCGCAGTCGATGCGCGATGCACAGCAGCGTCCGCCCCCGGAAGCCCTGCACGATCGTCTTCTGGATCTTGCGATCCGTGTCGAAGTCCACGCTCGACGTCGCCTCGTCGCACACGATGATCTGGCTGTTGCGCACCAGAGCCCGGGCGAGGGCGAGGAGTTGGCGTTGGCCGAGGGAGAAGTTGAGGCCTTCGTCTTCGACGGGGGTGTCGAGGTGGATGCGGCCGTCGGAGGAGGAATCGGGGGCGTCGAGGGGTCGGTCGGGGCCCACGAGATCGGCTTGGCGGAGGGCGTGCCAGAGGGCGAGGTCGGTGTGTTCGTGGAAGGGGTCGAGGTTGGAGCGGATCGTGCCGCGGAACAGCGTGGGGTCCTGCGGGATGATGGCCAGTTTGGAGCGGAGGTCGTGGAGGCCGATGGTGGCGATGTCCACGCCGTCGATGGTGATGGATCCGCCGGACAACTCGACGAGGCGGAAGAGGGTGGACATGATGGTGCTTTTGCCCGCGCCCGTGCGGCCCACCACGCCGATGCGTTCGCCCGCGCGGACGTGCAGGGAGAGGTTTTGGAGCACCAGGGGCAGGCCGGCGCGGTAGCGCATTTGGACGTTGGAGAAGACGATTTCACCCGCGGAGGGCCAGGAGGGGGGTGGAGAGTTGAGGGTTAGGGGCGCTTCTTCTTCCAATTCCGTGCCGTAGTAGTGGATGCGCTCGGTGGAGTTCATGTTGTTTTCGACTTCGGCGAGTTGGCGGACGGTGAATTGGATCATTTGGACGATGGAGAGGATGTAGGAGAGGACTAGGCCGGCCGTGGAGGGGGAGATGGAGAAGCGGGACGTCACCACGAGGATGCCGACGATGAAGACGAGGACGTTGCCGAGTGCGTCGAGGCGGGTGGAGAGCCAGCGTTGGTTGGCGAAGGTGAGGAAGTAGGCGCCGTCCATGGAGTCCACGGCTGCGTTGACGCCGTGCTCGAATTGTTTTTGAACACCGTAGGCGCGGATGGTGGATGTGCCGTTGATGGCCTCGCCGAAGCGGGCGAACACTACAGATCTCATGACTGCCTCGTGACGCTTCAATTCTCGTGCTGATGCGCGGTAGTAGGATGTTGCGAAGACGAAGAGGATGACCAGCGGTACGAGCGCGAGGGCGAACCAGTAGTAGTAGGCGATGATGAGGATGAAGACGGAGACAATCATGGCCATGGTGAGGAAGAACATGCGGATGGAATCGGTGAGGGTGTTGTCCATCGTGTCGACGTCCTTGGAGAAGCGGTTCGTGATGCGTCCAAGCGGTGTAGTATCGAAGAAGGACATCGGTGCGCGGAGGACTCGGGTGATGGCTCGGTTGAGCATGACCTTGGACGACTTGGTGCCGTACACGGTGAGCGCCACGGAAAAGGCAAACATCAGTAAAGCTTGAGTGACACCCAGAGCGGCGTAGACCCCGATGTAGATGCCCGTCGATGTGTCCCACTTGTCGGAGGTCCACCATGAGAGCCACAGACTGGTGACGATGTTGGCACCTTGTGAGATGACCAGGAGGAAGAAGATCAGAGGCAAGACGAGCATCGAGCCCGAAGCACGAATGTAAGCGGCGTAGACGCCCCAGCCGACGCTCTTCACAGCCCGCTCTTCCTGCTGCATGAGCGCAGCAGCCGGTTTGCGTGACCTCTTCTTCTTCGCGTCCTTCTTCTCCTCTTCCACCTCATCCTCATTCACCTCCTCTTCACCCTCCTTCTTCTCCTCACTCGCAGTCGTCTCCATCAACTTCTGAAACTCCACATCGTTCGCCATGAGATCGTCAAAGGTCGCAATCTTGAAGATATGCCCGTCCTTCATCCACACAATGCGATCCACTCGGTGGAGAACATGCAATTGATGCGTGGCCAGCACTCTCGCCTTGCCCTTCAATAACCCACAAATCGCCTGGTCCATGATGTGTCTCCCCACATGTGCATCCACAGCTGAAAGAGGATCATCCATGATGACCACATCCGCGTCAAAGTATATCGCCCTGGCGATGTTGAGTCGCTGCTTCTGGCCTCCAGAGACGGTGATACCCCTCTCGCCAATCTCTGTCGAATCACCAGCCGGCAACATCTCCAAGTCCGGTCGCAGTGCACAAGCATCCACGACAGTATCGTACCATTTCCGGTTGTAGTCCTTTCCGAATATGATGTTCTCCCGCACAGTCGCATTCTGGATCCAAGCGTACTGCGGACAGAAAGCACGGTTGGCGCCGAATGTGACGTTTCCGTTCGTCTTGCGCATGTCCCCAGCCAAAGCCGATAATAGAGAACTCTTGCCAGAACCGACAGATCCAATGACGGCGATCAACTCGTCCCTCCCGACAGTCAGATTAATGTCCCGCACCTCAAACGGCTTCTTCTGCTCCTCGTCCTCATTCGTCGGTGTAGACGGCGCAGTCGCCTCATTCTCATGCTTCGCCGCCTTCTTCTCCTCCTTCGCCTTGGCTTTCGCATCCTTCCTCTCCTGCTTCAACTGCTTACTCCCCTTGGGATCCTCACCCGGCTTCCCCTCACTCGAGCTCGTCGTATTCCTCTCCCACGTGAAATCTCCATCCACAATCTCAATCGCATTGGGAGCATTCATTTTCCACTCGGAATCATCGTGCGCCTCTTCCGCGTCCAGAAACTCCTGCACCCTCGTCAAGGAAGCATTCGCATCGACCACCTGACCAATCACCATCGGTAGTAAATTCAGCGGGATCCTCAACGAGTTGAACAGAGCCAGCGAGGAGAATACTGGCGCAGGGTTGAGTCCATTTCCGGAGAGGGAGTACGTGATGAACGACAACATCGAAGCGAAAATCGGCAGGGACATCGAAACCGCCATGATGGCATTGCGGATGGAAAGCAGAAAGGAAATCTTGTTGACTTCCCGGTTGCGAATATCCCCAATACGACTGAGGAAACTGGTCTCCCAGCCAAAGTACTTGACGAAGCGCACGGATTGGATGATCTCCTGCGTCAAGCTGACACGCTGATCGGTGATTTGATTGATGACTTTGCGGCGGGCCATGAGGATACCAATGGTTTTGGCGAGGAGGGGCATCATCAGACAGATGAAGGCGAAACCGGAGAGGGCGCTGTAGGTCAAGTTGACGAGGAGGAGAGCCAGAGTGACGAGGATCTGGAAAGGGGAGGTCCAGATCATGTGGCCCATACCGCAGGCTTGGTCAATGCGGTAGGTGTCAGTCGACATGAGATTGACGATGCGGCCGTTTTGCCAGCCGACTCCATCGCCGGAGACGCCCTTTCTGCCATCTTTCTTCTTGAGCTGTTGCTTGAACCATTTCTTCTCCTCCTTGCTGCCGGGGGCGAAGTCTGGTTTCGTCTCCGCGGCGGGATCTTCGATGCCTCCCGCTTTCGCACGACCTGACAGCTTCATCGCCTTCTCGAAGATGACGCTGATGAGAACGGATCGGATTTGTCCTCCCGTCAACATACCGCGGTAGATGAAGTGGTTGATGGTCATGGATTGAATCATCTGCATGACAGTGATGCCGATGACGAGACCGATACCATGACCAATCGGTGGCGCCGCTCCGAGTCCATTCTGCGCGGCGTATGCTCGACCGGCGAAAGCAATGAGATACTTCAACACAAACGGCGCGAGCACCTGCAACATGGCACCGACGAAATTGCAGGCACCTCCAATGATGATGTCGAGCTTGAACGTGTCGAACAAGGCCATGACCAGAGGGGAGAAGTAGCTCTTTCGACCTTTCCGGTATTTCAGATTGTTCATCAACTTCGTCTTCATCACATCAATACTCCGGTCCGGATTGACCGCCCAGACATCGTTCACTTCCAACGGTCGTTGATATCCCACACCCATCAACGGCGCGATCCACTGGAACGTCAGCAGACTGAAGAAACCCGCTTGATATTCCCGTGAGGTCAGTCGTTCCTTGGGAATCGGTGGCAAAGTCTTCGATTTGAGAGGATTCAATTTCTGCGTCCACGTCTGTTTTTGAGGAGGCTCATCTTCGGGGTGATATGACGTGGCGATACTGGTGACGCCCGTGTCGGTGGTCCAATTACTTCGTTCCCGTTGGAGGGGTGCTCGATGTCGGTGGATTTCTTTTCGGAAGTCATCGCTGCCGTCTTGGGAACTGCTCTCCTCGACGGCTTCGAGTTGATGTGCTTTTTCGGAGAGGTCTCTGTCGGAGCCGGGTTGGTCCAGAGGTTCCTCGGCTACGGGTTGGGGTTCGTGAGTGTCGTAAGGTCCGGCGGTGGCGGAGTTGTCAGCGGTCCACGCCTTTTCAGCGTCGGGGGCCGACATGACTTCCGGATGTTGAGGCCAGTGGTGGCGGATGGCCGAGGTGTGGAGGGGGGAAGGAAGAGAGAGAGAGAGAAACAGCGAGAGAGGTGATGTACGGGAATGGGGTGGATGATGAGGAGGCAGAAGAGAGGAAGTGCAGTAGACGGGAGGAGGATTAGTCAACAGACAGAAGCTCGTCTCCGCAAAAACAGTTGACGCGCGCATCATGCAGAGGGCGTCGGCGAAAGCGACCAACAAAGTCCGACGGGGCAGTACTGAGGCATTTGCAAGCAAGCCGCGGCGAATGGCGAGGCAAACAAAGACCAAGATGCGGAAAGTAGGGCTCACTTTCCCCCGTCGGCTTCTTTCTTTGCCCCAGTCCAGTCCAGTCCAGTGCAGTCCAGTAGACTTTCGGATCGACTTTTGACTCCCACCGGCCGACTCTGTCCTGAGGTGTGTTCTGTCACTTCCCACATGGCCAGGCGGACATCTAATTGGCAGGCAGGTCGATGTAGTGGGGATCCATCATGTGGCAGTCCGATGATCCGATCTGATTCGCGTGTAACCCGACGGCTACCTTACCATCCAAGGCACGAAAGCTTCTTTCCGAAGCTTGATCCGAGGCGGACTGATCCGATCTGACAACTAGGACGTACAGTGCAATCTGTGCACGAACGACGACCGAAGAGTGGTCAGTCTGGGAAATCCGACGTGCGACGACCCTCACCAGTTCCTCACTCTCGTCCCGACGCCAACGCATTTCTCAATCGCCTCTCGCAGGTGCGCATTCCGCCACAGCACGATGAGGTAGTAATATACCCACCTTCCCCATCCATTCTAGACTTCCCCCCTCCTCCTCTCAGCTCCACGCGTGCCGACTTCCGCTTTGCCCCATCGGACATTTTTGCACCGCATCTTTTCCTTTTCACCCCCTACGTCTCGACAACAACGTACAACGGAGACATCGAACGTCAAAGGGATCCACATCGTGACTCCAACAACCCGGGCAGGCAGCACAAAACCCATCCAAATCCTCCCAGCGGAGACGACAGACTCGACCATCTCGGCCGAGGCGGGGAACGCTGCAGCTTCTGGTACTCGAAAACGAACAGCGTGACGCACACAAAAACAAGAGATGGAAAAACAAAACCAGAACGCTCTCGCAAATGGAGCACGAAGTGTCGTCTCGTCTACCGACCACGCCCTAATTCCTAACCCTGACCAGCACCAGGACCAGGACCAGGGCAAGGATATGACAAACCATGGTCCTTGAAAATCTGGTCACTGGTCAAGAACGAAACAGGACCAATCTTTCCGTATAGTCTATACGAAATACGAAAAAGCAAAGCTTCTACTCTCTGCAAGACTGCAAAGAAACACTTTTTCGGCCGAACCGGGTGCAGTCTTCGCCCGAGGTTTGGGAGGCAATGATTGGATAGATGAGGAGAGCGGGTAAGTCAGCAAGGATATACCCTAGTTCTGCTCGGTCCCGACATTACCTCCTAAGTAGACGCAAAGAAGCCTGGGAACACAATCCATGCATACATACCTACATATAATCAATACACAGTCTGACGAACCTACGTGAAAACGATAATCCCCGCCGTCCGTTGAGTACCACCGTGCGTGCAGCCTGTCCGTGGGGGGGGGAAAAAAAAACGATCAAGTGTATATCTCACGGCCCGGTCTCCGCACCCACCTCCGAGTCGGAGGATGCCTGAGGCCGCGAAACTCCATCCTATACATTCGAGTCCTCCTTGTATTGTGAACTCGTCTTTCCACCGAAATCATCGGAAACCACGCCTCTCTCTCTCTCTTTCATGAAGCCGTAACAAAAAGAAAAGAGGAGACAGACAGACAGAAAAACCCTCCACCGTGTAATGTAACCGTACCACGCCAACGCTCCCCATCCATCCATCCCTTCGGTCGAAGATTTCACCCTGCTTTTTTTTTTCGCAGAACGGAGAGCATATCGGTGCTGAAGCCTTCCTCGGATCAGACAAGCCTTTCGAACGACCAACCAGTTCCAGCAAAGCAAACCTTGAAACTACCGAAGTCTCTTTTGCATCTTAATTCACCTCGTCACATGGAGCAACGCGCTGAGTTGACAAAGAAAGGAATGGTATCCTGCTTTTTTAACCAATATTCCTACAAACTTCTCTCCCTTCCCTTCCCATCCCATCCCATCCCATCCCATGCAGTCCTACTCCAAACCACATCATCGAGAGCGGTAGAATACTTTACTTCCACATCGAATGTCACGCGGACACAAAAACCAGCACCCAAACCGACAACCGAGCCTCCTCCACCAAGTTCCAACCCAATGGCCACACCAGTCAAACTCAAACCCACCCCTCCATTCCCTCCACCCCCATCCCCCTACCACCACCACCACCACTCCTCAACTTCCTCCCACCCCCTCCTCCTCCTCCTCCTCCCCCACCACACCCCAAAATCGCCAAACTATCCGGCCGCCCCTCAACCTCACAACTCTGCCGTCGCGCCAGACTCAACGCCCGCGACCGCTCCGCCGTCACCGCCTGACTGGGATGATACGGGCGGAAATTCCTCCTCCGCACGTGGCCCAAGACCCCGGCTACACCGGCTAGACTGCCCATTGTCGAGCTCATCGTCGAAGAGGTGGTGGTGGTGGTGGAGGTGTTCGTTGCAGTCGTCGACGTGATCGCACCGTCCGCGCCGCCGCCGTGGGTGCTGTGAGAGGTAGACGTGACGGGCCCATCGAAGCCGTGAGGCGTGCCGAACGTAGACCTCGACGAGGAGTCGACGAGGGAATCCATCCGCAGCGGTTCCGCGTCTTTCTCGGAAGGATGAGAACGACCCTCCTCCCCCTCCCCTTCCCTCTCCCCGAACAACGCCAGATAAGTCTGCGCCCTCGCCCCCGCCGAACTACTCCTCTTGACATTCCCCAACCCCGCCAACTCGTCCTCTCCCACTCCCACGCGAGTATTCCGATTCGAACTCGTCGGCGTGACGTAATGAGACACGACAATGGACGGACTATCCACCCCCGCTTCGCCGCCGCCGCCTCCCCAACCGCCGCGGATGGGAGGAGCACTCCTCAGTCCCGCGTACAGATGTTCGGCTTTGCCGACTGAGACCCGTAATGCTGGGCTCGCTTCGGCCGTGCCGGAGCGGCGTTTCCGCCAGAGGTCGTGTTGACTCTGATATCCCCAGCTCGTGCGGTTGGGAGCGGGTTCGGTCGGGGAGAGCGTCGACACAGGGATGGGGCCGTCGATGGACCAGCGGCCTGGACGGTGGGTCATGCTGGTGGTGGTGGTGATGGTGGGAGCGTGGGTGACGACGACTTCCTTCTCGTCGTCTTCACTGCCGGAAGAAGGGGGTGTGCGTTTCATGGCGCTCCGTCCCGGTCCAGCATCTGTTCGATGGCGGGGAATGGAACGTCCGTGTCGTCGGCTGTCTTGCGAGTCGGAGCTGTTGCGTGCGGGCATGGAAGGGGAGATTTGCGGAGTGGGGAAAGTCGCACCGACAGGGGAGTTGCGTGCGGATTGAGAGAAGTTTGGTGTCAGAGGGGAAGAGCGAGGAGAGTTCTTCATGCGTTTGGCGACCATTTGGTCGGCGCGGGTGACTTTCGATTGGATGTCGGAGGGGAGTTCGGGGAGCGGCGGGACATCATCAAAAGAATGGCGGAGGCGAGGGGTGGAGACTTGAAGGTAGTTGGGTGATGGGAAGGCGGGGGAAGGTGGCGTGGCGGCGACAGGGCGGCCGCGCCATTCGGGGTAGAGGTCTTCGACGGACTTCGAAGCGCCGATGGGGGTGGAGCGCGTGGGTGGTTCTGGCATCGAGGCTATGGTTTCAGAGGGGGAGGGCTTTGGCTGAGATGCTTCGCTTGAAGCGGAGAGGTTGCGCGGCGAATCGGTGGAGTTGCTCTCTTCTTTCTCGCCGACGATCTGCTCGGAGCTCGTCTCTCGTTGCGGCAGATTTTCTTCCGACGCCACGAAAGGATTGCTACAGAGTGCGAGCGAGATGGACTGACGAGCTGGAGCAGGACTGGCTGTCTGACGGCTCGGCAGAGCGGGTGTCTTGTCCTTTTTGGCCTCAATAAGTTTCCCACCACTTGGCGACTTTTTCGAAAACAGCCTCACTGCAGAGACGGTGAAGCTTCGGTTGTGTCTGGCGGCGGTGAATGACGGTTTAATGTCAGGCGTGATCTCGAGTGGACGAATCTGCTTGTTCAGCATGCCTCCAATACTCTTGCCGCGCCGTCGAAGAGCTCGGCTGACGCCTGAGGGATGGTTCGTAGCTTCCTCAGTAGAGATATCACTGCTGGCATGGCTGACATCTCCCATACTCGGTGTCCTCTCAGCATCACCACCCATGGTGATGCATGGAGATGACAGATATTCGTCGACGGATTCCATCTTTTCATTCTGCAGTCGCCATTGCTGTCGGATCTTTTCCGGCGCTGCCTTTTGGAGTCTCTTCTTGCGCGCAACTTCCGAGTTCACTGACGTCAGACTCGAGGGTGATATCAACGCTGCATTATTTGGCAGGCTGGCTTGACTCGCCGCTTCGACATTCAACGACGCGCAGCTTTTCTTCTTGGAAGGTTTGTTGCGGGACCTGAATAGCGAGAGAGGAGATTTCTTCTTCTCGGTCGCTTCGGGTGTCGGCAGGTCGAAGAAGGACTGATTTCGCTGAGTGGATTCCACCTGCGAGATGGAGCTACGAGGTTGTGATGTTTCCTTGACAGACTGTGAGCGTTGAGCAGGTGCTTCATCATCATCGGATGATCGATATGCGGTACTCAGAACTGGGCCGCCGTTCAAGAGTGAGACAATGTCCGCCGTTGTCTGAGCCTGGTATTCGCAGGCTGCCGTCCTCGGGAAGCGAGCCCAAGATCTAGGACCAACCGTCTTATCGGTAGTCTCTTCTCCCTTACCGCTGTCGTGCTTTGACTTCACTTCCGGCTCAGGTACGGGATCCTTCACCTCTAGGCTTCCAGTCAACTTCGACAAAGCGTCGGCGTGGGAGCCAGTCTTGTCGCCCTCGTGGACCTCATCGTCCACATCCAGCACAGCGCTCAGTCGGTTCGCAAATTCGCGCAGGCCAGCGACGGTATCACTACCGACCTCGTATGGACCCGAGTTGCTCTGGTAGTCTGTGGGCAGATGAGACGCGCGGTGGCTCCAGCGCTTCCGGAAGCGAGGAGCATCGGGCGAGTTTGGTAGGCTGGTGCCGGAGTTGTCATGTTGAGACGTCTGTGGAGTATCGAGGAATTTCTTCGTTGGTACTCTATCGGCCGATTGAGAGCGTCCTCTGTTTTCTGTGTTGTTCTGTGGCGGCAACATGCTCTTCCGCGACATTCTCAGCGGTTGTGGGATATCGGTAGGCCGGTCGCGGATCATCTCAAAGGAGAGACGGTCTTCCGACGGCTCTAGATTTAATTCTGGGAGCTGAGGCGCGGCTGACTTGGTGTCTCGCGGCTTTGCAGAGAGTGTTGTCGTTGATGCAGAAGACTCGGAATTGTTGGTGATACGGAGAGTTCCGGGGAAACACGATCCCACATGAGATTGATCAGTCGGTGTGAGCGGTCGTGGAGCCACCGAGTTTCGCTGATCAGCGTTCCTCGTGTGGACCCATTGCTCTCTGCTATTTGGAGTCGATGTTCCAGATCGTGATGTTGATGGTGGCTTCCTCAAAGGATCATCATCAATTTCTCCACTGCGAGTTGCCAGACCTGGAGGTAGCGATGACCTCCTCCGGTATGCAGGACTCTGGCCTTGCGAAGAGTCGCCATCCCGCTCCGGAAGCAGTGCGTTGTGCAGTACGGCCAGCTCTTCTGGGGTTGCCTTTTGCTTCAATTGCTGCAACATCTGGATTGCCTGCTCGAGGTTGATCTTGCCATCCACCGCCAATGCTCGAGATGCTCGATACCAGTTCGTGTTGGAATCCGAGTCGACCTTTGGCAATGTGGGCTCCGGAGTGACATCGCGGGCGGCGACTGAGGTCTTCCTGCCCCGAGGAGCCTCGCTCTCGCTGAAATAGTTGTCGAAAGCTTTCGGTGGCTCTTCCGGAGATGGTCCACTAGTTTTACGCTGGCCCAGTTGTTTGGTGACCACTTGTCGTCGTTGCAAGTCGGAGATGGAGGCTCGAGAGGCCTTTCTAGCGTCTAGGTCCACCGGATTCAGCGGTAGTACGTCGCCGTTGCGGGTCTTGACCTTGCCGAGACGCATGTTGACCATTGTGGGGGAAATGGAGAGTGCGAGACTTTCAATGCCGCTCAGATGTTTGATAGGCCTTGCATCGTCCGGAAGATGTTTCTCAGTGTTGCTCCGCCGATGATGTCCACCGATGAAAGGCGACGAGTCGAATGTCCCCAGCCACTCCAAGCGTCGGTAGCAGGCGTGTGATTCTCGATGGTCCTCAACTTGGTGATGGTATCCGTGACGGTTCGGTTGTTAGAGGACAAGGAGAAAGGAAGAAAGAAGAAACGACCAACCTGCCCCTCGTGGGGAGATATTTTGCGAACGACGACGATGCGCCTCAGCTCGGCCTTCCATAATTATCTTTTACCTATCGATGTATCATCCCTCATGCATTGATTAAGCGTCCGTCCTGCAGCGCTCCACTTTTGATGGCGGACACGCAGGCCAGATCCAAGTTGATGCAGGTTTCAGCCGAGAGGAAAGACCGTCGCACCAGAGACCGGGAAGTCGTGCCAGGGCAGGGCAGGGCTTCCATCAAATGGCCAATCAAATGCGTCAATGCGAATAGAGTTGGCTGGGAGGGAAGCCACAGTTGAACGCGACGCCTGAGGTGGCCTGCCCTGCTTTTTGCGCCACAATCTTCTTGGAATGATTCTTGCCTGGTATGTTCTCGTGTTCTCATGAGTGCCTTGTATCGGGACGCTGTGTCGGATGGCATTGCACGATCGAGCGGTAGTCATGATGAGGCTCCAATACAGCACCCGAGTCCCGACTGTCTGGACTCTGGAACGTCTCCATGGCGTGTCGACTACTACTCATGCACTTCGACTGACTCTCTTGACAGCCGCACGAGTGACAGACGACATACCGCCTCGATCATTGACAGCCGTCACATCCTCGTCGATACCCGCAATTTTCCACGGTCATGATCAATCACTTGCTGCCCGACCATCGGAGATGTCAATATACGGAGCAGTAGAACTATATGAGCACTCCCATCGCTATCCCTGCGACTTTCCGACCTCGAAAGCCCAGACGAGACGCATATAGACCCCTCCACGTTCTCGTCGTCTCCACACCGCACTCCTCTAATAGAAACTGTCAAAATCATTCATCCCGCGACATACCGCTGCGTGTCACGGACTCAGATGAGATCCTTTCATCAACGCCTTCGTCGCCGATCTGGAGAGCCGAAAGCCGTGCCCGAGTCCACCAACCTGGCGGAAACTCTATCGAGTATGCCTCTTTCAACGTCGGGTTTCATGTACAGGCCCCCAACTACTGCGAGCGCTCCGGTCTCCAAGACCCCACGCCTACCCGGGACAATAACATCGACGAACTGCATTCGAAAAACCCATCTCTGACCATCAAACGCTTTTGTCGACGAACCCGAGGAACCTCGCTACACACCTCCGACGAACTCGACTCGTGAACGCAAGAAGTCTCGGGAAACTTCCTCCTCAAACACAACGTACCCTTCCCCTTGGCAAGCCATCCTCGCCTTGACGTTTGAGCGCGGTGCCTCCAGCGACCTCACGAGTATCACAAATCCAGATTCTATCTTTGGAAGCATTTCTACGCAAATTGCCACGCGACGAACCAGCATTTTGCTCTCTCGTCGATAGTGAAGACATTCATTTCTGGAGACTGTTGCCAGCGACGACATCTCTCCGGCGGTCGGATGAGTCCCACCACGTTTTGGAAGAATAAAGTTGCTGACCTGTGCAGAGGCAACTTCGGTGTGATTGAAAGAACTCCAACGGCAGCAAGCCTTACGCAAAGGGGGGGGATACCAATTCGCGAACATACGCTCATCGTGTATGTGTGACGATCATACTTCTCTGCCAAGTGCCCAGACATCGTGCTTTCGTGGGGTATACGCGGGACGATGGCGCTATACTGTCAAGTTACCTTAGAATGGATTCCGAGCAAGGAGCCGTGGAAGGCAGATCACTGGATGCGGCACGGCGCTCGATGCCTCCATCGCAATCCATTCGTGAGTTGGGGAGTCCTTGACGGGGTCGTGGAATGCATTGTACATGATATGTACCAGTCCAGCAATGAACAACGCTGTCGAAGTCCTACACTCGGCCCGTCTCTGAAATCTGCAAACAACCGTGACCCAAACCCGCACCGCAAAAAGGGGAATATCGATCCGTGCAAGCAACGTCCAAGCGAAACCCCAACTACCTCTCCCTCATCCGTCGTTATCAGTCGTCCCAAAACCACCACTCCCTCCACTCCCAACTCGGGTATCAATCCTCTCCCTTCCACTCCACACTCATCTCCCACCAGCAGCAACATCCTCCACACTCCCCACTCCCCTCGCCTCCCCCTCAAGATGCGGCAAATAATTCCTCTTCGCCTTCGCCAACCGTTCCCGATTCCTCCTCCTCGCGTCCTTCGCCGTCGTGGACATCGGTCCATGTTCCCTCGCCAACGCATCTTCGTCCAACAACGCAGCCTGCAGCGCGTCCAGTTCCTCCTCATCTGAACTCGAGAAGCTCGACGATCGTGATCCGGAACCTTGTTTGAAGACCATGGTTTGACCGGATTGCGCTTTCTTGGCGCGTTGTTCGGATTTCATCTTTTGTTGCTTTTCGGCGTCGGCGTTGCAGTCCAGGGTGAGGATGTGGAGGCCGGGGAGTTGGGAGGCGAGGTATTGTTTGAGGATGGGGAGCAGGGATGCGTTGGGACGGTAGGTGCCGCTGTCGTTGTCGATGACAAGTTCGTAATACTTCGGGTCTCTGAGAGATTTTTGCGAAGAGTGGGAGTCGTTTCTCAGGTTGGCTGGTGGGTGTTCTAGATTCTCGCCATGAGGCGGCGGGTGGGATTGTGAAGAACTCTCCACCGAGTCCGGGGGCGGAGGACGACGGGGATGTTTCAAGCGACGGATGAAGAACTCTCCGGAGTACGCAATGTAGACGGAAACGTCGCTATGCATGGTATGTTTGGACAACATATCAATGCCGAACTCCTTGCCGGTCTCGGTGAAACGCCAGAGAGCGTCAAGCGTGAGGACGTAGGTGAAGACTCTGCCGCCATGGTCCCAATGGACGGCGTCGAGGAAGGCCATGGTCATATCGTTGGAAGGACCAGCGGGGAACCGATGCCAGATGGTCGAGCGGGAGTAGTTGTAGACGCGGGTATGTTGATGCCGAAGTGCTTTGCCCATGAGGAATCCGGTGAGGCCTTTGCTGGTGAACATCCTTCCGACCCAGGGTTTGAACTCCACGAAGCGGTGGTAGAGTTCGGGTGGGATGGGACCTTGGAGTTGAAATTGATTGGCTTGGAAATTGAAGCGTTCGACTTTCTTCTGCCTCTGACCATTGCTAGAGACTGGTGGCTCGGCTTGGTCAGGCTGATCGTCTGCGTCGGGCTCCTTGACGTTGACGAGACGGCCCAGCATGGGACTGAAATGACGGGTCGCCGAGCATGGTCCGACGGTGTACACTCTTCCGTGCTGTCCGTCCTCCTCCGTGCGGCCCAGCACTTCCATGCTCACGAAGAGGTATCCGCGAAAGTGCTTGTTCGCTCGCATGCAGGTTGTCAAAGCGTGGAACGCGTAGGCTCTCTTACTGCCATCGTGGACCCGAAGCTTGAATCCTTCCTCTTTGATTCCCGCCCAATTCTCGTCGAGCGAGGGGATTGTGATGTGCGCTTTCCCAAGCAGATCATCCTGATCAGCTGCGTCCTCATCGTATATTCTTATCTTAATCTTGAAACCTGTTGCCGGCAAGTTCGCGACTATCCACTCCTCATTCCATTCCGGCTCCGTATCCTTCCTCACTGTCGGTGTCCGCCATCGTAGGTATGGGTCTTGCTTGTGTCGTGTCGGAGTATCGCAGTTGATCTGGGCAAGGCAGTATGGATCGGAGGAGAAGCCATTTAGGTCGGCTATGGGCAGGTTTGTCGCGCGGTGGATCGTAATCTTCACGGTGTACCCTCTCGGTGCCATCGGTATGGGCGTACTGTCGTATCCGCCTGATGGCTGCTTCGCAGGAGGCTTATTATCTGCCGACGAGGACGAGCTCTGTTGCTGCTTATCGTCATGGCCATGCTGTTGACTGGCTTGATTCGCATCGCTGTTGGTCTTCTCGCTGACCTCGCCGCCCGTCTGAGACGTGTTGACGCCTTGCGATGCGCCACTGTGCGACTCTACATTGCGCTGCTCTTTCTCGTCCGACATTGTCGTCGCCGATCGTGCCCGCGTTCGGGTAGATTGTCTCAAGAGCGGGGTCGGTTCGAGTCTGGGTGTTCTTCGGACAGCGCTGTCCATGGGCAAGACAACGAACCACTCCACAAGACAAGTCCAGACTGAGAAGAAATATATCACTCCACCCGGCAGGCAGTGGTTCGCACGGCGGAGATGTCGTGACGACGCCTCATCATGCTGGCTGGGGGGTGGTTCCAGACGTGCAGCAGGGATCGACTCCGCCGAAAGCTAAAAGTCGCTGCTTAATTTGCTCAAGCCTCGCTAAGCCTTTTCATTTCCCTGTTTTGAACCTTGTCTGTCACGCAAACCACCGGCAAGGTCGGCTGGTCGGCTTGCCGGCCGCGTGTCGTCTGTGATACCGTAGTGCTTGGGCTGTGCCTAATAGATCCGTTTCTCTTTTCCGTTCCGAAACCACACCAGAAGGAGCTCACTCCCAGGTCTCAAGGAACGTCTGACCACATTCAGCTCAAAAAGACAAAGCCACTTCTTCGTATAACGCGCGCACTGGAGGCTGTGCAAGCTACTGAGCATACGAGCGGGAAGCCGCAGCGACTCGCGAGACTTCAGAGGTGCAACAGAGCTCTGTCCTGTGTCATGATGGTTCATCTGTCTATCCGGGTAATGTGGTTCGCTACCTACACCATCCTGAAGACATTGCTGGCCGTGCTCCTCATGTACGCTGAGATCAGCCAAGACATATGCGACCGAGTGGAAGTTCTTCGGCACGGTTCCGATTCAAGCCGACTTTCGTCCTACTGCACTGATATGTCAGAAGACCATGGGAACTGCGTTCAGTCCATGGCCAACGCAGCAGCCAGCCAATGCACTGCACTATCTCTGCTCCCAGCAAGCGCTGTTGATGTACTGGTTCTTCCCGACCGGAAGAACAGGAGTCGCCTCATCCACGACTCGAAATTGCTGCAGCGTCTTGTCCACTGCCCCAAGCTGCTTGCCAAATGGAAGACTCTGTTGACCAGCAGCATCCGTTTTAGGCGCCGCAGCTGGAACATGAAGATTCATTGTACGCATTCCGCCACCACCTCCAATCCCGAACGTAGCACCGAAACCTCCTTCGGTCCTTGGTTCGTCGTTGCGAATCTCCTTTCGTAAAATGTCGGCTTGCTTCTTGAATGCTACCCAGAGTTCATACTTCTCCAGCCCATCGCTATCTCCCGATTCCTGGTGAATCAGGGACAGCAGACTGGCGACAAAACACTCCTGGAGGAATGCGAAAGAGAAGCCATGCGTAATGTGTGCCATCGCCGGGCACAACTTCTCGGGGAATTTCACATCCCCTTTATGCGCCACCTTGCGTCGCCAGTACTCACAATACAGCGTCCTCTCATGCTCATTCGGAATTGGGAAAAGATACTTTCGATCAAACCGACTCGGTCGACTGGTAAGTCCCGGATCCAGCTTCTCCAAGTAATTCGTCGAGGCAACGACAAACAGTCCGCCGTTGTCTTCCAGTCCATCCATCTGGTTGAAGAAGTAACTCCGAGTCTGCGGCGTCACGATCGTCTCGATGTCTTCGAGGACGAGCATGCAGGGGGAGAGACGCCGAGCCTGGTCGAAGACGGCTTTAATCTGGTACTCGTGCGGCGCCTGTTTGACGTAGAGGGTTGGGATGCGATGTTTGCGGTCGAGCAGGCCGTGCATCAGGGCTTTGATGGATATTGTTTTGCCGTTGCCGGGTGGTCCGTAAAACATGAGGCCGCGTTTCCACTGTTGAGGGTGAGTTAGCAAGTCGTGCAATGCATCTGTCGCAGAGTGGTCACTCACCGGCACGCCCAAGTCGTCGTACGCATCTTTCGAATCAAAGAACTTATCAGCCGCCTGCTGAACATCCAATTTCATCGCCTCATCCAGAATGACTTTGCTCCAGGTCATCTTCTGCACTTCCTTGTAAAGCTTCTTGTCCTGATACCAGTAGCCATCGAATACCCACACGACCTAGAACAGCACCATGATCAGCATCACTCAGACGAGAAACCTTCCACCCTTCAATCACTCACATCATTCAACAACCACCCACCCACAGCCTTGATCAACTCATCCGTCACCCCCGACGGTCCCAAAGGATGCTCACTCCCACGCCTCTCCTTCAACACATACTGCACCCCACCCACGCAATAAACCACAAACCCCTCCCCCGCCCACTCATACGAATACTTTCCGAAATGCACCGACTCCGCCAGCGCGCCATCTCTAGCATTCGCCGAGGGTCCCACGTACCCGCGCCAGGAAGCGAAAGAGTCGGTTTCCTTGTCGAGGGTTGCGGTGGCGAATCCGGCGGAGGCGAAGGAGAGGAGGGGGATGTTGGAGGTGGGGATCGCGGTGATGATGTAGGCGGGGTTGGCGGCGCGGAGGGCGGTGAGGTATTGGAGGTCGTGGTCGGCGGTGCGGGCGGAGGTGAGGTCTAGGACGTCGTCGAAGAGTTGGTGGGTGTGGAAGGTGGTGGGGAAGTTGAGGGGTTCGGAGGAGGTGGACATGGTGGGCAGTGAAGTGCGCTCGACGGGATGAGCTGTGCGGGTTTGAGGTCTTTTTGATGATGGGGAGTTGGCGTTGATGCTTTGTTGGGGTTTGTTCGAATATTTGTCGTTGCCAAAGGTCAAGTTTCTGGTTTTGAGTGGTGCATGGTCGTGGGATTGGGAGCTTCCATCCTTCTTGATCCTTCGCAGGCTCGCCCCGCCATCCATCATCCAGGGCCTCCAGGCACCGTTGTTGCACGACATCATGACTGCAGGTTGCTTCTTTCGGTGGTTTCTGTGGATACAAGGCTGTCGCTTTGCAAATGGGACACAATTCGACGGCATCAAGTTCTGCTTGTTACGAAAAGAGGAAGGAGCAGTCAACAACCTCGAACAAGCAGGTCTCGATGTAATGTTTCAGCAATCGGTCGTCGAGTCATTTCATACTGGCTTCTTGCTTTGTTGTACTTTCCCCCTCACAACTACCCATGCAATATAGCGACCTGAGGGATCGCGAGGCACAATGGAGAATCTCGTCAGTATAGAGCTGTGCATCTTGAGAGTCGCCTTGCTGTATACGAAGACTCCAGCCATGTTGCGTCCTTGAATTCGGTGGTCGTGCCTGCGGGATGTTTTCTTTCGCTTTACTGCAGCACACACATAAACAATAGATATATTGTGAAATCTCGCATGACCAAGCACATACGACCACAGATAGATGAAAAATCGGCTTCCCGTCCGATCAGCCATGATAATCATCTAATCGCTACACTAGTACTCAAGTTGGTGACAATTGGGGAATCCGTAGTGTTGTATGTTTTGCCTTTTTTGCTCCACCTCGTTGCCCGTCACTTTTCTTTTGGTCCATCGCTGCACGTCACTTCTCGGCCAGCCACATCGCGAAGACAACAATTCTCCAAATCGCTAGTCATTGAGTCCAGGTGAACTAGAACTTACTCCGTGCGTCCGCTCAAAGAGCACTGCACGACTTGGATCCCGAAGGCTTGGATTGCACGGTCAACGCCAGAGAACGATGGTGTTGTTGCTGTTTTGGTAGTCTTATTGACACGACCATCCTCGACAAGTATCTCTGTTCTATAGGGCAAAAAGTGTCTCCATTCTGTCGGGCAGAATGCACACTCCGAGCCAACGAAGTCCAGGTCCTGTGGTGCACTTTGAGCGGAGCCACCACGGAGGTATAGGGCTGGTTTGGACTCTCTGGCGGACTACAAGGGCTTTCCTCGGGGACTTCTTTCGGAGTCTTCAGGAAACCCATTTTCTTCGAGGAGCGATGCTCCTAACAATAAACGCAGCTCGCGACAGACTGGACAGAGTGGGTCTGAGTAAGCTCAGATCAAGAACACGCGACGCAAGGAAGGGAATTCCCATGAGAGACATGGACACAAGACCGCGACTTCGTTAAAGACAGAGCGAACGTGCGTGTAAATAGTTCCGTTAGCGACCAAAACTTGCGCGATTCATACTGCAAGGGTAGCTGCTTTGCCAAAGCTTTTCGTACACGAGAGAATCCCGCATATCAAATCCACGCGCATTGCGCCCCACCCCAAGTACGTCGAAGAGAAACAGGTCCGAGCGGCAGCAACACGAACAGAAGCACGAGCCTGTCGCCAATCGATTGTCGAAGATTCGTGTCGAGGCGAAGAAACTCCAATCTCATTTGTAGCCCCTTTACTCCGGAAACAAACATGTCGTTGTCGTTGTTGTTATTGGATATTCGAAAGTCCTGCAGCACAGGCGGCTTGCTTGCTTGCTTGCTTGCACACCAGATCCAGCTCCTTCCCAACACTTCGGAGCGCCTGGAGAGGAAGATGGCAAGATCCGGACGTAGGACAGGCGACGCTGAATGATTTGACGAGGGATCGAGACGTAGCCGTCGAAGCCTTGAAAAAGCCGCAGCGCTACCAGGGCCGTCATAGCCTTGAAAGACGCAGCGCTAACCGGGGACGATACATTCCTAGAGAGAGGTCAGGGCTCCGATACACACTTTGGCCTGGAAGATGTCTGTGACGCACCCCATCCTTTTTGGGATCAGTAGTACATTGGCCGTCGTTGCCCCACTCCCCATAGAAATTACAGCCGCATGGCTGGCCGTAGTTGGCTGACCCTGAGCATTGGCGGGTGTTCTGGCAAGTTCTAGCGAGAGCTTGGTGTGTGATGGCGAGGAGCAAGGCGATCGAGCTGAAGATGGAGTACCGCATGGTCGATTGAGGTGGGCGGGGCGCTGGGAAGCAGATGGGTACAGAGCAGTAGGGACTTGTTGAGAAAAGAACGAGGAGACCCGAGGCGCCAGAGATGCTATAAGAGTCAATCGGGGTATTTTCGATGTGGATGCTCCGGCGAACTACTGCTTGTGCTTGCTAGCATACCTTGCCTCCTGACCGTTGAACGGGGGGAAAATCTTGCCCGAGATCAGCTCCACGATCCATAACACCCTGATGACGGCTTACACCTCGGATCGGCTTCCCTGAGGGACTCACAGGAAGACATAATCTTTGAGGGAGCTCCGAGGATTATGACATAGTAGACTGGCTGGCCTCCTAGATATAGAGCGGGTTCAATTCTGCCGACCAGGTTGCCTGTTATCCGCTGGACGCCGATACAGGCATGGCGGAGCGGCGATCTGGCCGCCGTGGTGGAATGTAATATTCTTGTCAGTTGGATTCGCGATCTCGAGACACCGCACTTTCAGAACAGCACGCGCGCTGCTGATCAGAGCGTCTCGATCGAGTGGAGAGCGTGTCGATCATTGTCGCCCATCCTAAGCCGGAGCCTTCATACCCATATCCACCACATTCCACTCCGAACTCTTCTCTTTCACGAAGACCTTTTTGTCCGCATTACCCAGTACAGTCACATACGCCTTGTTCTTCACATCGTCAATCATCTTCGCCGCTGCATCTCTGACCTGCCGAGCATCAACGTCCAACAACCACTCCCGTCTCTTCTGCTCCATGTCCTCATCAACACCACTCAGAAATCGAACCATGCCCTCTTGATTTACACTGACAGGTGCATCGACACCCTGGAACACACTCAACTTCGCCTCCTCTAGCTCGCGATCGGTCCACTCGCGATCTGCAGCCCATCGTGCAGCGTTGGAGTAGATCTCGAGAGTGTTGTCCGGGTTCGGGTCACGGTATGAATACATGCCAAAGACTCCCGATAAACCTCGAGAGAGCGCGCCGCCGCCGTACGCACCGCCTTTCTCGCGGATCTCGTGGTGGAGATGCTTGTGTGTGAGAAGTTTGGCAAGGATGGCGACGGGTGCTGAGGATTGGTCGACGTAGGGGCTCGTGGGAAGCAGGAGGGCGGAGTACGAAACCTGGTAGGGCAGGTTGAAGAACGTCCTTTGCGAAGATGTGTAGTCCTGCGCTGCGATGTTGTAGCCGGATGCTGGACTGGCAGACAGGGTTGCGGAGGAGGTAGAGTTCAAAAACCTTCGCAACGCAGATTCGTTCGTTCCGGCAGCGTCCTGGCCGCAGGTGAGAGCCACTCGCATGCTTCTCTTCATGTTGGTAACGACCAGGCTTTGGATAGCTTTCAGCTTCCCGATGAGCTCTGACATGGCACCAGCGTCTTCTTCGGCAGCTGCGAGACTTGTGATGAGCTTCACCTGAGTGATGCCGCCCACCTGCTCGCTGATCCGTCCTTGAGGGGAAACGCCGGCTTCGGCGTATCGCATGGCGTATCGATGGCCGCTCTCCGCGATACCGTCGACAGCACCGCTGGCAGCAGTCTGGAGAAGCTGCCTTACCATGCGCTGTGCGTTCGGCGAGTCAAAGTCGGTCTCGATCAGCACTGTGTTTATAAGCTCATACATCGCCGACACATTATTGTCAAATGCGAATCCCGTGATTGCGAAGCCCTCCTCGGCTTTGCTGATATCGTAGGGCGATGTCGTTGCGTGGTGCCCGAACGAGATGCCGCCAGTCTTGAGCTTGATCAAGTCTTCAATCTCTCCCATTGACTTCGTCTTGGTCCCAATCCGCATCAGACTGTCGCAGAACAGTGGTACCAACATCCGTAGCTCGTCTGGGAGATTCTCAAACAGTGCCAGGGCGCGGAAGTATGTTAGGCCGTTCGTCGCTGTCTCTCGCCATTGCACTTTGGCGTGATCGACCGCACTGTCCCTTACAACTGTTCGCTTTTGTTCTCGAGGAATGTCAGAGACGTGTAGGGTCGGAAGTATGTCCAGAGACTCGGTTTGACCAGCATCCTGCTCTGCGACAAGCTCCAGCTCCCGCTCGCGAAGCTGTTTGTAAGCCTCTTGCTCACTCGGATAGGCGCTAACAGCTTCTGCAATCTTAGTCTGAAGGCGTTCTGCTTCCTCGGATGCAAGATCGGCAGAATAACTGGTGCTTGGTGTCATGGTAAAGGTCAAGGTATTGTCGGTCAGAAGATACTTCTCGAGAAGACCCTCAAGATACCTTTCCGATGCGTAGCTTGACTTGAACGTGTCCATGATGCTGTTCCATGCAAGCGCATCGAAAGGATCAATGCCCTTGAACCAACCCGGCTTGAGGCGCTGGATCAAATTCATGCCGAATGATGCGGTCTTGTGCTTCAAACCGAGCTCCGCTTGATGGAGAAGTCCCTCCACTTTGGTCTTGTCCAGACCTTTCTTGATCGTCTTCGTCACGGTGGCCGCGATCACCTCCTTTACCTTGGGAAGATTAGCCTCTGTGACGCCGTTCAATCCAATCGAGAAGATTCCCGTCTGTCCAGAAGGGTCGTAGCCAGTGTTGGGAGTGAAGTCTGTCCCTAGTCCGGACTCTATCAGAGCGCTGTACATTGGCGAACCATATCCATCGAGCAGTAGATTCGTGGCAATTCCAAGCGCGAAAGATTCGGCAATGTCGTTAGTGTTTCCCATCAGCCAAGTGGTCGAAGTCTTGAACTGAGCATCAGGAGGCGTCAGAGGATCCACCGGCCCCTTGACGGTGACATTTCGTGGTCCATCGGCAAGAGAGATCGGTGCCTTGACATCCCGATCCACTTCGGTCTTCTCAAAGCGGGACAACTGCTCACCGAGCAGTCGCAGATGCTCTTCGATCGGCTGGTCTCCATAAGTCAAGATCTTGCTGTTACTTGGGTGGTAGTGTCCTTGTTGGAAACTTCGCAGCTGATCGTATGTCAGATCAGTCATCTTTTGAGGGTCCCCACCGCTGTTGTTGAGAGCCGGAATCACGCTCTCCATGAAGCGAATGTAGTACAAGTATGTCGCGTCTGACATCTGACCCTTCATCTCGTTGTAGACAACACCTTTGAAAACAAGGTCGCTCCCGCTCTCGTCTTTCGGTGGCGATCGAGGATTCTCCGGCCCGATACGCCAGCCTTCTTGTACAAAGTCCGACTTCTTGATCAGAGGATTCAGGGTAGCATCGAGGTAGACATCCATCAGATTCTTGAAGTCCTGGGCATTCGTTGTGGCAAAAGGGTACATGGTATAATCAGAGCTGGTGAATGCATTCATGAAGTTTTGAAGGGATCGAGGAAGCATCTTGAAGAACGGGTCTCGCACCGGGTACCTACCGACGATAGCATCAGCCTACGTTTCCACCATCTCCCTGGTATATGATGACCTACTTTTCCGACCCGCATAGCGTGACATGCTCGAGAATATGCGGAACACCAGTGGCGTCTGGCGGATTCGTCTTGAAGCCGATGCTGAAGACATTGTTGGTATCATCTCTTGCCACATGCAGATAGTCTGCTCCCGTCTTTTCATGTTGGAAATGCAATGCAGAAAGCTCCAACTCGGGGACGTGCTTCGTTCTCTTCAAGATGAAGCCATGAATCTGCTCTCCGGGTTTGGGAAAGTTGCTGAGGTCGGTTACTGAAGCATACGATCGGCGGGCATCGCGGGCGAGCAGTCGGCGATTCGGAGCGACAACGCGACTCGATCGCGCTGCACTGCGCAATGTATGTGATAGCATCGAGGAGTAGATCGTTGTGGACGAAGTGAAAGTAAAGGACGACGCACAATGCAACTCTGTCATGTCTTCATCGTCAGCGAATCATTAGGTAAGCCGTGCGGAGCCTTCCACTTCGGGTTCTGCTCTGCTCGCCTGCACAACACCGAGCACAGCAACATCACCATTAGACCATCCACGATCGCCGGACCATTCATAATCTGAGGACTCTGGCCATTCTTTCGACTCATACAGTTCTCGCACGGTATTCTCGCAAACATCGCCCTGGGAGCAGCCGCGCAGCGATCCTTCCGGCACACAGAAACACCGCAGTTCATCGAACCGGCAGAACCGGCTCCATACCACCAGAGTGTCTCCCAGGGAGACTCAGTGATACAGACTCCAGATCGTACGGCGTCCATGCCCGGTCGCGGTCAGGCTAGACCATCGGCGAACATCAGGAGGGGAAGATAGGAAATACCCCGATTGATTGCAAGAGGCAACTACTACCGCACTGAGATGGCGGCGGTCGCAAATCAGCACCAACAGCAGCCAGTCTCGGCCAGCAATGCTCGCAATTCGCCCGCTTCGACCATTGACTATTCTCGCGATGCGTCCGCGTCGGCTTCGGAGACGTCAATAGCAGCACCACCCCCACCTCCTACCACAGCACCGGCTGCCAAGGGAAAGGGAAAGGGAAAGAAGGGCAGTGGTGGCGCGACGGATACTGTGGATGCTCACAAGGCTCTGCTATCGAAAATCGCTTCTCTGGAAGCGACCAACACCGAGGATGCGCACCAAAATGCAGAGATTGAAGCTGAGGTGAAAAAGGCGAATAGGGATCTGTCCCAGCTGCTTAACACTCTGGAGCCTCACAACAGCAAACTGGACATTCTGCAGCGCAAATACTCCGAGCTGTTAAGCGAAATGAAAAGGACGGAGCGCGAGCATGTCAAAGCAAAGAAACGGGGAGATCAACTTCAGAAAGAGAAAGAAGAGATTAGCAAAGATCGCACAAGGGAGCGAGGGCTGAAAGAGAAGCTGGAGAAACTCAGTCGCGAGCTCCAAAAGGAAAACAAGAAACTTAAGGACGACATGCGTGACTTGAAGGAGAACTCTGCGAACCGGAATGATGAGCTACATCAGAAGCTGGAAGACCTCGTACTGGACGTGGAAGAGGTGGTGTCGGATCGAAGATCGCCCGAACGACAAACGGCAGAACTGGAGCAGGACAAGCTATTCCGGGAGAAATTTACTGCGTTTCTGCACCAGTATGAATTGCGAGAGCTGCATTTCCAATCCGTGCTGCGGACAAAGGAGCTGGAGATTGCCTACCATTCTGCGCGACATGACCAACTCAAGAAGGCGCAAGAGAGTGAGCTGTCAAAGAGCCACCAACTGACGCGACAGGTGAGCACTTTCAGCCAGACGGAGAACGAGCTTAGAGGGCAACTAAACGTATACGTGGAGAAATTCAAGCAGGTATGTCCTTTTTCAGGAATGACCTCAGCAAGCCACAAACATGCACCACGCCGACTCCCGCTGTGCATGCCATGTATTTCGTCTGGTAACTGACTGACCCCAAAGCAGGTAGAAGACACCCTTAACAATTCGAACGACCTCTTTCTCACTTTCCGAAAGGAGATGGAGGAGATGTCAAAGAAGACTAAGCGACTGGAGAAGGAGAACCTCAATCTCACGCGGAAGCAGGAAGCCACGAACAAGAACATCTTCCAAATGGCCGAAGAGCGAAGTCAAAGTCAGCAGGCTATCGACCGGCTCACTCGGGAGAATGAAAAGCTCAAGAAGCTATGCCGAGCAATGCAAAATCAGGGATACGGCAGTACTGCCCATCCACCCGCTCAGCCTGGTGTCCACGATGTTCATGGCGGTGCCGATGAATATGAAGAGGGCCTCGAGGGCGAGACCGAGAGCGAGTACGAAGATGAGGAGTACGATGAAGATGACGATGGCGCGTACGATGACGATACTGAGGAAGAGGGTATCGACGTACAGCCCAGAACCTATGGACCCCCACCTCCGCCTCCGCCACAGATCAATGGGATGTCGGCGAAGAACTTGCAACAGCATCCGCCGCAAGTCAATGGGACCGTCAACGGCGCACGTCATTGATGTGTTTGAGCTTCTTGTACCCTACACAATCTGCGAGGCTTTGTTCGAAGCACATCTCTGGGAGCTGTGCCTTTGCTCACTGTACAGCACCATGTTCAAATACCCCTGCCGAGCAGCGCACCAGTCTTTCTCTTCTTTCTCACGCACGGTGGGTCGTCTCTTTCCCTTTCATCCCCGCACACCTCCAAGCATCAACCCCAGCGCTGCAGAACAGATTATGCGCCCGCTGCATATCCTCCCCAGGAAGTCCAATGCAGTGAGGTCACTAGCGAAGCTTTATGCTTCACGCGCAAGAGCAAAGTTCTTCTCTAAATCTAACCGCTTCATTGCTGGGTGGGTGAGAGAGGACGTTTCGGGCTTTTTCAGACCCGCTCGTATTCCCTTGAGGTCAATGGGCAGCGGACTAAAGTCACGAAGACATTCCTGGCCTACTCGTGTATCGTATCGCAGCGGTACCTTTGATGTTGCGTGGTGTTGCCGAAGATCAGCCTTGTGTGCAGTAATACTTGCCGCCTGAAGATGACTACGGGTCGAGCAGCATGTGGACATGAGCACAGCAGTATCACATAGCACAACCGGCTGACCTAGGCAGTCGTGTTTGGCTTTGATAACAACAAGGCAGCAACATAAAAGCTTGACTACAAACAGCGTGCCTTTTCGTTCCCACTGCACTTCCACCGTTGAACTGTGCCGACACAACTTGACTTGCAACGAAAGACGAAGGAGAAAATTGCGAAAATGCCGAGCATCAACGACTCAACGCACTATCCACTGAAGCGTGACTTTCAGGCTTCTGCTCGCCTGAACCTCCAGCACCAGGCTTGGGTGCTCACCACCGGGAATCTCTTGCACCCTGCCATTGAGCCCCCGCCCGATGCTCTCATTGCCGACATTGGCTGCGGAACCGGAATCTGGTCTCTGTCGCAGTCACAGTCGCTCTCAGTTGGCAGCCGCATCGAAGCCTCCGATATTTCGCTCGCGCAGGCACACTGCCGTAGCCCTGGTGGCCATCCAATGTGTCGTTCCGCACTCTCGACGTCTTCGAAGACCCATTGCCAGAAGAACTCGTCGGACGCTACGATGTCATACACATGCGCCTTTTCATCTTATAATTGCTTCAGGCAATCCAATACCATTGTTGAAGAACCTGATGCGATTGCTCAAACCTGGCGGATGGCTACAGTGGCAAGAGTACGATCACAGCCAATTGAGGACCTTGGTCGCTCATCCCGGCCAAGAAGCAACCGCATTGCAGGCGTTGATGGACGGATTTCAGTCGCTGCAATCGCAGGTGACCACAAACGCGAACTGGGTCAGCAACTTCCACGAAGATATCGAGACGGCAAACATCGGAGCGGAGTTGGTGGTGCATGAAAGGTGCTGGGCTGTAAAGGAGGCTTCGATGATCTGGCAGGATTGCTCGTTCTAGGGGCAGAGGGAGTGGTGTGATGCGCTGAGACAGAGGGGTGGAGAAATGGTCAAGATTGCTGAGAAGTTGGAGGCAATGATTGCGGAGGCGGAGAAGGAATGTTTGGACAGCGGACGGGGTGTTCTGATCGATGGTCAGTACGCTACCTGGGTTATAAGGAAGCAGAAGGAGATCAATGCAGTACTGTAGTCCGGAGCTCAGACCTCGAGTGGAGTATCGCTGCATTCCTCGCCTTCCGGCTCTAGAAAGGCTATGGTGATTTTGCTTGAGATAGCTGCTGCCCACGACGGTCTGGCACATGCCAGCAGATTGGACATTGGCATATGGAGTATTCAAGGTCTTGTGTAGAACGAGAATGGTGGATTTCTCATCAGAAGCTTCGGCTAAATTGATTTTCGACGCGCTACGCGTCTTCCACACGCGTACGGACTTCGACCTCACATCAGACATCTCACACACCAAACCACACTCTGACCCGGCTGCCTCAATCCACCCCGAGCACAGCCTTCACCCTCCACCATGGCCATAACGAATGGAGCGAGCGACAACGCTCTGCTCTCGAAGCCATCCGACGATCATACCACCCTCGACCGCACCGCCTCGGTCTACAATCCACTCCCAACGTACAGTCTGCCAAGAGGTGAAGGTGTACACTATCAGCAGCAGTACGCAGACATGTACTTCACGCGACTAGCACAACTCAAGCCTTCCGTCGAGGCCATCGCGGCGGAAGCTTTCAGCGACTTTGAAATTTCTGGGGAGGCTGCGAAACAGGTGGATCGAGTGTTGGATGTACGGCAGGGAACGCTGTGCTGGATCGTCGGCACGATATACATGGAGATGCCGTTGAAGCCGAATGTGCTGGACGACATTGGGAAAGAGCATTGGATCGCGGCTCCGCCTGCACGAGAGAAATATGCCGACGGAGATGCAGACATACCCATGATGTTGGAGGACGAGTCTGGTCGGTTACGATTGACGGGAGGCTTCTTGCAGAGTGTGCTGCTAGTCACAGGCGCTATTGTGGCGGTCATGGGCACAGAGAACTCGGACGGAGACTTTGAGGTTCTGGACATAAGAGTGCCGGATCTTCCGAGGCAACCGCCGAGGTGGGAACGTGACGACGGAGACGCAGCTTTGCAAGGGAAGAGTCTGAGCAGCCCAAGACCACAGAACGGCAAAGTGGCCATCGTGTCGGGACTCTCAATCAGTGGAGATACTGGCGATACGCTCACGTTGGATTTGCTTGGGGAATGGCTTACAGGAGAAGCGGCATCTATGTCGGATCAGACATCAGCTGCCGGGGTGTCCAGACTCATCATCGCTGGCAATTCTCTGGCACATGCGCAACCGATTCCTACGCGTGAAGAGCTCATTGCGGCTAAGAAAACCAGCCAAAAGAAGTATGGCTACGATGCCGCATCCTACAATGCCGCACCCAGTGATCGCCTCGACACATGGCTTGCCGGTCTTCTTCCTTCCATCCCAATCACGCTTCTCCCTGGCCAGTCAGATCCCACCTCTACAGCTCTTCCTCAACATCCAATCCACGCAGCGATGTTCCCGCATTCCCGCGCGTACACTGAGCCCCCTGTGCGAGGCCAAACCCAGTCCTCTACCCCGAACTGGTTCGACAGTACTACCAATCCTGCAGAGTTCGATGTCGATGGTTGGCGTTTCCTGGGTGCCGGCGGACAGACTGTGGACGATGTCTACCGCTACGTGTCTGGCGAAGAGCGTCTTGAGATGATGGAGGCTATGATGCGCTGGCGCTTGACGGCCCCGACAGCCCCAGACACGCTGTGGTGCTTCCCGTTCCAAGATGGTGACCGCTTCGTGATGAAGGAGTGTCCGCATGTGTATTTTGTTGGCAATCAACCGAAGTTCGAGACCAGCGTCATTGAAGGACCACACGGGCAAAAGCTGAGGCTGGTCGCTGTGCCAAAGTTCAAGGAGACGGGCGAGATCGTGCTGCTGGACATGGAGACACTGGACGCAGAGGTCGTGAAGTTTGAGATCTTCGAGAGCGTATGAGCAAGGTATCGAGAATGGAGTCTCACGTTAGAAGACTTCAATGGCGGCGATCGAGGAGTGCAAGAGTCGGCATGGAACTATACCCAAGATAAGATGTGCCATATGCTTGAGTGCAAACGACAAGGTACGAGATTTTCCATTCCCCTTCAATTGTCACATGAAAAAATGCACGGCCCGCCTTGCTGGTTGATAGCTATCCTTCCAGTAGGGTGCTGTTCTCAATTTCTTCTTGCCCGTCAGCAACGAAGTCCAAGCAACCATCGACCATCATCGTCGTCGTTCGCGCAAACTCATCGCCGGCAGACCATCGTTGCTTCATCGACATCAACCGCCAATGGCCCTTACTAATTGATGCACTGCCTTAGACCGATACGTCTTCTTCCAGGCTTCACTTGTCGAGCTGAACGCACTTCATATCGGCAAGCATCGTTCAATCGACCCTTTCGAACCTCTTCCGCCATCATCGCGACATCTTCGCCGGCAGACCGCTCTCGCCCCCCCTCGTCAGCCTACCGCTCTTCATCAACGACATCTCGCAACTGAGCAACAACATCCAAGGAACTACCAACCTTCATTGCCATCCTTTCGATCTCGTCGCCGCCAGAGCACCGCAACATCCACCTTGTCAGCCATTGGCCCTTTCTCCCGTTTGCAGACCGACATCCACATCCGCCCCTCAGTTGCTGAGGTTGTTGTATCTCTGCCTTCACTTCACCAACGCCGCCTCTGTGACTACCTGCCAGTTTCTATCGAATCGACTACACAGAACTATACACCGCGCTATCGAGTTAAGCCGAAGCGCTACATCGAGTATCGAAGTCTTATCGCAAGGCCGGAAGCAGTTGTTCAAGGGGAGCGTAAGCAATATCGAGTCGAAGAGCATTTATATTAAGTGCGCAACTGATTCCGAGTCAATAGACTATTACGACGAACGTACTTTACTATATCGACCCTCGACGACCCCCTCGAAAATCCCTCGAAAATCCTTCGAAAGCCCCTCGAAAGCCCTTTAAAGATGTCTCCTAGCACCGAAGTAAGCTACATACACACTCGAGCCGAGCTCCAACGCCTCATCGACGACCAAGTCAACTATTCCAGACGCACGATCGTCACCCGCATCGACTACGTCCTTGTTGCGCTCAGCAGACCCAACATCACAGCCGAGCGTCGAGCACAGGGATCGAATGTGCTGCGCTTCCTGCGGGAAGATCTGGAGTATGCGAATGAGAGGATTGTGGCACTGAGAAGGGAGCTGACGGAAAGAGAGAGAGCTGTCGCGGAGGCAGAGGAGCGGGAGAGACAACAGCAGAGGGAACAGGAGCGGCGGCGGGCGGATGAGGAGAGGGGCCGGCTGAGAGAGGAGGAGTTGAGGAGGAGGCGGAGGGTGGAGGCGGAGGCGGCGGCGGCTACGCGACGTGGAAGTGGGAGGTAGTGGCACTTGTAGGGTAAGTAGCATCACGTCCTCAAGACGTTGAATACGACCGCGCGCGTGAGAAGCGCTCACCAGGTACGCGCAATGATTGGGGTTTCGTTCAAGCGTCCCCGGTGAGGCTTCACGGACGGAAGCAATGCTCTCGTTGTCGTTCTTCGAACAGCGGCGTGGACGGCAGAGACGCCGTCGAGTGCGACAGTGTAGATCCAGCCGGCAAGGCAAGCTCCAGTCAAGAGAGACGTCTCCTCGAGTGTAATGCTATTCCCAGCGCGAGATCGGCAAGCGTAAACGCACGAAAGAGGCGGATTCGAGGCTGCTTCTCATAGTCATCCATCAGCTAACCCAATGATCTCAAAACTCTTCCGCGAAAGGCCGTAAGCACAGAGGAGAGGCTCTCTACTTCTCCGGTAAAGGCAACGATCATCCAAGTGGTGAGAGATCTCGTATAGCCGGTGGGAGTCCACCTGCAGACAAGACAAATCACAAGTCTGCTTCTCACAACTGGAGGGCAGCTGAAACTCCCTCGCACAAATTCTGATCAGCTAAACGAATGACCCGGATGCTGTTGCGCGAAAGGCCACACGGACGGCAGGGATGGTTTCGAATGTCATGGTATACCAGAGCTGCAACGAGATCATAGGGCTGAGTGACCACACGGAAGGGCTATCGTGTTTCATTCAGCAACCAGCCCAATGATCCTGCAGTCACTCCGTCAACACCTGAATGGATGGGAGAGGCCACCTCATAGTAGCGGTATAGAGTAGAGCTGCAGCGATCATCAAAGAAGTCGGAAACCACAAGGCATCGGTGCGGGCTCCGCTGGTCTGCCCGCAAGCTATCGCAACAGTCTCGCAGCTATGTACATCGAAGGAGTTGGACAAGTCGCGTGCAACCCGCGGACAAGCTTGGACGGTTGTGAATGGGGCGGATTAGCAAAACGCCCTTAGAAAGCCCACATGGTCGTTGGAGACAAACACGACGGAGTGGCTTTCGTTCAGAAGATGTCTTCACTAGCTGACCCAATGGCCAACGCGGTTGCGTTGCAGCTCTCCGTCGAACGGCCGTTGGAACGAAAGAGTCCAATGAAAAGATCCCGTCCTGCCTGTTTGGTGCGCAACGCAATGGGCTTGTGGCTCTGTCTCGAGCAGCAGCAAGAATTCGGTCGATAGCTGCTCTGGTGGTAAAGGCCTCGGCCAAGGCAAATGTCTCGCAGCTCGGGCGCGAAATTTGCCAGATGAAGGTGGGTCGAGAGACCAGCTGTCAGCAGTGGTAATAGGCGACATCGGACAGAGGGCATTCGAGACGAACAGATGCACGTCTTGATAGTTCTTAGCTGATGAAGCAATGTTCCCGGGCTCTGCCTCGCATGGCCGCAGAACGTGGAAGAGAGTTGATCGATAGCTGTCTCCCCCGCCCGTCCTTGACACGATGATCTCTTCAGCTCGACCATAAATGGCTTTTACAAACGACAGGGTATCGTCGACATTCAAGCAACAACAGACAGCAAAATAACGAAAAGCGCAACGATTGGTAAGAAATCGTTCAAAAGCTCGCTATGGTATTACATTCCAACATGCATCGTATCTTCATGATATCCTCCAAACATATCCTCACATTCCCTCTCATGCCTCACCTCCTCACTTCTTCTCATGACCTTTGAATGTGCTACACAGTCAAGTAAGTCAGCAACAAATCACAACCAACTCGGAACGGAGGTGAGTGACAAACCTGTTCCACATACTCCCAATGAGACCCGTCGACCCCACGCTCTGCTCCTTGATCGATGCTCGACGGGCGCTGGCAGCTGGAGACTCGCGCTTGAACTCTGCGAAACCGGCGAGGCCACCCTGGGGAAGTGGTGTCAGTGTGACTGTAGAATTGAAGAAGTGGTCGAGGAGGGCAGACGGACTTTGCGGCTGGCGTCGCTGGAGGACCGGCGGTTCTTTTGGTCTTTGATGGGAGAAGACATTGTGTAGTTGGCGTTGAGGGAGAGAGTATTGTAGAGCTTGGATCGTTGGTGTTGTGTTGCTTCGTGGAGGAGTCTGGATGGATGTCGATGTAGACTTCAAGAAGACAGCAAGAAGGGAACCATTGGAGAATATAAGCACCACCGCTGGACCAGCCCCGGCACAAATTCCAAAACAAATGCCACGCCATCATCCACCACAAAGCAGTCGGGTCTCAGTCACGACCGTCATCGAATCCAGACGCCAAACAGGCCTTCGATGCACAAACCCTCCCCCGAATCGACCGCCGCTCATTGGCCAGGCTCCCCCCCCATCGATGGCCAGATCCCAGATCTCTCCTTGCAGCCATCAAAAAATCCCTCCAACGATACTATGGATCTTTGGTTCGGCATACGTAGGCCGCATTCGATCGCAGCGTGGAGCGTGGAGTTGTGGAGTCGATGCTGCTATGCTGGGCTGGGACAAGGGGGGAAGTTTGTGGGGAAAGGGAAAATGGACGACGTCATGGACGAGGGATGGGAATCGTTCACCATGAATTGGGCGAGTCTGGGAGCCGGGCATGGCTAGCATGGCTAGCAGGGCTGGAGTTCAGTCCGGTCGGGTCGGCGAGTGGTGGGATACTGTATCGATGGAAAGATCGGCAGGAGGTGAAACGTGGTGTTGTGCCAGTTGTTCCCATCGATGCCGGTTTGTTGGACGGCTCATCGAGGGGAGCTGAGGTGCTGGCTCTTTCTTTCGCGTTCGATCGGACCAAGATGACCAAGGCGTGCTTGGAATGCTTGACCTGTTCTTGTGTCCGGCCACTGCTCAGTCCGCAGAATAGAACGGAACAGCATCGATGTCGATTGCGAAAGGTGGTGCTCGTGATCCGATCCCTAGGTACTCACCAGTCATGATGCTCATTCAGGATGCATACAGGTTGCATATGCAAACAACCTCTGGCCTCTCTTCGGTTTGACGTCGGTTCGCGGCCGACTACATTCGACTGGTACTTTACGGATCTGAGCCCCTGCGAACACAAGGCCATCGAAGATTCAAGAAACAGAAGAGGTGGTAGCTGGGACTCTCACTCAGCGGGCAACGGAGGGGATCAATGGCAGTGGACATCCCCTTCCATCAGGAAGCGCTCAGCCACAACTTCCAGTCATTACTCTCTATCTTGTAACAAGAGACCAAAGTGCGAGCACGGCGATGTGGTAGTTCGACATCTGTCTGGTCGTCTACCATGTCCATTTCCACATCTTTCGCCATGCCGGCCACCACCCCCATCTGTCCATCAATCTGGTATGCTCGACTCCCTCCTCTCCGACCCGAAATCTTTTCATCCTAGCTTCCCCTTCCGCCTCATCCCATGCGCCGTCGTAGTAGTGGTATCTCATATAGTAGTACGCTGCGCCATGTCGTGTCCCAAAAACGCCCTGAAGCAAAAAATTCAAAAGTACAGATCCCAATCCCAGTTTCAGCTGATCCATTCCGTCCTCCGCCATGCCCGGTAAACTCCTTGAAAATCCCGGAAGCAGTCCATTGTCGGTGTGTCGTGTTCGAAACCTTCCGCAAAACGCCAAGTAAGCAAACAGTGAACATCGCGCGCGCTGTCTAGTTCATCATCCAGTCTGACCCAAGAAAGCATTAAAATCAAGAATAACAACAAATCGAAATAAGAGATGCGGAAGTCGCGATCGGTCAGGGAACGCTATGATCTCCGCCTCGCTCATCGGGGTGGCGTACTCGCAATCGAGGGAGCAGAAGGGGCCGGAGTGCCAGGTTTCGGCGTCGAGTTCCCACTGATCGAAGATCGCTTGGAGCCCTGCTGCTGGGCATGAATCTTCTTGCGCAGCGAGTGGAGTCGAGCACGGGCGCCGTCAATGACTGTGCGATGTTAGCAAAAGAACAGATACAGTATCGAGCAGAGACAAGACTCACGCTGAATAACCTTCTGCCGATCCTCCGTCTCCATACCGTTGATGATCTCCGTAGCAGGTTTCTGACTCTTCGAGCTCGGTTTGCGCATTAGTGGTTCGTCGTCATTTTCCAACACGGCTTCCCACAGCATGATGGCAGTCTTGTAGCCGAGTTCACAATCGTTGAGTTCCTGGCCAACAAGTTCAGTGATGGCTGCCGCGGTGCTCATCTCCACAGCACGATCAAACATCAATCGCTCGGCGGTGATACCGCTTGTGATGGAGATTTGCTCGGCAGACGTGGCAATTGCTCCAGAGGATGCGGAGCCGTTGTCGTGGTTGCTCGGATGGCCTGGATGAGTTTCCGGGAGTTGGCTTTGAGCGAGTTGCAGTCTGCGACCGACAACCTCGGACTTTTCCAGGCATTCGTTGAAACGCGTGCGCGACCACTTGACGACTGCGAAGATGCGAGTGGCCACGTTTGATGCCTGGTTCGAGGTGTTGTCGTGTGCGATTGCCTCGGTACGGTCCCGCCTCTCCCACCAGTATCCAGCAAGACTGATAGTCTTGGTGAGGATGGCGAGCGCTTTGACATACAGAACCAATGCCTCCTCTGCGACTCCAACGATTGCGATGGTAGTCATGTCTTTGTCTTCTTCTTCATTCGAGCCTTCTTGAGTGCCGATCTGCTGGATGCCGCGACCATCCTGCTGGGTTGATGGCGTGGCTGGGAGGAGTTGGCGATACTTCACTTCCGCGAAGCCGAAGATCACATCGCTACGGTGAGCGGCATCTTCCATAGTACGGACAAGCTTACTGTCCTCATCCATCGGCGTCTTGGCTTCGTTTGCATCTCCATATGTCAATGTGCCCTGAGATGAAGGATACTGAGGAAAGGCTCCATATCCGCGAGGAGGCGATGGTCCCTTGCCAAAAGGCGGTGAAGTGCCCAGAGCACCGAATAGTCGAACATTGGCGGCGTTCAAAGCCTTGGTGAGCATGTTGGTCGCAGATTGTGGTGAAGGAGCATATCTTCTTTCGAAAGAGCCTGCGCGGTGGTGTGCAGTCCTCCCGGTCATCATCTGCATGGCGCGAGACGGACTGGCAGGTTGACCGCCCGTGGTAGAAGTCGGCTGTCCTTGCGTAGTGGCTCGTCGAACAATCGCGCGTTGGTCCGGGTTGGAAATAGCGTCCAGCTCATCGGCAAATGCATTGACCTCAACAGCGCGCTTCTCAATAACGACATATTCCTTCTCGAAGTTCAAGTCCTGCGCAGTACGCTCCCTCGCCTCACGGGTAGACCGCTCATCTTTCCGCTGATCGGCTTCGATGGTCGGCTCGCGCACTAAAGGAGGTCCAGCAAGCGGCGAGGAACGACTTGCACGTCTCTGCATTGGAGCCGCGGGTGCCATGGGTACCTGCTGCTGGTGAAGTTCCTGTCTTCCCGGTGCGGTAATGTGAGCGACAATGGTGGGTCGACGAAGTTCACGCTCGCGATGGCTTGGCTGTCGCTTGATTGGCACGCCTTCAAGTTGATTTTGGGTACCGCTGGAAGACTTTCTCCGACCCATGTCTTCACTTGGTCGACGACGAAGGTCTGGATCTGAAGGTTTCCTGGAGCTCTGTGCTTGGCCTGTTTCTGATGGTCTCCGAGGAATTGATGAAGATGGCTCGGGCGTTCCTCGTGGTGATTCTGAGACCTCCAATGCTTTTGCCATCTTACGGCTGAGCTCAGACTCTTCGTCGGTGGTCTCGGGAGCTGCAGGAGGAGCTACTTCTTGAGGCCTGTCTTCCAGAGCAAGTCCTGGAATCTCGCCAGTAACGACAGGGTCCACAAGCATCTCGTCGTAAGTCATACGTTCCATCGGACTCTTCTTCAACAGCGCACGAATCAAGTCCTTCATGCCACGACTGATGGTCATGTTTTTGTTGTCGAACACAATCACGTCGTTCGTCTTGTTGATCTTCCTAAGCAGCTCAACATGGTTCTGCGCACGAAATGGAGGCTTTCCAACCACCATCTCGTACAAGACAGTACCAGCAGACCAAAGATCGGATCGCGAGTCGTACTTCTCATAGGAGAGGATCTCGGGAGCCATATACAAAGGAGAGCCGCACAAAGTCTCGGCCATGGCGGTGTCCGGCAGATAGCGAGCGAATCCGAAGTCAGCGATCTTGAGCATTGGTAAGGAAGCTACTCCAGCTGCCGGTATCAACGATTCCACACTCTCAGCAAAGGGCTGATCTTCAGGCCGGAGAGACGACATGTAGGTTGGAGCCGGGTTGAGAAGCAGGTTCTGGGGTTTGATGTCGCGGTGTATGTAGTCTCTCGATCGGAGGTACTGCATCGCGCTGGCAATCTGCTTGAAGAAATGCCGGCTCAACACCTCATTCAGGCCTCCAAACTCTGGGTTGGGATACCTCCGGAAGATGTCCGAAGTTTCGGGAAGGGTGGGTAAGAGGTGCCGCTTCTTCATGAACTGAGCCAGATCTGAAAGTTGGCAGTACTCCATGACGAGGTAGATGTACGAAGGAGTGCTCTCGATGTTGAACAGCTGGACGACGTGAGGATGTGTTACGCTCTTGAGAATGTTGATCTCCTTGCCCAGGTTTTCCTTGAGTTTCTTAGTCAACTTGGTGACATGGACGGCCTTGATCGCAACATAGCTCTTCGACTTCTGCGTATCTCAGTTAGCATGGCCGGTCTACCATCGCCGCCACTCCATTCCATCTCGTCCCAAGTCGAGATGTGTATGAGGACCACTTACTCGGTGCTGAGCCAGATAGACCGTAGCAAAGCTGCCCTTTCCAATCTCTCTTCCTCGACGAAAGTCACCAATGATCTCGAGTGGTTCATGATCTGACTGTTGCTGGGAGGTGCCCGGCCGCCTCGAGGATGTTGGGGCCCTGGGTAACGCCATGATGGCGGTAGTGCCCGTGTGGTTGTGCCCCAATGAAGTTTGTCTCTTTCTTGTAGATTCTAGGTGTTGTCCTCGAGGTTGTAGTTGCTAAAAGGACGCATGAAGTTGTATGTGCAAGGTACTCTGCAGGTCGCTCGATGGGTGGTTGCTAGGCGGACGGTCGTGAAAGCTTGGCAGGTCTATGCTGGAGACATTAACACAGGTGAGCGAGTGGAGACAGTCGGTCGAGTACACGTGAGGGATGGCAGAGGCGGGATGTTCTCGTGATGGGCGTGGACAGTGGCGGCGTGTGGCAGTTGACGCGGTGACTCGACGATGGTAGCTTAGGACTCAGGTCCGATGATGCGATCTCAGGGCTCAAGGTGTCGAGGAGGCGGGAGAGCGCAGTTCCGGGGAGGGTCGCGAGGGAGCGCAGTGTACCGCGGCGGTCCAGGGGAAGAATGGCAGTCGTTTGGAGGTGGTCGAAGATGGGACGCAGGAGAGCAGTGGACGGAGTGTAACAGCCAGGTCGTCCCAGGCAGGTCGTGATGGAGTGGACGAGCTTCTAGTCGCCGCGATAGAGAGGGCCCGCCCGCGGGACGAAGCTCAAAAGTAGAGAGCTAGCCTGTAATCGGCCTAGCGTTGAGCGCGATACGCTGATAAGGAACGCGTGCCGAAACGGCTTTGACTGATGACTGCACACTTGTGACCTCCTGCGCAAGGTGTGTCCTTCAAGGTGCTATATATTGGATGATGTGTATACGGGACAGGACTCCGCAGATATTGATGGTTCTGACGGCGGCAACGTTCATTGTTCGAGGATGACAGCCGACGACCCTAGGCCTACCTTGCTGGCGGCCTCGCCTTGAACGATGACTTCTCAGCGACGGCAGCTGTTATTGACGATTTCCACCCTTCGCATTGCCTCACCGATCACGCGCGACCACGTTCGAGCTTCGTCATTCGCACGCTCAACACCACACGACTTCGAGGCGGCACCGCTCCGAGATCACATGTACATCTTGACAGTACTCATAACATTCCTCACCGTTCTTATCTACCTTGCAAACGCTCAAACTTCAACAATTCGTATGGCGAAACTTCGAGACCACGTGCTCTCGTGTCCCTTTGTACCTCTCTGCGCAGATAGGCGTCCACATCTTATCGTGGACCTCTCAACCTCCACACCTACCGGTAAGCCTCTATCCGGGGGAGCAACACCCAGACATCCCGACGTTCCCCATCCCATGCTACATACAGGATACAGCGAATTGCTCCCTATCCTCGAACCCGTTTCCCCATGCTGGTTGGCGCAGGATTCACCCCTCATGCACGACTGACGACTGCCTGCCGAAGGCTTGCTGTTCGACGCAGCAGCCTGATGCGGCAGTGGTGCGAACATCTTTGATTCGAGCATCCTCATGCGCAGCCTGCAATTGACTTCCCTCACGATCCCAGTTGCATGAAGAAGCTCACGGAGATGCCTACTCCGCTTCGCACGCCTTCGAGCCATGAGGTGACACTACATGAAGCTCCAGGGAGCTCCAGCCTCCAGGAAGAAGACTAGGCCACCAATGGCCAGTGCACTTTCTCTTCCCTTCCTCTGCATACAGTATCTTTGATCGGCGTGCGATAACGCCATTGCGGGTGTGAATTTGAGCATCTGTCTGCGAGCTCGCGTGATGATTGAGATGCGGCCTGGAGAACAGCTTGTATGGCAGGTTATGTCAAGAACGTCGCACGCTGTGAACACTTTTGCTTTCTCCGCAGAAGGCCAGAAGCCATCTCGTCTGTGCGACAGAGATGCGTAGCTGCCGGAGTAACCAAGATCTGCACAGCAGCAGTACGCGGAGCAAGGATGCAAAGGCAGCTACATGCACTTGCATGCTACGTGGTCCGCTTCTCGCGCACGATAGGCGCCAGCTGCACAACGCATGAGATTGCAGTTCAGAAACCAGTGGGCTGCGCTGCCACTTTGGCGGGTGAGAAGCGAACACAAGACGGTGCGCACGAAGGTCTGGTTCAATAGGCGAGCCCTCCCTGCCGACTGACGATGAGGATTCAGGACACATGCGCGCTCACCGAAAGCACGATGAAATCTTAGTCCCATCACCGCCAAATCCCCAACGCACGCCCATCTCCCTCACCACCTCAACCCGACAGCTCTCACAAACCACTTCAACACACTCTCGCCCCCCAAATAAAAGATGTACTCCCTTCTCGGACACCCCCAACTCATCGCCACAACAAAGTGACCCATCGAGAAGCGGGCTTCCTATAATCCAGGAACTGGTATCCATTCTACCGGCCCACACCTTCCGAAGAAAGCTGGCATATAGACGCCTTGGAATTTTGCTCTCCAGAGAAGAGCAAGCGGCAGGTCCATACGTGGCTGGGCTGGATGCTTTTGATGGTTCGGAGGAAGAGAGGAGCGGAGGGAAGAAATGCTAAATAGTTGTGTGAGAGGCGCTAGTGGGTGGGTCGAGCTTAGGATGGAAAGAACGCCTGGCCGGGATGAAAGTTACGCAATGAATGAATGCTGTCGCGACGGGAGGTGCGGAATGAAGCAAGCAGCAGACGACGAAGGGCTGGAATGGATTTGTTCGTTTGAGGTCACCTCATCTGACACAACTATCGAGCAGTACACCGCTCATATCATGGCGACCGTTCCTCCTATCAAATTATGATCCTCTTAACGGCCTACATTCGACAGCCTTGACGATCTCCCAAGCATATGGATCAGCACTTGCCTCACATCTATTTGGCTGACTTCATCACGTCGTCTGCACAATGTTTTCGGCATTGCGGATGTATCCCGTAGCTCGAGCATCTATCCGTGGCAGTGTCACTACGACCTTGCGGTCCACGCATCCTGTTGCCCGAGATTGGTATTGCTCTAGATTGGTATTGCTCTGCACTTCCTCGTCCGCACTCGAACTGCACTGCACGACTTGCACCTCAGTGACCTCGAGTGTGGATTCAGAGCGGAGAGCTGTTGGTAGAGTGATCGGCTTGTGGTCGTACCACCTCCGTTCGACGCTTGCTGGATGAGATCCTCCTTCGTTGATATCGGACAGAAGCCACTGTCCTTGACAATGCTTGCGCAATGTCCACGACTTTAGCACCATCCGCGCTCATACTCATAAGTTTGGAAATGTCCGCTTCCGTCCACGCTCGCTGGATGTACACTTGGGTCAGACGCCCTGGACTGGCGAGTCGCCGCCGCTCGGCTCGTATCGCGCGCGGCGTTCGGCTCAATGCAGTAGCGATGTCGCGGTCGCTGGCACCAGCCGCTGTCATGGTATTGAGCTGAAACCTCCCCTGCGGCGTCCATCTGTTGCCGTCTTCTGAAGCCCCGAAAAAGCTCTCAGGGAGCTTCCCCAAACGTTTGAGCTCTTCATACTCACGTGCTACCGAAGCCACAAACGGCACATTCGGTACACGGTGGAGGTACCTATATCGAGACCTGATCGAGACGGTTGAGCGCGACAGGAGGGCAGCTATTTGACCAGTACCCAGACCTTCGTGATGCCGGAGATGAAGCAGTTTGGCATCCTCGTCCTTCGAGAAGTAGCCCTTGCGTTGTGGGAGCTGATCAGATTCTGCCCTCGAAATCCTGCTGAAGCGTCTCTTGAGGTTTGATAGACTCCGATTGGGGAACAGTTCAGCAATACGACGCCATTCCACATTCTGTTGCCTCGCCGCTAAGAGACGAAAATCTTCCTCTGCGCTAAAGTAGCTTATCTCTTTGACCGGTCTGTGCGCGAGGACACCCGCTCTGCGAAGTCGACGCAAACGTGAGACGATCGAGCCCCAAAATCTCCCGAGTTGCTCTGCAATCTCATTGTCAGTCTTGCCGGTATTGTGGAGATTGATCAACAATGCGGTTTCTTGACTGGTCCAGCTTCGGCGGCTTGACTTAGGTGGCGAAAGCTGAGCCGGCAGAGGCTGAGATGGTGAAGACTGGTCAGAGGGTGAAGACTGCAGAGTGGCCGAGACCTCAGGTGACGAAGACAGAGGCGTCGAGGACTGAGAAGTCAAGTTCCGATACGGCAAAGTCCGAGACAATTTCCATGGAGTCGTATAGGCATTCGTCTTTGGAGTAAAGACACAAGCCTTACCAGCAGCTTGAAACAGGCGGAGCATTTCGTCCGCGTGGTCGTCTCGAAACTGGCTCGCCACGCATGGCGCTCGAGACCAGCCTTCGGTGAGGCTGACTTGTCGTCAAGAGGGCGTCGTCAAGAGGGCTGTACACCTTGTAAGTCCGAGGTGAACGTGCGTCTGGACCGATGAGGATCGATGGGGTGAAAGGATGACCGTGGTGGTTGTTTCTGCTTGACTCGAGAGCAAGACCTCGTGGGACCGATGTGATGTGATGTGATCAACGCCTCGGTATGATGAATGCCCGCGTTTCTGTCGTGGGTTTCAGACGGATTCTGGTCTCTAACCTCATCCAACCATTGCCCGAGCGTTCGCTTGGGAGTGAAACGAAGACACCCTGGTCGCTCAGAACTCGCAATTGAGACCTCCGCCATCACAATGGAAGACAATCTCACATTGCAGGGCGCTTGTCGGCGCGAAAGAGAGACTTCGCCATGAACAGGAACAGGCAAGAGTCGTTGTTTCTTTCTCCACCGATCAAGTTTGTTGCTATTTCCCAAACTCCCTCTGTTTTCGCTTGATACACCGAGAGCACATTCCGATCCCCGAATTCAGGCTTGAACCATGTCCATCAGCGCCGGCATTGCCTTTTCATTCCGCCTATTGGTCCCATTCGCGACGATACGACATGCCCTGGCGGACAAGGACAAGGACAGCTTTACGTCAGTCACATCGACGAAGACAGTGACTATAACCGTGTTCCCCACTGCTGCGAACGGACATGGCACAACAGCAGCCTCGATACCGACCGCTACAACCTCGCCCAACATGTCCAAAAGTTCGTTCCAGGATGACGTGCTGAACAGCACGAATTACTATCGCAAGCAATTCCAAGTCGAACCGGTGACCTGGAACGACACCCTCGCGAAGTTCGCAGACGACTATGTACAAGGCTGCGTCTGGGCACATTCCGTGAGCATATCTCACACTCTAACTCTGCCTGGCGGTCACTAACATATCTCGAGGGCGGTCCCTATGGCGAGAACCTCGCGGCCGGCTTCACATCCACCGCATTGGCCGTCGACGCCTGGGGCGACGAAGAGCACCTCTACAACTGGTCCAAGCAGAAATTCTCAGAGAGCGCCGGCCACTTCACACAGCTCGTGTGGAGCGCGACGACGACGGTGGGATGCGGCATGGTGAATTGCACGGAGGAAGGAAAGGGCAACGTGCAAGGGGTGTACTTGATCTGCGAGTACTGGCCAAGAGGCAATGTGCAGACCCAGTTTGGGCTGAATGTGAGGAAGCCGGGTCAGGCGAAGGATGGGACGCCGGGCATGGGTGGAGCGGGGAGAAAGGGAGGGTTAAAGAGTGTGGTCGCTGCGCTGGCCGCCGTGACGATTTTGGTGGCTGTTGTAGCGTAGATGAGCGAATGATACCCAATGATTGATGTCCTTGCTATTGTGTGATTCTGCCGTCGGTTCCACAGTGAGACGCACAAGAGTTGCGCGAAAGATCTGTCATGTTCGTGACAAGAGTCGGATTCAACGCTCGCTGCTGTACATCAGAGAATACGGAGTCGTAGGTACTGCCCGAGAGTAGCATATTCTCGCCATCCTCAGCTCTCCCGGGGAGGAGTCGCCTCAAACCTCCAGCCAGCCGCTCTTCTCCCCCAAATCTCCACACGCACCCAACTCCAGCATCCTCCTACTTCGTCGCCCTCTCAACCTTCGCCTTCGCCTGTGCCGCCAAACCCTGCGCCTTATCCTGCGCCTGACCCGCCAAATCCTTCGCCTGATCCACAATCCCCTCCGCCTTGTCTCCCGCGACCTGCTGCAGTCCCTCCTTCGCCTTGTTCTCCAGCGCCTTCTCGCGTCCACCCATGTACCAGTGGTTGATGAAGCGGTAGCCCTGCGTTGCTTGCGCGCTGAAGTTGACCAGATGGCAGCCGAAGAGGAGGTAGTTGGCGGGCGAGACGGCGAAGGCGTAGCGCATGAAGACGCCGGAGTAGCCGCAGAGGGCGGCGGTCATGCGGCCGGAGATGCTGTGAGGAGAACGTTAGAGGGTGTGGGCTCGGGAGTGGTGAATTGGTTTGGCGTGGGTTGTGGTGAGACGAACATTTCGGGGTCTTTCTTCACGTCCATTACCGCTGCGATGGGGATGCCGAAGTTGCTGGCTGGTCCCCAGAAGTCTGCGCAAGAAGCACTATGTTAACTGTGTGTCTACCCTGCCGTATAATCCTCAAATGCTGTCGCTCGTCGCCTAGGTTGGCGGATAACATACGTGTGCTGCAGAAGTAGTCTGTGTAGGGATTGCTGCGGATTTTGGCATTCAATGCCTTGATTGCGGCCGCCATGATCGCGCGGTATGCTGGTGATAATTGTCCTGGCGACGACGAGGTTGTAGGAGTGAGTGCTCAGCAAAGCGAGTGTCGTTGGGTGTGGTCAGAGAGCTTGCGGAGCTCGAAGTTGAGAGCGAAGATCTGCATTCTCCCCACCCCGGCCCGGGGGAGAGGAGTCGAGGAACGTCTGCCACCGTGAAGGTGTTCTTCTCCTTCCACCAACATGATGCCATCATCGCAACGTGTGAGCCAGACGGATGGCTTCAATGAACTGTCAAGAAGCTCCTATCAGCTGGTCTCTGCGCGAGTATGGATGGTCTCACGGCGGCGAATGGCGGCTGGAGAACGAGCTGTCAAGAGCACTCGAGAAAGACGAACCACTTGATCTGTCGGCGAGACTCGACATTTCTGGCTATACGGCTTCATCGATTACGTTCGCTACGAGGCCCACCTACTTTCAATCAGGTCGCTGCTCAGTGGCATTGTGTGATGCTCTGAGGACGAATCTCTTGCACCCGATACGCGGCCGCCTTTGTACCACTTCCATCCCATCCCATCCCTCCTCTCGACAGCTCCCAATCTGGCTCTCGGCGTGCTGTCTTACTCAGTCTTGATGGCGTACAGCTTCTGGTCGAAGCCATATCTTGAGTGCTCTCGTCCTTCGACAATCTCCATCGCTCGCTACCCGAAGTCAGCACGACCCTGGATCCTTCTTGTCACCGATAGACTCACCTCATTGCTCCGGACTCATGGTCACCCCAAAGTTCCAGGACCCATCCCTCTTGACCCAGATCGCTTTGGTGCCCGGGAAGAGGCTCGAGTCGATGACCAAGAACTCCCAAGCTTCGCTGTCCAGGAACAGCTCATTCAGGTCCATCAAGAGGTCGGCGAAACCATTGTCGACGAACAGTCTCTCGATGATACCCAGGTGGTTCTCCGCGGAGAGGCCCGCGACAAAGATCGGGTCCATCATGCGTGCGAAGATGTAGCCGGCGTGACGTGGGAGTTGACTGTAGATTGAGTGCAGGCAGTCTCTCACTTGCTTCTTGTCCACCCATCTGGTTGTGCTGACAAAGTCCTCCGGGAACAGCATGTTCATGGGAGCGGGCATGTTGGCTGTTGTCGTGTGGACGGTTTTGGTGCTGAGTGCGGTGTTGCACGGTTGATTTGATGATCTACATGAGTGGGATTGCTGAATGTTTTATAGGGACTCTTGCCATATTTTCTCGACCTGTGAGTATACATTGGATGGCAAAGGCTTGGATTGTCCATTTCATGGTAGAGTTCCTGGATCCGGACTTGCGAACAGTAGTATGGCCACTCATATGTTCGGTACGCTAAGCTTTTGCGTGCAACACCTACCTCTCAAGTCAAGCTATTACTCTGTGCACTGCGGAAGCCGTACCTTCAGATGACCTCCAACATCGTGGGCTCGGTGAAGAATTCTCCACGTACGCTATCTTGACAGACGAGCCTGGGATATGCAATGGTTGGTATAGGAATATCGTGCTGGAAATCTCAAATGAGGCCAACGAGGTGCTAGGACTGTTCTTCTACCACAACGACAGCCAAGAAATCGACATCGAATGGATCAGTGACCCGGACTCTACTTCGAATCAAGATACCAGCAATGGCACCCGAGTGATGCAATATACCAACCAAGGTCCGCACGGCACCGAAGACTCGATCGAAGTCAACGGCCGAGCCCCGGATGACGCGACGTCTGCCGTGCACGAGTATCGCGTCGACTGGACGGAGGGCATGAGCAGTTTCTATCTGGACGGTGTCTTCCAGCATCGGCTCGAAGGGAACGTACCGACGACATCTGGCGCGTGGACTTGGAATGCGTGGACGTGAGTCGTGCTCGGCAAATCGGTCGAGTTGTTCCGGCTAGCTAATCGAAGACCGAGGATAGGAACGGGGACCCAGATTTCACGGTCGGTCCCCCGCAGAACGATGCGGTGTTCAAAATTCAAAAGATCGTCATGCGGTACAACACCACTGCGGGCGCATCTCAGGGAGACGACGTTCCGGCGTCGAATGCGTCGCAGAGCAAGGAGTCGTCGACTGGGCCGCAAAGTGGCGGGTCTCCGGCGGTTGCACTGACGAGTCCAGCGTGGGTGCTGCTGCTTGCAGGAGCTGGAGGCGCGATGGCTCGATGGCTTGCGTGAGAGGATAAGCATAGACAGCATCTTTAGCCCCAATCTGGAGGTACTCGACATCATGTCGCTCTCGCTGATCAATGCATTCACGCCAGGTCGTCCCCAGTCTCTTCCTCCTCTTCGCTTCCGCCATCCATGCCTGCGAGTTCTGCCATCATCTTCTCGCCCTTGGCCTCCGTGCCTGCTTGCACAACGAAGTTCGGCGCCACTTCACATTCTGTGAGTTTCGTGCGGTCCTCCTCATCGTCGTCCCGGGCAGGCTTCTTCTTCTTTGCTTTGCCCTCTTCCTCAGTCGCGGCCTCAGTCGACTCTGCAGGACTGGGCTTCATGCCCTCAATCCGTGCCCTCCTACCAACGATACATCCAGTCAATTGAACACCATCTCCAATTTTCACACCATCCATCAAGAGACACCGTGTGAGTTTGACGTAGTTTCCAATCTCGCAATTCGCGCCGACGACACTCTCCTTGATCACACTTCGTGTCCCGATCTTAACGTTTTCTGCTATCAAGCTATCCTCCTGTGCTACTCGAGACTGGACACCGACTGTTGCCGATGGATGGATCTTGTGCTCGGGTGCAAGAGGGTGTGCAGGGAACGATTGTTTGGCCAGGTATAGCGACACACTGAGCAGCGCAGCAGATGTGTCGATGCGACGAATGAGAGGGTGATCTGTAGTCGGCAGTCCGGAAGGCGAATTTGGCTGGATGTATGCCAGCAAAGGTGGTACAGCAAGCGGCTCGAGACCTTTTGCTAGCGCAGCTCGGTTGCCGACTCGACTGGCGAAGGTGGTATTTGTTGCGGGTCGTACAGGGAGCGAAATCTGAGTGCTTGAAAGCTGAGAAGCATCGGCGACGTCTTCTTCGATTTGAGAGTTCTCCATGTCTTCGGGTGATGCTTCGGAATGGCTGAGCACTTCGTCCAGTCCGAGCTTCTCCCCGAGACCGCTCTGCCACTGTGCCTTTGCCCACCAGCCCAAAACATCCTCGCTGATCGAGTCGAATGACTCGTTCCGTGCGGCGAAGTCTTTGACCCATTTGGGAAACACGTAGACGTGCGCATCTCGATGTTTCATCTTCAGCTTGACGCGACCATACTTTTGGGTCAGCTGAACGCGCATCTTGAACACGCCGTTGTTTTCTTCAATCGAATCCTTCAAGGAGTCCGTGGGTATACTCAGGGCGACAATCTCAACTTCTGGCCGAAGGGAGCCATGTGGTGGAGGCACAGCAGGTCGTGGCAGTGGTGTCGTGGCGATGAAGTCCGTCTCGTCGTTCTTGTTGCTGATGCCTTCAAGACCTTGCGTCGGATAGTAGACCCCCAGTCCACCTTTGCGGTGTTTGCTAGAGGACAACGGGTTGAGAGTCATCCATTGCTGCAATATCCTGCTTCCGTCCAGTTCCGAGACAAGATCACAAGGGAGAATTACAAAATCTGAAGTAATGCGCTTTTGGACTTCTGCCAAACGGAGGATGGCTCCGGTTCCTGTAGTCTGCTCCAAGTCTTTTGGCGCCAGTATCTCAGGCTTTGGCGAGGGTAAACTTGTCAGGGCTGGGTTCGTGGCCAGTGCCGCTTCCAGGGCGGGTTGTGACTCGGGAGGCGTGATGAGTGTGATGTCTGCTTGTAATCAGTTGCTGTCGAGTCCATAGAGTTCTCGCCTGACTGACCGTTGATTCCCATTCGATAACACCATTCTAGCGGGTACCAGACCATAGGCCGATTGGCAATTGGCATCATGGCCTTGGAGAGATCTTTCGGGTTTGAAGTAAATGTGCTGAGAGACTCGCCCGGGCCACACAGAACAAAGGCCTGGAGGCCCGACGTGGGCGCTGTTGCATGAGGCATCTTGAGGAGCGCAGTCGATGTTGTTGTGTTTCTTTGAACTTCTACGAAAGATTGAATGAAGGTGAGTCGTCGATGAGAAAGGCACACGAGTCATGTAGCATTCTTTGCGCGACTGAATTACATAAGCTCGAACTTCACCTCCATCGACACAGAGATCACTCCTCCCATGCTCATTCCATCAACAAGCACGTGTCGCGCACAGCCAGCAGACATTCGACCCGCCCATGTTCGACATTGGCCTCATGTCTTCTCGTCTCTTCTCCCATTGCGGATGGCATTGCTGGACATACGACGACTCGGAGATCCTCTACTGCTGCGCCGCATCCCTCACCTCAGTCCCCTTAGCAGCCGCCTTTTCGTCACATGGCCCGTTGTTTTGGTAGCATTACTGATTGTAGTAGAACACTGCATCCACAGCTGGTCAGAAATAGAGAGCAAGATGCGTTTGTGAGAGTCTTACCTGGATCTGCAGCTGGAGCAGCGAGGACACTCGCGATCGAGGCAATGCAAAGGAAGATTGTGGTCTTCACGGTCGTCGATGGATGGAGTGGTAGTGCTTGCTTGTCGAGGACGGTCGACCTGTGGTCTTTGGAGATCGGGTGTTGGGTGGTTCTTCGGGTTGGTCTGTCGTTCATGGAGGTTTCTTCGCGCCCTTTTGTGCTCGAGTCACAGAGCCGTACGGGCAGATCACCGTGGCACCTCGGACACTGTCTGTCCTCCTCATATTCCATCATCATCCCACGAAGCCCCTCGAACCCGATATTGACATCACCCGACCGTACCCTGGCGTCGAAAACATCAAGGTTTAGCGGTCTTGTGACCTCTCCTCACGCATCCACATCAGTACTCCTTGATGTAGCACTTTGTGAGACTCACGTGGTATACGACTTCAGCTGACCGAACACGGCATATGATGCTGACGCATGAGGAAATCTGCGGGATTCGCGGACAAGATTGCTGCCAGTGCTCGAAGTTCGAGACAGAGCGGAGAATCCTGGAGCTCAGGGTGGAAGACGACTTCTGCGGGGAGACCTGTAACATCAACGCCGGGAATCGCCGACGATGAATACGGACGAGACATCACGATCGTGACTTGACGTGACGACATCTTTCGAATGGCAGAGGCCGCTCAATACCGACAGGTGCCGTTGATGTACATTTTCAAGATCGGTGAATGACAACATCGACTGAATCTGAGCTCCAGTACCGTCAAAGATGACGAGTATGTTGACGGCAACCAAGCAGCAATACTCTCGACTCGACCAGTCTAGCGATAGCCTTGAAGCGGATGATGCTACTGACACTATGCGAAAGAAGACTTCTCGGTGGAAGTATGTCTATCATATCTTCGCCTAGATCCCTACCAGCGCAATCACTCTCCTTGTGGACCGCCAGCTCATACGGAGCCCAGGGACATGTACATCCTCGCCAGGATCAGACAACGAACACTCTCGTAGGTCTCCATCCACAGTAGATATAAAGTGTCTTGACTGACAGTAGTAACCATCGCCCTTCATATCGACCATCGACCGAACGAGCTGGCACACAGAAGTCTTCAGCGAACTCAACTTTGCAGCGCCAACCGTATCAGAATACACCCTTCCAGCCACAATGGGCGACGAAGTAGCAGCAGAAGTCGACCGCTACTGGGCCGACCTAGGAAAATACGGTTCGTTGCCCACCTTCCCACCCCTCCCACCATCACAATCTGACAGACTCTCCCTCGACCCAGAAAACCAACGTCCTCCTCCCCGAGCCCCTCGCAAAACACCACAACGTATCAACCCACCACAAGCACAGCCTAACCGGTCCCTGGGCGCCACACATCCCCCTTAAATCGGCTACCCCGTCGAAGTCCAAGTCAACCACCTCCTCCACTGCGTCAACCTCCTCCGCCAAGGCCAATGGTACAACATCGCCTACCACCGCCACCACAACCCGTCCTTCAGTCCCGGCCAATGGAACAAAGTCCACAACCGCAGCATCATCGAATTCCATTCAGCGCACTGCATCGAGCTGCTGAGACAGTACATCATGTGCGACGCCGATCTCCGACTGGTGCCGTATGGGGGGATCTGGACCCGAATGGAGACGAGTCCGCAGCCGATGTTCGCGCAGGCGAAACAGTGTCGGAATTTCGAGTCGTACTGGCGCTGGTTTCGGAGGAATAAGTGGGATCAGAGTCCGGATAGGCATGGGGAAAGGGGTCATGTGCCGCCGGTAGTTAGTTTTCAGCGGGTTGCCGTGTACATGCCATGAATGATACAATATCTCAAGCGATCTTGCTCTTAATTCTTTTCGTCACAGCGCCTTTCTCCATTCGCGTATGTACGAGCTCTATCGCCGTCCATGAGACAGTTTGATCTCGAGCTCTCCAACGTTGCCTCTGTCGATGCTTAGTCGGCTACGCCACAGACGTAAACACAACATCGAACGGCGCCAGGACCGTCATGACGTGATCCCGACTCTCATTCCGCAGACGCCATCCATCCTCCCCCGGCGCCATGTGCACGTCGTAGCGCAGAACGATGTTCGCCGTCACGGAACGCAGCTCCATCAGCGCCAGGTTCTTTCCGATGCAACCCCACGATCCCTTGGCGAAGGGAACCCAGGCGCCGTGGTGCTTGATGAGCTCGGGCTTGCTGTACCATCGTTCGGGTATGAATTCGTGAGCGCGCGCGTAGATCGATTCGTCTGAGAGAGGGAGCTGTGCGTTAGCGGGACGGGGCGGCTTTTGTGGTTCGTCATGGGTCGGTCGGGAGTGGACTCACCTCGAGCTGTGACATATGTGGGGAATCTCAGATTGACGTTGCCAGGGATGTAAGTATCGCCGACCCTCATACCTTCTGGTGGTGTGTCTCGATGCACGCCACCCGGGCTGGCCGGGAAAAGTCGCAGTGCTTCATCGACGACGGCGTTCAGGTACTTGCATCGAAGGCCGTCCGTGTCGCAATACGTCTCGACCGGTCGATCTCCGAGAGTCCGTCGGAGTTCTTCTCTGAGGCGGGCGACGTGTTCGGGGTGCTGGGCAAGGACGTGGAACAAGAACGTCGTGGTGGCCGCAACGGTGTCGCTGCCCGCGGAGATTATCAATGCGGCGTCGGCTTGGAACAATTCGTTTGTTTCTGGGTTGGGTGCTCTCTTGTAGTGATCGAAGAGGTAAGACGAGATCACCTTGCCAGGGTGTAGCTTGTGTTCAGCGTCACCGTGATGGGAGAAGTTGCTCCGTACAGCGTCTGTCAGCTCACTTTTGATACTGGCCACATATTTGTGGTATCCGATGGAATCTGCCGGCAGCATCCTCAATAGTGGCATTGTCCTAGTAGCGATTAGCTTGCAGCTGTATTGTAAGATCGACGTACCATACCATGGCGGAAGCGCAAGGCCCTGAACAGCAGTCGCGGTGTTCATTAAATGTTGCAACTCATGCGTTTGCCCCGATTCCATATATCCGTAATACTTTCCGAAAGCAAGAGCCCACATCACATCGTAAACAAACAAGGAAAACCACATGGATATATCCATAGGCTCTCCTTCGCGCTTGGCGATCTCCGCGAGAAGCTTGTGGACGAAGTTTTGGACGTGCGGCTCGTACTCACGGAGCGCCCGGTCGGAAAACGCTGGAGCCCAGACACTGTTTCGCAGCTTATCATGAATCTTTTTGTTCCGGGTCCCGTGTAAGTTACTGCGAGGATAAGCGTAATCGTACAACGGCCCTTTCCCCGTCACGCTATCAGCCCGCAGACCGGCATCAACAAGGTCGGGGTTCGTGACAGAAAGACGGTGTGCGCCGATCCTAACGATTTGACCATATTGACTATCCGTAGGGTATGCATTAGCATTCGATCTTGCGGACTGTCTCGGTGTGTTGTTGCCTCACCGGTGAAGGGCTTCCAACTTCAGATAGGCGTCGAGGTCCTTTCCAACATGAAATGCCATCCAGAAGTCGGTCAATCGTGCGAGATGGGGCCCGGGAAAGCGATTGAGAGGATTCAGGAAGAGTCTGTAGAGCAGCGTGCTGACCAGTGCAGCCGTCCAAAAGCAGCCGATTGCTGCAGTACTCGCGAGAATGCAACCCGCAAAGGACGCATCACTGAATCGTGCAAGCAGTAATGGTCCCAAAGTGCTGGCACCTAGAAAGAGCCAGAGGAGCGTGTGAACATGTCGATCGATGATATTCATATCGCTGGAAGTACAGAATGTGCGTTGCCACGCCGGCGAGCGCTGCTGTCAGAAGCAGTGACGGATGGAAGACTTCAGTCATGTCGATGACAGGCTGTGCATATGGGGTTGTCGGCGTACAGTGTCTTGCTCAAGGCATCGTATAGGCAGAACGATGAATACTGTGAGGACGAAGTAGACCTGCCGTGATGGAAGGCATCGGAGCACCATGGGTCCGGATCCCGGGCCTGGGATTCCTGGCCCATCTGCGAAGCAATGAACGAATCCCGAGTGAGGTCCGGCCGCACACGCGTGACTCGTGGGAGCCACCAGCATGTCATGTGAGTACGAAGCCCTGATGAGGGCGTAAGGCACACAGTAAGGTATTCTAAGGCACGCATTCACTTAGTAAGCCACGACTCTCCGACCACCTTATCGTTCCCGTCCGTCCCCATGGTGTCGTCGTTGCCATGCGCCATACCTTCCTTCACACAGCCATTGTCCAAGCTGCCTTTGACCTTCCTGTAAGGGAAAGATGTCCATCTTGCCCATGTCGCCAAGCTACAAGCGTAGCACTTGGGCCGAGCAGGACTGTGCAGACTGGAGCCCATCTACTCGGCGTGCAGTCATGATCTGCTCTACGCATGTGTGCCGTTCGCCACGCCGCCAGCTCGACTGCGGACCCGCTGGTTGACATGCGTCTTATCGTGTGGAACACCTAAGTCCAAGAGGTGCTGCGTCTTGGGTTCCATTCGATAGCATGGCAAAGGATTCTCTTGCCCGCCGAGGAAGAGAGGCGAGGGTGTATACAATGGAGTGTGAGTGCGTCGAGGATATCGATGGCTTCTGGGTCAAGTATACCGTTCCTCATTCATCCACATCTCCACCATGGTTCGCTTCGGAGTCTCTCCCTTAGCTGCATGCTCAGCCCTGCTAGGCGTCAGCACTGCTGCATTCAGCGCCGAGGACTATGACTCCGGCGCCGTCCATGCTCATATCATGGGTATCAAAATGGTCATCATGCTCGATGGGGAAGCTCAGGCAATGCACAAGGCTGACGGTCCCTGTAGGCTCAATGGGAAGCCGAGATGGAATCAGGTGCCATGGACAGCTCGAAGTATCCTGAACTCGGCTTCACTCCATGCGAGAACGGATTTGTGGCCGGTGTGCCCGGGGACTTCAACAACACATTTCAGTGCAACAACATCGACCTGTATCACTTCCTGCCACACTCCATGCTTGGTAGCAACTCCAGTCGAGGCTCGTCGATGTGGGGTTGGACCTCTGAGTGCGGTAGAGAGTTCGTCGCCATCGGGCAGTATGATGGCACCGCATTTGCAGAAATCCTTCCAGAGGGGAAGATCTCTTATCTTGGGCGCCTGCCACCGTACGATGGAGTTGGGTCCAACTGGCATGAGATTCGCATCCTTCGTGACCATGCCGTGATCGGTTCTGAGGCCATCCACCATGGGATCTCCTTCTTTGACATGTACGTATTGAAGCGCTGATCTACCAAAACCTTCCCACTGACCCGTCGTCTAGGAAGAAGCTTCTCCATCTCGACCCGGCCTCGCCAAAGAACTTTACTCAAGACGATCTCACCGCTCACTGGGACGAGCTACCAGTCGGACGGACGCACAACATTGTGGTCAACCAGGAAGTGAACTATGCCATCGCCTGTGGATCTGTCGGCGGCAACGAGACCGTCAGGGTTCGACCAGCAGATCTCCCTTGCAAGGGCGGACTCATTTTCCTCAACACGACTGATCCAACCAACGTCTTCAGTCCAGGCTGCGCCGCTGGTGATGGCTATGTGCATGATGCTGAGTGCCTGGTCTACCGAGGCCCCGATGAGCGGTACTATGGCCGTGATATCTGCTACGGCATGTTACGACCTCCTTTGGTTGGGTGCATATGCTGACTCGATGCTTCACAGCCTACAACGAGGACTCCCTCACCATCTATGACGTGACAGACAAGAACGGCAACGTCACAAACATCATCTCCCGCACCTCCTACCCCGGCGTCGAGTACGCCCACCAAGGCGCCGTCAACAACGCAACCTGGCAAGAATACCTCTTCCTCGATGACGAATTCGACGAACGCGACGCCAAAGTCGGACCCATGACCCAAGGCCTCCCAACGACCCACATCCTCGACATCCGCGACCTCGAAAACCCGCACTACTCCGGCAACTTCGCCGGACGCAAACGCTCCATCGACCACAACCAGTACGTCTACGGCAACTACCTCTACCAGTCCAACTACGGCAACGGCCTCAACGTCTGGGACATCAGCTCCGTCACCTCCGACCCGAGCGGCAACAGCGTCTGCGAAGCCGGCTACTTCGACGTCTACCCCGAAGACGACGAAGCCGAAGGCGGCGGCATCGTGCAGTTCGCGGGTTCCTGGCACTCCTACGCGGGCTTCAAGTCGGGTTTCATCTTCGTGCACACCATCGAGCGCGGCTCCTTCCTCGTCAAGATGAAGAGTCAGGAGTGTCCCAAACCAGCGGTGTGCGAGTCGGACAGCTGTCTGGTGTCGATGCGGGCGAGCAGTATTGAGGGACGACTGGAGCAGAGCAGCGAGTTTTGTGCGACGTGGATGTTGAGGCAGAGGGGTGAGGAGGGGTCGATCCCCGAGTATGCGAGAGAGGGGTGTGCGGGTGAGGATGTGGTTGCGGCGGTTAGTAGCGCTTGTGCGTGTGTACCTACGCCGGCGGTGCCGGAGTTGCCGAGGACTACGACGAGGGGACCGGCGCCGACTGTTCTGCCTGCTTAGATGGGATGGGACAGGAGTGATGTGGGAGGAAGACTTGGAGACTTGTTGGGGGTACCTTATGCAGCGTAGGTACCACCCTCTGACATCGACAGAGACGTCAATCAACTCAAACGAGGGGGCAGACATCCCTTCTCTTGAATCTGACACTCGAATCACCAGGACCCTTCTCTCCTCGCTTGATGTCTGCTGTACGTCGTTGGAGGCTGGACGAAAGCATTATGAACGAGATATATGTCTCTTAGGGTTGTCGATAGTACCTTAGCCTTACCGTACCTCCGAGGGTTGGTGACCTCACAATTAGACTTCCCTCGCTAAGCCGACGTTTCCAACCTCCACCCTAGCGACCAGCCACCGCGCATCAACAAACGTCCCCCCGACCACCACCAATATACACCGCAAGCTTCCAATGTAGACTTCAACGTCGTCTCACACCGCCAAAAATGCCTTACGATCGAACATACCGCAAAACGACAACGACCACCCGCAATCGTCGACCGAACTACATCCCGCCCCCACCTCCGCCCTCTGGAAGCCATGGACACTCGATTTTCGGCTACTGGGTGCCGCTCGTCACGATCGGAACACTTGCTGTGGGAGGACTAGCTGCCTGGGCGTGGTCGGAGAGGTCCGACGAGGATGAGTACCCGGAGGAGAAACCGCAACGACCGGGCAATGCGAGCGGGGGTGTCTATGGACCTCCTCCGGGTGCCGAGCCAACGGGTATACTCCCCCACCAGCGACCGCAGAGTGGCGCAGAAGGATGCGGAACCGGAGGCGCCGCGAGCATCTACTACGGAGCGTCGACATCGACAGAACAAGCGCGAAGCGTAGACCAGCGCGCGGATGCGACGTTCCTGGGTCGCATGAGTGGTGTGATTAGGAGGACACCCAGTCCACAGCAGTTCTTCGACACTGCGTCGCGACAGGTGGCTGCGGCGGGTGCGGCGGCTGGAGCAGCGTTGAGCAGTATCATCGAGGTGGACAGCAATCACGGTGATCGACCGGAAGAGCTTCTGGCGAGGAGAGAGGAAAGAGACGGCTTCAGCGACCACGAACGCTGGAGCGAAGAGGCGGACGACAGACAATCGAAGCGAACAGGCGATGATGGGAAAGCAAAGCGGACCGTCGCGGTGGTGTTGAGCGCGGACATCAACCCGCGGCGGGAGTCCTCCATCGACGACGCAGCCTTCCACACCGAGCACGCCGTAAGAGCCTCCCCTCCCCCACACACCCCTCTCTCTCTCTCCAACCCAACTAACACTCTCCCGCCCCCACAGTCCATCCTCTCCCACCTCCCGCACCAACACGACCCCTCAACAACCGACCTCTTCATCCTAATCTACGCCCCCAACCTCCAATCCCTCCCCCGGCTCCCTCCCTCCACCCCCGCCGCCCCCACCCCCGCCTCCGAACTCCCCTCCCCATCGCCCCTCGTCTCCGCCACAGCCGACCCCGACGACCCCCATTTCCCCGCCCTCTACACCCAAGCCCTCACCCTCGTCTCCCACCCCACCCAAATCCTCCCCTTCACCACCCCCGCAGGCTACGCCTCCATGCTGCGGCACCTCGCGCCTCAAATCGTCTACGTGTCCGATCTCCTCGCCGGTCAGGATGGGAGTGTCGTCGCGGAGCTGAGGGGTTGGGTGGGGCAGACGGTGTTGGTGGTGGGGGATGGGGGACATGGGGGACTGGCGGATACGGAGACGGAGGAGGAGGAGGAGGAGGGGGGGAAGCGGCCCGAGAGGTGGTGGGAGGGAGGGGGGATGGTGGGGTTGGGGAAGGGGGTGGAGGTCGTGGATGCGGCGAGGGTGGGGGACGATTGGGGGAGGAGGGTGAGGGGGAGGGAGTAGAGATGATGAGTGAGGGGATACAAGAGATGGAAGGGAATGGAAAAGGAAAGGGGAAGAAGAGATATCAACAGCGTCTCTACGAATTTTTTGGTTGAAGAATACTGCATGGGCATTGCATGTCATCTAGCAGTTGATTAGTCCACCTTGCGGAAGGCACCGAATTGAAACAGTGGACTCTATACACCCACCCACGAGCTTCGGACTGAACGCACATCCTAAGCGTAACGTCGTAAGATTTTGGAAAACTCGACTGGCGGATACTAGCGGATAAGTATTGAGGTCAGGGTCAGTTGAGACCCAAGTGCTCGAGCCGAGACGAGCCTACTGCCATACCCTCGCAACCACTAGAACTATTCTCCTCCCTCTCACAACCCCCAAACCACGACCCGTCCATCAACACCCGCCGTACTAATCTTCGTCACCTGCCCCGTCCCCCCACCCTCATACGCCCTCACACTATTCACCGTATTCTGATGCACCGTCCTCAACTTCGTATCGTCCACATTCCCTCCACTCCGTCCCTTCAAATCCATCGACCGAAACATGTTCAACGCGCTCTCCTCCTTCGCCGGGCCACCCGCTCCCGCACTGCTCTTCTCCAACGAACCCGTCAATTTCCAGCCGCCGACGTCCCCGCGGAATTTGTACACCTCGCAGTCGTAGCCCGCGCACACGATTTCGCTCTCTCCGATCCAGAGCATGTCGGCGAAGGGGAGGAGTTGGGTTGCGATGCTGATGACTGCTTGGGGGGGTTGCTCCGGAGCGGAGGGGTAGACGACTGTGATACTGCTGTCGTGCGCGGTGAAGGCCAACGCATTTCCCGCAGGCGAGAATGCCACGCTGTGCACCCATCCCGCCGTGGCGTTGAGGTACTCTCCACAAACCGTGTTGAAAGGTAGTCTCTCGCCCCAGACCGACGGCTCCGGCCTCTCGTCGTTGCCCTTGATGAACGAGGATAAGACCCTCGCGTGTCCATCCGTGGAACCCGCTGCGAGGAGGACCGAGTTGGGATGCCATGCCACGGAGGTGACGGTGCTGCGGAGGGGTTTCTTGAGGTGTTTGCTCACCCACCAATCGTTCTCCTCTTCAAAGTAGCAGATGGCGATGATGCGCGCTCCGCTGCCGACGGCGAATTTCGTCTCGCTGGGACTCCAGCGCACGCAGGTCGCCGCGCGATTGATTCGCAGGAGGACGAGGGTGGGTTTCCAGTGTCCTGTCGCTGAAGGCTCCCAGACGTAGGCATTGCGGTCTTGAGAGCAGGTCACGATGCGGCCGGAGTTGGGCGCGATGTCCACGCCGGTGACGGTTTTGTCGTGGCCGCGGAGTTCGTCGGCGAATTTGAAGCCGGTGCCGGTGGAGGAGTAGAGCTCGACGGCGTTGTCGCGGGTTACGGCGAGGGTGGAGTGGTCGGCGGAGAAGGAGTGGTCGGAGATGGGGGCGTGGAAGAGGTGGTGGACTTGAGGGGAGGCCATGATGGAAGGGGTGGGACAGGAGGGGTGAGGTCTCGACTGTCGTTGGCGGTGGAGGTGGTGGTGAAGGGAGAGAAGGAAGATGGAACACGCGGACTTCTTCAGGTTAGGGTTGTGCTTGGCGTTTGGCTAGTACCTTACCTTGGTCTCTACTGCAGGTGCCGCCGCAAAGTAGAAGGCATCGACCTCACCCTAAGGTAGTCAAGCAGCTCGCACTGACGACAAGCACAAGGTGGACAAGCGGCATGGACCCGGAGTTGGCGACATGGATCAAAGGCAAGATCTGTCGACGAGTCGGGGATAAGTTGTCAAGCTGTGATCTTGCACGCGGGTCGAAGCACGAAATCGATCAACGCACCATCCGATTCTTCTGGTACCTAGACTCGAGCTTCTTCAGTGGGCTTCATAACCGTCTTCGGAGTTGGTACATTCTTTGCCAACGACTTCTGGCATCTGTCGAAAGATGAGACGAGCATGCCACTCAATATCGTCAGTAAGCTGAGTAGGCCGAACCGATACACCAGGCCGAACGCCAACGGTGCAATCAAGTCGAGTGATGAGACGGGAAGGAACGTTGGTGATGGGGGGTCGATGAAGAGTGTGAAGGAGCAGATAGGGTCTACGGAGAAGAGCTGGAGAGATGGAGATGAGGCGCATCCGCGGGATGAGGATAATGGATGATGCTGAGGCGCGGAACCTCGAAGAAGTCGAGAAACATGACATTCCAGACGACCAGTCCATAAACAGCGCGACATACCCAGACAATCAATCAAGTGCCAAACAGCATCGCCAACCAAGACTCCCCTTTGTCAACCAAGCTCCATGTTGAATGAAGCGACCGAGGCCTGAACATGTCCCTGCCGCGGACCACGAATGGCACCTCCGAGGCGCTTCCTTGCCGCAACGACGTTCCGGTGAAATCGGTAATGCTCCCTCCAAAACGCCCGCTATCGATGACCCGCCGTTGAACGCGACAAACCCCTCCTCCCCCTTCTCCCCAGACCACCGAGGATGCCCCCTCCATTCCTCCCGACGACGTTGATGCACTCAACCGCAGTGGCAGTTGCTTGGTACTGCCGGCGCCCAAGGGTATCCAGAGCTGCGACCATGTCAGCATCGGATTTCCCAACGCGTCAACAACGCATGAACCAGGAGTGCCGCTTACCAGAAGCCATTCCCTCTGCCGCAGATCAGGTTGCAGTAGGCCTGGGTGCATGGTCCACTGGTGCTTGGAGGTGGGGCGACGACGGAGACGACGAAGGTGGCGATGATCGCAGTAGCCGTGATGAGCTTCATGTTGATGTGTGAAGTCTTGTTGTTGAAGTGTCGATTTGACTTTGGAGTGGGATGTCCGACGTTTCGTGTTCAAGCCGCTTCTGTGTGGTGTTGGAAAGGGAATCCTGATGGCGGGAGTTTGGCAGGTTCTTGTATTGCTCTACCATCGTGCCCGCCAGCCGGTCTGATCCATAAATTGAGGCAGTGTTACACGCATGTTGTTTCCGCTCATGGAATGGACGAAATGTCAAAGACCTGTCTCCTGGGATATTCCCTATTACGCGGGAGTGAGCGGCAATTGGCAGAGGACTTCAATCGCTTCGGATGTCATTGTGTCCCGTCAGCCGGTCTGATCTGTAGATCGATGCAGTATTTCACGCACGTCGCTTGAGCTCATGGACGCGAAGTCAACGACCCGGTTCCTGGGATGTTCCCTACAATCCGGGAGTGAGCGGCAGTGGGCAGATCCATTCGACTCCTCAAGATTGCTATCATCCTGTCCCATTAGCCGGTCTGATCCGTGGATCGAGGGAGAACGACGAGGCGTGTCCGCTGACCGACGATGGGCCAGGCAAGATCCCTTGCTTGCTCGTCACCTGATTTGACAGCCATGCGGACCCCTCCTTCGGCAGCTTTGCACTGCCACTCGCTCATCACATGGATAGGACGAGACGTTAAAAGCCCGTTTCCTAGGATGTTCCCTAGTTCTACTATGTTAGAACTGATTGTCGGGCGTCGTCGTCGGCGTCGGTTTGACATGCGTCGGCATTGCTTTGATCGCCATCTCCTGTTCAGCCCTTTCTGCTTCGGAAGCGATATTGTAGAAGTTGGAACGCCTTCGGCAGAAACGATGCTGCTATCTCCTTTGCAGGCCCATGTGTTGTTCTTGTCGAAAATTGGACATCCTTCGCGAAGCTGCTGACTTACATACACCCCTAGAACTCGCCCCATGCACTCGAATGTCTGCTCCTTCGAAATACCGGATCAACGTTCCGAAGCGCCTGAGGAGGAGTTGATGCTGGCGCTTACAAGGAATATCGCCGAGCTAGCTCTCCGTGCTCCGTTCAGTCTGCACCGCCAAGCTTCGCAGTCTAAACGAAGCACTACGTTTGCTCAAGTGTGTGGGCCGAAGGACTTCCTATAATAGTCTACAAAACCCGTAGAGATATAGACTTCTTTTCTAGGGGGAGACCCCCTAGGACCCCCCTTTGCCTGCCGGCGGCCGTCGCCTTCGAAAGATAGCTCCGTTCCTCCGCTTAAAGTGCGGCACTTCGGAGCCTTAGGCTACCAAACCCTGGCGCGGTTTAAGCGGACCCCCGGCGGTAGCGGAGTTACGCGTAACACGGTTACGTATAGGACGGCACGTAACAGGACATTTTCAACTTTGGCTGACAGCTAATTATTCTGATTGGGGGCCAAAATCCAGTAGACTATTATAGGGCCTTCGGCCCAATTAGAGTCGACGCTCGTTAATCTTGCTGATGCCTCAGGCATCACACGGTGCATAGAATTTGATCAATGCCATCTTGATTCTTGAAGTACGAAGGTCCATCCACGCATCACACAATAACTTCGCTCATCATGGCCACCAACGCTACAGCACCGGGCACTGAAGCACGCATCACTCCCAATCAATCCCTCTACATCCAAAATCTCCCCGAGAAACTCCAGAAATCCGACCTCAAACGAAATCTCTACATGCTCTTCTCAACCTACGGACCCGTAATCGACATCACCGCACTCAAGACACCGAAGATGCGCGGACAAGCACACATTCTCTTCCGCGACATCAACAGCGCGCAGCTCGCCATGCGGAACCTGAACGGCATGGAGTTCTTCGGCCGGGAAATGGTACGTCTCAATCCGTGAAAAGCGCACGTCTGATATGAACATCTCTTGCTGATGGGTTCCTGACAGAGAGTGACCTACGCCAAATCCCGCTCCCAAACCATCGCCAAACTCACTGGAACCTTCGTCGATCCGAAACTTGCCGCCGCGAAAGAGAGCGCTGCAGCTACGGCCGCGGAGAAAACTGCTTCGACCACGAGTGCGCTTCCTCCTCCGCCTGGTTCATTACCCGGTCCGCCGAGTGGACTGCCGCCGCCGCCGGGATTGCCAAAGGCGACGAGTGGAGGTGCGGAGAATGGAGCTAGTCCGGCGGCCGCGGGGGTGAAAAGGAGGAGAGAGGAGGATGAGGATGAGGATGAGGAGGGGGATGCACCTATGGAGGAGGATAGTGGTGGAGAGATGGAGATGAGTGATGGAGATGACTGAGCGAGCACGCGGGACGCCAGAAAATTTTGATACGGCGCGGAAGTTGATGGTCGAGGGACCAAGCGGCATATACCCATGGGGAGCCTTTGCGGCGTTTGGTGCCTACCTCAGCACCTCAGAGCGTGTAGGTATAGAACATGACTGTTGCCCTCCCTTGCACCAACTTTCTGACATTCGCTCAAGTTGGGCTACAGGACAGCATCTACCGACGAAGACCGATACTGAGCTTCCAAGCCAGCCCCCAGGCTATGGCTCGAGTATCCACGACCTGCACACAGCACCACTAATCACTCTATCCTACGACCTCGCCATCAAGAGCCCTCGCAACCTCAACCGGCACTCTCAACCCCACCGCCGCTCCCACAACCCCAAACCACTTCATCAGATACTCCACCTCCCTGCCCTCCCACCTGCAGCCCGTCCCACCACCCTCCTCCATCTCATCCTCCCTAGCCCCCATAACACCTTTCATCGCCTTCTGCGTCAAACAAGGATGCACAAACCAACACACAAACTCTTGGAGCGGATGTTCCGTTCTGCTCAACGCGCCCATCACCCCGACACGATCCAGCTGGGAGCGATAGGCTGGAGGGACGAGGAGGTCGTATATATCCTCGGCGCTGGGTTGGGGAGTCAGGGCGGAGGTGGAGGAGGTTGTGGACGGGGCGAGGTAGAGGTATAGGACCGGGACGAGGTAGGTGGGGGAATGGATGATTTCGTAGGTTATGAGTTGAGGTGAGTTTGGCTGTGGGGGAAGGATGTCGGGGTCGTCTTCTTGGAGGACTGGTCCGGTGGGAGGGTCGGCGTGTGGCTCGTCGTGGTCGAGTGGGTTGAGGCGCCTATGGATTCGGAGGAAGGGCACGGCGCCGCGTTCGAGCTGTGGGTCTCAGCTCACAGGTCATGCTTGAGGATCTCTTGAGTAGCTCATACCTTTTTCGCGACGGCCACCCTTTCCCATTCTGTACGGGTATTGAGCCTTTTCCATGAACGATCGAGAGCTTGGATTGCTTTCGTGAAGCTCTCTACTGAGATTGACATGTTCCAATCTCACGTTTGACAACAACAAAACACATCGAATGCCTATCGACAACTAGTATCACGACTTCATGCTGGTCTCGGAGTTGGGCCGCACTGAACAAGGAGTCTCGATTGTTCAAGAATTTATTCTCCGAAGCCCAAGCAGCTCTCCAGCGAATGACGTCCCACCACGCGGAAATAGCTAACACGTTTCAGGGCTGGCGTGGCAGTCCGTCATACTCATCACATGCTCATCATGATGGACTCATATATCTCACACTTCTACCTCCACTCTTCTCCTTTACTCTACCACCTCTTTTCTACTCCCTTTTCTTTTCCGACTCCGACTGAAGTAGATAGAAGACCCGTCGATAGCTTTATTATACGCTTCCGAATCCAACATCCAAGAAAGAAAGAAATCCCTCTCCTCGCTTGTTGAGATCTAACCCCGCCCGAGCAACGCACAAAGGACGATTTGGAAATTACTACTTACTGGCTTGTTCAGACAGGACTTTGGCTCTTTGCCATACTCAGCTGACACTTTTCTGTTGAGAGGTTGAAGGAGATCACTCTGCAAGAAAGCGGTGACTGCCACGAAAGAAGAAGGGAAGGAGGACTTGCACTGCTCTGTTCACTGCTACGCCTGCCTTGGAGCTCCGCTTTGCGCATACCGTGCACCTGACGTTCTGCTGTCTACAGTTCGGACGACTTCCACAAACCGAACTGGAACACTGCTCGCGTGCACATGTACGGCCCACTCCTGGTCCACTACTGCTCGACCTGCAACCACAACACCATCGTCGACCCAACATCGACGGTCTGGATAGAAAGACACACCTGCGAACACGTAAGCCAGCCGCTCTCAAAGCACAATGCAGGTCGCGCGCTTTCTTTATCTGACTAACACCACTTCACAGTGCGGCACCATCTCCTCCGGCGCAGACCATAGCAGCCAAAGCAAAGACACCATGAATTCCACCCAGCAAGACGAACTTGCGCAGCTCTTCGCGCAGAGCATGCATGTCTCCTTTGCACCACAACAAGCCATCGTTCAAGAAGTCATCATCGAAGATGTACCCCAACAGCGGGATGAGAAGACTCCAATCACCTACGTCTCAGCTCACTACACCCACTCCGCGCACTTGCCATTCGCCGCCACCCATTCATCTCCCTCTTCCAGCCCTCCCCCTCCCTACGATCCTTCCCTCATGCCCGAAGCCATGGCTCAAACGCTGCTGCAGCACTCCATCGACCCCAGCACCCTTCTCCCTTCTCAAATTTCCCTCTTCCTCCACGCCGAGTACGAACAACGCCTGCGCCTCCTCGAACTTTGGCGTATTTCTCCACCGTCGTACCCGGCCGATCAAGCACGCTATGAGCAGAGGACGATTGAAGCAGAGGAAGCTGAAGCACGGGCGAGGTTCGAGAAGCATCTGCAAGCGCAGGCGAAAGCCTTTCAACAACATCAAGAAGACATGTTCGACACGCACGAGCCGTTTCACATGCAGCAAAGCGCGGAGGTCGAGCCTTATATCGTCAACGGCTACGATGCGGATCAATCGAAGCACAGCATCGACCCGGTGTATGCGGCTGTCGCCCTCGAGGATCAATATGGGCGTCATGAGCAGATGAGATGCCACGCAGACTGGGAAAGAATGAATGGTGGAGAAGATGATGAGATGGTTATGTGAGGGATCTGTTGGTCTTGAGAAGACGATGTCTAGAGATCGATGGCTTTTCTGTGTTTTGCATTCATGGAGTTGGGAGGGGCATTTGGCGGACTTGAGATTGAGGGCTGCATGTCGGCGGTACTTTTCGACCGAGAGGTGGACGATCGTTAGAGAGTTCCTTTTTGTTGCAGATGGTCATTGTGAGCGATTTTGTTGCACTTTTTGGACACCCAATGTTCGTAGTGGATGGGAAATGTACAGTAGGACTGCGTACCGAAGTGCCGTGGAGAAGTGGGTGAAAAGTAAGTCGTCTCTCATCGGCACTCGTGTGCCTGTATCCTCTATCGTAGACTCCGGTAGGGCGACATCGCTATATTTCACGTGTCATCGGCGGAATGCTGAAGTGAATGTGGGAGCTTTTATGTCCCGAGCTTCAGCCACGAGGCAGGCAGAGATGACGTGCCTGTCACATTTCTATTCGGCACGCGTGAATACCTACAATCGGATCTCCTTCATCGCCTGACTCTTCTTCTTTACACGTACACCCACACTCAGACTCTTCACTCCTTTCACTCTGTCCAGACTTGATCATACCGCTGCTTGCACATCAAGGTCACCACGACACTACATCTCTCGCCACACCCGCACGACGATCACGAGTCCCGCGCTTCACCACTCCGTCCAACCTAATTCTCGAGAGCTTCGTTGGACAATTCACGACTTGCCGCTGCAACTTCCTCCGATCGCTGGCCCCATACTCGTCGAAAAGCGTACGACAACATCCCTCATCTGCACACACCTTGCAACACCGCCACGATGGATGAAGAGATTGGGACATTCTGCGCCTTCACAGACGCCACGCCAGAGCAGGCCCAGCGCTTCCTCGCTCTGACCGAAGGCAACGTGGAGCAGGCCGTCGAGCTTTTTTACAGCAGTCCAGATCTCGGCGCCGCTCCAGCAGCAGCGCCTCCAGCACGAGCGCCCGCACCACAGACCTCGAACTCAAACGCGCCGATAACGATCGACGATGATGACGAGATGGATGACTCTGACGATGGTGATGTGCAGGAGACGGGAAGCCGTGCAGTACCACAGGCGGGACATTCAGTGGAGGATGATGAAGCGATGGCACGGCGGTTACAAGAGGAGATGTACGGCGCGAGAGGCGGTGGAGGAGCGGGAGGAGCTGGCATGGGATACGATGAAGATGGCGTGCGCGCACCGATGGCGGCGAGGACAGAGACGCTCATCGGCCCAGGAAGCAGTGACTGGCGGTCAGATCCCAATGAGATGAATGCTGCCATCGCACAGCAGCTCATGAACCGCCACCAACGCCGCGCTGCGCCAGGCATCTTCAACCAACGCGAATCTCGCTCGATCTGGGCAAACGACGACCCATCAAACCCTGCCATCCACAACGAAGTCCTCTCCCGCGCGACTGGGGGTGCCTCAGATCAGACCTCAAAGGCAAATCTCCTCGCCGAACTCTTTCGCCCACCTTTCGACCTCATCTCCAACCAACCCTTCTCCGATGCGCGCGACGATGGCAAAGAGAACGAGAAATGGATCATCGTCAACGTCCAGGACCCCTCTATCTTCGACTGCCAGGTTCTCAACCGCGACATATGGAAGAACCAATCCATTCGCGATACCATCAAGGAACACTTCATCTTTCTACAGTACAACAAAGACGACCCGCGCGGGCAGGAGTACGTCAACTACTACTTCAGCACCATGCGCGATTCAGATGACGCCTACCCACACATTGCGATTGTCGATCCGCGGACGGGAGAGCAAGTCAAGACCTGGTCCGGCTCTCCTGGTCCTAAACCCGCCGATTTCCTCATGGACCTGCACGAGTTTCTTGATAGATACAGTCTCAAGATGACGAAAAAGAACCCCGTGCAGACGAAGCGCAAAGAAGCGAAGAAGGACGTCACGCGCATGTCCGAGGAGGAACAGCTGGAGTTGGCCTTGCAAGCCAGTATGGAAAATGGCTCAATTTCCGGTCCGAAAGACGAAGACCCGGATGCGCTCACCAAGTCCATCGACGCCCCTGCGAATGGCAAGGGCAAAGCTCCCGCAACCAACTCCTCGTCAGAAATGGACGTCGACGAACCCTCAGCATCGAGTGCCAAACCTCCCAAGCAAGATACCCCCTTCTCCCTCATCTCCTCCACTTCTCCGCATGAAGAACCCACCGATCCCAAGACCACAGCGCGCATTCAATTCCGCCACAGTGGAGGCCGAGTGGTGCGACGCTTCAACCTCGACGACCCGGTGAGGAGGATTTACGAGTGGTTGAAGGCGGAGCCGATGGAGGGGAAGGAAGGGTTGAAGTTCGAGTTGGTTAGTATGCAGAAGAACTTGATCGAGATGTTGGATGTGAGTATCCAGGAGGCGGGGTTGAATGGTGGGACGGTCATGGTGGAGTATGTTGAGGAGGAGGAGTAGGTGGGGAAGGTGTGGAGGGAGGGAGGGAGTGAAGTGGATGGAGGTTGGTAGAGGTGGAGGAAGTGGTAATTCTGTTTTGTATGCATAGCGATGGGAAGGTTGGTTTCCTTCCTCGTGAAGGGAGAGCGATCTCAGCGACTGGCTGAGGTTCGTACAGATGGAAGTCAATCGAGCAGAAATTCTTCTGCGATAGAACATCCACCATTCACCCTGATATCAGGCACGTTCCCTTTACCCTCCTCACATGTTGGCAGCCGGGGTCCAAGAGTCCAGCCCTATGAGCCGCCGATCTCACCTGCAGCCCAGCTTCACCCGAGATCCCAGCAACCCAGTCAGTTCCTGCTTTCAACCCGATTTTTGTTCCTGCAAGCTTGGATGTTGGGAAGCTTGTCGACCTCACCTCTTCCCCGTCGTCTTGGTATCGAGGTGCGTACTGCTGCTGCTTTGACTTCTGCTCCCCTTCGAGCCTCTACACTGCGCGACAACGTCAACAGCAGACTCCACTCGTCGTCACCGCAAGCACAGCATCGAAACACCTTCACCAGTCAGCGAACATTCTCGAGCTTCTCCGAACGAACTCATACCATATCTCCTCGACCGATCATCGGGGCACAACTACGCCTTTCGAGTATCATACCGACTACCTCCCTCATACCATCACCTCAATCGCGCAACATGGCTTCCAACACCTCCCACGCAAAAAAGCACAAGGTCGCCGTCATCGGCTCAGGCAACTGGGGCACGACAATCGCCAAAGTCATCGCCGAAAGCGTCACTGAGAACCCCGACCTCTTCGAATCAGAAATACAAATGTGGATGTTTGAAGAGGAGGTCTCCATCCCAAAGGACAGCCAACACTACGATGCATCCTCGGAGCTGTGCAAGAAACCTCAAAAGCTCACACGTCTGACCAACACTCTGCACGAAAACATCAAATACCTGCCCGACATCTCCATACCCAGAAACATCACCGCCAATCCAAGTCTGGAAGACAGCGTCAAGGATGCTACAATCCTCATCTTCAACCTTCCCCATCAATTCATTGGTCGCATCTGCTCCGACCTGCAAGGCAAAATTCTCCCCTACGCCCGCGGCATCTCCTGCATCAAAGGCGTCTCCGTCTCCGATGCCGGTTGCGAACTCTTCTCCGAATCTATCGGGCAGAAACTAGGAATCTACTGCGGCGCGCTGTCGGGAGCCAACATCGCAACTGAAGTCGCGCTGGAGAAATTCTCCGAGACGACCGTCGCTTACGATCCGCCTGAGATGGACAGTCGGGCGAACTCCCGCGCTCCTTCTCCCTCCTCCCGCGAGAAGGGCGACGTCTCTATCCCTGACGGGAAACGCGCGACTTTGCAACCTCTTCCAAACGACCTCCCAGCGTTGACACATGGAAACATCAAGAAATTGTTTCACCGGCCCTACTTCCACGTCCGCCTCGTCCACGACGTCGCAGGCGTCTCCCTCGGCGGCGCTCTGAAAAACATCGTCGCGCTCGCAGCAGGATTCGTGGACGGACTAGGCTGGGGCGACAACGCCAAAGCAGCCGTCATGCGAGTCGGCATGCTCGAGCAAGTCAAATTCGGCAAACAATTCTTCGGCGGTTCCGTGCGCACAGAGACTTTCACCGAGGAGTCGTGCGGTGTCGCCGACATGATCACGTCCTGTTCGGGCGGCCGGAATTTCCGGTGTGCGAAGATGAGTGTCGTGGAGGGCGTGCCGATTAATGATGTCGAGGAGAGGGAGTTGAATGGGCAGAAATTGCAGGGGACGAGTACGGCGTATGAGGTTAATTCATTTCTCAAGGCGCAAGGGGTGGAGAGGGAGTATCCGCTTTTTACGGCGGTTTACGAGATTTTGGAGGGGAAGAGAAAGCCGGAGGAGATTCCTAGGTTGATTGAGAGGGGGGATGAGTAGGTCTTTCCCCTTTGTCCTTGCGCTTGTGTGTTGTTGGGTTGGTGTGAGGAGGTGGGACTGAGAGAGAAGGACGGCTTCGGACGAGGGCAGTGCGAGTGGAAGGTGTGAGTGCGATGACTAACGGTTTTGGGGTTTCGTAGGGAGCAAAGATCGAGGGATGGGAAGGCGAGGCTGTGATGTGGAGATCTTTGGAAGGAGGAGAGCGAGCTGGGTGGTCGTGGAGCCAGAGATCAGAGCAGAGCAGCGAGACCAGCGCTGAGACTGCGGTTAAATGGAGTGGATGTTGGAGAGAGCAATGGCTCAAGCATGCGAACAGACCGATTTTAAATTGTACAACTGAGAAGATACCCGGAAACTTGGACTACTGCCCATCGGAGGAGACATATCGCGAGCACGCAAGAAATCTCACACCACGTGGCGAGATCCAGCCTACAAGGTCCACCTGCGACTGGCCCTGTACAGAATGTGACAACGCCAAAAATCTACACGACCCACAGGCACATTGATCCGACCCTTTTCGACGCTTGTCGATCTCGACATCGTTGTCGAGAGGCGCAGTTCGACTGGGATTCCTAGTTTGGGCTGTGAGAAGCCGTTGGGTTCCGATTTGGTAGCGTTCGACGTTTTTTTTTGGGAACTGGGATGTTTGAATCGATGTGAATGGCATTGTTATTGACCGGGATTGTGTGAGAACTTGTCGTCATGGACGGAGAGGCCAGCGGAAGACGTTGGTTCCGTGTGCTTTGTCGTTGAGTGGTCCTTCCTTCCGTTGGACTGGCCGCTGTCGTGTCAATGTCGGCTACAAAGCGTAGAGTGGCGGATGTTGGTGTGTGTATTGTATTGTGGAGAGGACGAAGAAGAAATGGCTTTTCTCCAAGATTGGAAAAGGCGGAGGGGCGTGGAGCTGAATACTGTAAGTAGAACGCGTGGAGTCCAGGAACCCTTGCGGTCGGGTCCGCAGATTCCGCAGATCTAAGCCCAGAATCGCAAGTCCAAAGTCGATAATACCACAAGATCCCCCTCTCCTCCGTCTTCTTTGTCCCACCACCTCACACCGACGCGACGGGACATTTCACCGCCCCGGTGACGACAGCGACGACGCACCACCGCCGCCGACACTGTCACCGATATGGGTCTCGGGATTCTGGAAGACACCGTCCTGCGGCATGTCCCAGGTAAGCAGCATGATCGACGCGCGACCGCATCCTTCAGCTTGCGGCTCAGGTCTCGGGAAACGGCGGCGGATATACACACACATCTCATGATAACGCACTCACTGACTACTCCTGATTGTCGCAGGTACGGCCACCCTCGACGACTTCGATCCCGCCAATCAACTCCGCGGCAACCCCAACGTCAAGCGTACTCAGGACGGCATCATTCTCGTGCCGCAGCCGAGCGACGACCCTAATGATCCTTTGGTATGGACATGCAATAGAAAAGAGTAAGAGCTGCACAGGCTGGCCAGTCCACTGACGATGATGACAACAGAACTGGCCTCTCTGGAAACGCGATGTCATAACCGGCGTCCTCTGCCTCGTCTCCGTCCTCGCCGCCACCCTCTCCTCCCTCCTCGCCGCCAACTCCGTCTCCCTCATCCTCTACTTCAACCAATGCGACCACCCGCCATGCGCCAAACGAAACCACTACTCCATCGACGACGTCGCCCTGCTGACGGGCTACCACCTCTTGGGCGTCGGACTTTCGGGCTTCATCTTCGTCGCCAGCGCACGAGTCTGGGGGAAACGACATCTCTACATCCTCGGGTGCGTGACCGTCATCTACTCCTGCGCCTGGGGTGGAGCGGCGAACCGCAACTACAACAGTTTGATGGCGGCTCGGGCGCTGCAGGGTGTGGGACTGGCGCCGTTTGAGGCTTTGGTGAATGTCAGCGTGGGAGATCTATACTTTGTGCACGAACGTGGCAAGCGCATGGCGTTGACGAACTTTTCGCTGTTCGGCTCCGCGTTCCTGACGCCGGTGATTGTGGGCAAGATGAGCAGCACGTTGGGATGGCAGTGGACGTTCTACTTTGTCGCCATCTTCATGGCGTGTGCTCTCCCGCTGGTCATCCTCTTCTGCCCGGAGACGGCATATGTGCGCGACTCTGCTCTTGAAACGGACAAGTCGTGGGATCGGGCGGGTAAAAGTGGGCGTGAGCGGTCGGATTCGAGCCATGAGTTGAGGGATACTTATGCGCCGGAGAAGAACGGTGGACACTCGATCGACAACAACAAATTGTCCTCCTCCGAAGCCCGCACTCCGGAAACGCAAATCGACTACAACAACACCACTTCCACCAACATCCACCAACCAACCACAACCTTCCACTTCATCACTCGCCGCAACATCCTCCCCTTCTCCGGTCGCAAAACCGACGAATCCTTCTTCAAACTCCTCCTCCGTCCCTTTCCCCTCTTCTTCCACCCGGGAATCTTCTGGGCCTGTCTCATCCAAGGCGCCATGATCGGCTGGACCGTCTTCATCGGCATCGTCCTCGCCGCCATCATGATCGGCGCCCCTCTCTTCTTCAACGAAGTCGAAACCGGCTACATGTACACGGGAGCCTTCATCGGCGCCATCCTCGGCTTCGTCCTCTCCGGTCTCCTCTCCGACTGGTCGGCGAAATACCTCACCCGTCTCAACAACGGCATCTACGAGCCCGAATTCCGCATGGTGCTCGTCATTCCCCAGCTCATCTTCGGCTGCATTGGACTCTTCATGTTCGGCTGGACGGCCGACAATACGGTCAAATACGGCTGGTTCTGGCCCGCGTTCTTCTTCGCGCTGGAGGTCATGGGCATGGTCATCGGCGCCGTGGCTTCCGCGTTGTACATCGTCGACGCGCACCGGGACTTGGCTATTGAAGGGTTCACGTGCCTGCTGGTGTTTAAGAACATCTTCTCGTTTGGTCTGACGTTCAGTGGGTTGGGGTGGTTGCGGAAGGGAATTTGGAGGGTTTTCTGGCCGGTGGGCATCGTGCAGGCGTTGATTTGCTTGTCGACGGTGGGGATGTGTGAGTATTCTCTTTCCCGTTTTGTGGTTTGGTCCTCGAGAAATGATCGCTGACGTGTCGCCGTGCAGATGTGTTTGGCAAGAGGAACCGCTCGTTCTTTGCGCGGCATGATTTGTTGGAGATTTTCAAGTTGAAGTAGGAAGAGTTGGCGCCCATGGGTCTGTTTTCCTTTCATCCTCTTCTTTGGAATCTAGATTTGGGCATACACGTTCGAGACTACTATTTACGATTACAATCTCTAGATCTATCGCATGCCGCACGTCGGACAACTTGCCTGCAATTTTTTCTTTCTTTCTTTCTCCTTTCGCCTTGCTGGGAGGGCAGATGGACATCATGGCAGCAAGCGGTCGGCTCGCGAGCTAAGATTCCCGGGAAACGCGGCTGCTGCGTTGCGAAGTCAAGGATTGTCTTCGATGAGGCAGACGATTGGTGAAGCAGACGAGATGTGACGCACAGTGCTGGTCCGCAGCTTACAACTGCGCAGCGAGGCTTAACGTCCGCAGCTCTCTCACTTTTCTGGATACTATCGACATCGCCGCTTCGCTCCCTGTTTGCTGGCAAGCACACTCGCAATCGCAGCCTTAGTACTCCACTTCCCACCGCTTCCTGCTACTGAAGGGAGTTCTGGTGGCATGGAAACCTCCACATCCAAGCAGAAGCCGTTCGAGGACTCGTCGACAAGCCAGCAGGGATGCGGATCGGTATTTAGCCATCACGTTCCCTGCCTTTATCATTCCCCAGCTCACTCTTACTGAACGAAAGTGCAGGCATTGGCCATGCATCTGAAGTCATCAAATTTACTTTAGCCGATGCAACCCCTGAGGATTCAGCGCTTTGCTCGTTCACGAGAATCACGACGTGCTACACTTCGGAAGATCGATTCCAATTGAGAGATACATACAGGACGGCGATCCTAGAAGGTGAAGCCGTGCGGCAAAGGCATGGCTCTTGTTGCAGAGGTGAAATCTCGAACGCTCTCGGGTCTTTGGCGCCCATTAAAGATCGAAACGAAAGAGGTACCTGAAGACCTCAAGCTTTCTCGGCTTGTCTCCGGAGATGGCAAAAATTCACTAAATGAAGCAGGCAATCATCTGCGCAGGCGGCAGAAGAGCTAAAAGGTTGATACACTTCATCGAACTCTCGTTCTAAGGTAACTCTTCATATCAGACATTGGTCTTCCCAATCAGAGACTGGTGGAACCGTCTTGTCCATTCCTTCGACATCACGCCACTCGCTCTTGTCTTCTGACCGAGCTGAAGAGTGTTTGGAAAAGCTTGTCGCGGGACTGCTCGATGAAAGGACATTCAAGAAATTGCTGATAGTGGTCGGTATGTGCTTGACCATGCAATTCCTTCGTTTTGGCGCTGCCGCAGTCCATATTCTCGCTCTCGTAAGCGCCGCTCCTGAACCTGGTTTGAAGGATGCCGCCTCGGATCTGCTCAAGGGAGCGGAGACAGCGTTCAATGTGCAGTCCCTGTCCGCTTGCGATGAGCTTCTCAAATCGAAGAAAGAATCGTCCAAAAGCGATGTCCTGATTCTGCCTTTCACGGCGGACAATAAGCACTACCTAGTCTCCTCCAGCCAGGCTTCTGCTTGTGTGTACACGCCTCACACCGCGCAGGACTTGGCCGGCGCTATCAAGATCATCGCGAAGAGACGAACGCCGTTCGCGGTGGAATGCTCGGGACATGCGTCGAATCCGGGCTTCTCGTCGACTTCTGGCATCCACATTTCCATGCACGGCTTCCAGGATGTCGTCGTGGCAGGAGACAACTCATACGTCGACATTGGGGGCGGTATCAGCTGGGCGGACGTATACAAGAAGCTGGATAGCTCGACTGTTCACGTCGTCGGCGGTCGCGTACCCGGGCCAGGAATCGGCGGCTTCGTGACCGGCGGCGGAGGCTATTCCTGGATCACAAACCAATATGGTCTGACCGGCGACACCTTGATCTCAGCAAGCCTGGTGCTGCCCGACGGAACGCTGACGGAAGCCTCCGAGACGATGAACAGCGACCTGTTCTGGGCGATCAAGGGCGGCGGGAACCAATTTGGCGTCATCTACAACTTCCGACTGAAGGCTTTCCCTCGTCCCGCCCAGATCTACGGGGGTATCATGTTCGACACGGGATCAATCAAGCAATCGACACTCGACGCCATCGCCGACTTCTCCGCGAACAACAAGGACCCCAAAGCCCAGATCATCCCCACCTTGAACACTGTGCTCGGTGTACCCCTGACGAGTATCGTAAGTCCCACAATCAATTCCTCAACGCCACCAAGCTGCACCGCAACTGACCTTAGACTCAACAGCTCGCGTACTACGACGGCATCCCCGACGGCGATCCATTCTCCATGTTCAACCACAAGTTCAAAACGCAGTCCTTCAGCGACTTCGTCCAGGGACAAAGCGTTTCCGAGCTGGCTGGCAACCAGCGAGGCGCGTTCAACACCGTCAGTCTGCAGAAGATCACCCCAGCCGTGTTGGCGCAGGTCAAGAACCAGTCCGAATACTGGGACAAGCAAGCCTTCCTGCATGGTGGAAGTTTCATCAGTTATGATATTGAGCCATTCCTTCCGTATTCGCAGTATGCGAAGGACGCTGCTTGGCCGCACACGAACAATGTGAGTGATATCCGTGATGGAAGGCGGTGAACGTCATGTTCCCAAGTATCCAGATTCTCGTACTTGGAGCGATTGCCAACACCCTTCTTCCCCAGGCCCTCCCTATGAACCTCTTCTTCGGCTGGCTGAGCCCGACAGAAGACGATTTCTGGCGCAACGCTTTGCGAGAGTCTTGCGAGATCATCGCCGAGACGGCGAGGCAAGATGGTCAGGACATTGACAGTTTGTACTTGTACCCCAACTATGCGCTGAAAGAGCTCCCGTCGGAGAGGCTGTTTGGCCAGGAGAATTTGGCCAAGCTGAGGGATTTGAAGGGGAAGTATGACCCGGACAATGTCATGGGGTTGACTACGTACTTTGCGTTTGAGTAAGGCTTTTTTGGGTCGGGAGTTTGAGCGTAGAGCGGATTGCATTCTTGAGAGATCTTGTCATTCTTTTTGAGACCTGAAGGTCTGTTGGACGTGTTCAATCCTCAAGGCGTTGTGGAGAGTGCAGGTGTTGTTCACTCGGCATACTATGCAGCTCCGCCACGTAGCCTCGTATTTGGAGATGAATGTTCAGGCACATGACTCGGCGGCGGAGCGGCACAAGACGTGGGATTCGGAAGAGTCGAGTCAGAGGTTCGTGCTAGTCTAACGTACCATCCCGTCCTATGTTCCCGATTTGTGTGAAACAACACGGCTCGGTGCCAGTCAGTGACGATTCAATGTTAGAATTACATATATGTACATTGATGTATCAAGTCTCCACCAGGCCGCGTAGCCAGCTCAAGCTGAACGCCCGTGATGAGCCGCTATTCTCCGTGGCCCCGCCCAAACTGCACCACAGGACGCGGACTTCGGTGGCTTGGAAATTGGAGTATGCAGTCTGCGCGAGAGGGAGGAGACGCTTGCTAAGGACGGATGCAGCAATTCCACCGTCGTTCTGTCGCTCAGACCGAGCGATGCAAGTCCCCAAAATCCATGTCGTGCGGTGTACTTTGAGCGGAGCCACGGAGGTAGCATATCGACTGACAATGAGGGTGGTCCATCTCTCATCGTGTGTACAAGTCTTCCTATCCCTCCAGCCTTCTCATAGACTTCGTGTAGAAGGTCCGTCTTTCCACGTGCGCTCAAACGTCTAGTAGCCTGGATCGCCGAGGGCGTGGATCTCTCCTGTACAGACGCCCTTGTCGCATGTCCCGGAAGGTGTCAACCAACCCCATGCCTCTGTAGAACGAAGTCAACCACTGGTCTAACAGCGCTTCGATGGAAGATGAGCGAACTCACGAAGTGCCTCTCCATTGTCAAAAACCTGAGTCAAATTTCCAGCTATCGTACTCGAGCAGATATCGCCTTTCTGATTACACTTGAGCGTGAACGGTGCCGCCGCCTGGCCGTAAGAGTCTAGGGAACCCCACGCGTGGCCGTCCTGGATCCAAGCCGAGATGGTGAGATTGCCCTCTGCGGACGATCGTTAGCCAACGATCAAAGACAGTCGCCATGAGGGTATTCGTACTGTAGTCCGCTCCATTCCCAAGAATATCCGTAATGGGTCCATTGATCGTTACGGTGCATTTGCTCGCTTGGCTGCAGAAGCCTTCGACTGTGAAGATTCTTGTTGGTTGTCGCTCGATTAGACAGAGAACGGTGTCGGCAGAGACTTACTCACTCCCGTCACGGGAGTCGACACGACGCCTAGCATGGCACCCACGGCCGAGCCTACAGGCCCTTTCATCAACTGAGGTAGCTCCGCGGAAGTCTTGGACTTCTGGAACAACATTGAAGTCAAGCCGCTGGTCGTCGAGGTCCGGCCCGATTTTAGATCGGATAGGAGACCGGCTGTCGGAGCCGCGAAAGTTGGCGCAACGAGCGCTGCGCTCAACAGAGCGAGCGTAAAGCCGGAGAAGAACATATTCGGGAAGTAGAGTCCAAAGGAAAGAACAAGGAAGAAGACTTTAGGGAGAGATTCCCAAAGCGTGGAAGAGAAGGAATGGACCAACTAGAGAACCGACTTGAGACAAATGCTGTTGAACGAGAGGGAGGACGGCGTCATACATGGCAGGGACGCTACCCTGCTATATAGAATTCCTTCCTTGTTCTCTCATGAAACGAGCCTGGTTGTTCTGGGCTCCTTTGGGGATGGGCGGGCCGAATCAGGTCTCTATCTTGCCATGTGCGCTCGAACGGATGGCAGAGCTTCCGCGCGTTGGCAGATTGGTATAGCACAGTGGCGTGATTCGACATCGACGGAGTAGATGCCGCCAATCTAGGCTTCATCCTACGTTCCAGCCACGTGGAAGTGTGGATGTCATCATTGAATCAAACGGTGCCCACGGGGCGATGGTCGCAAATTTCGTTTGAGTATCGGAAGGGAGGTTGAGTCGTGGGTGATACCAAGAGGGTGGTCTCGGGACCGGAGTGCATGTCAAACACATGTCTTTTAGCGAGATTGTGTTGGAGGCTGAAGAGCTTGAGCGAACGCTGTAGACGCCACAACGGTGGGAGATGTTCTGTACGCAAAGTTCCGCACCTGGTGAGTCGTAACCTCCAGTTTGGCGCTGCAGAGTATCGACGTCCGTGTAGTGAGATCCTGCGGAAGTGGGGTCAGATTTGCCGGCTGGAGTTTCCACAGGCTGACTCGAGGGTGGAAGCATGTTCATAGTCCAAGAGCTAAGCCTATACACATCAGTTATGGCCCATGCACGACAGGCTCACCTAACTCTTGTATAGAACAATCTCCGGAAGAGTTCCTAGGAATTGATTTGGAAGCATCCCATGAAGATGCGTAAGAATCAGTACGCCCAGCCAAGACGTAGACGGCTGATGACTCGAAAGAACGACCGTATGCATGTCGAAGAGCGCCATTCTGATGACAGACTGGCTTGATGACCATTCTCTGGTCTGTTACGTGGCTCCGCAGATCGAGGGAGTAATATGTATCAGTGAGCAGACCAGCTCTCCCGTGTCTGCGGCTCCGAACCGATTTCTGCTTTGGGTACTCGATAGCCGTCCTCCGGTTTGCAACGCGATCTATAGATCGCAGGGACCCAGCCAGACTTCCCTGTCTCCGGCGCCGGGCCGACTCGCAACGTCGGGCACCCACATGGCTGCACTGATCATGCCAGACGCCTTCTGCACATCGCTTATGCACCTTGCCACGCAGCTCTCCTTCAAGAGTCTGACGCCGTAGGAACAACAAAATCAATCGTAGACTCTTCCAATTCTCGACTCCAGATCGAACAGCCCAAATCGTCTTCCTCAAGTGAGTTCGGCGTTAGTCGGCGTTGAGTCCAGTCATGCAACGATGCCATCGTCTTCGCGGCCCTCACAATTCCCGAATTGCTCTCTCAAACTCTCATTGCCCACACGATCGCGGAAGCAAGCGCTTTTCTCGGTCGCATATTGCCGTAGTGCATTCCAGTCTTTGCACATATGCCATTGGCCGTCTCCAGATGTATGCCTTCCCAAGGTGAAAAGTGGTGTCGGATCGGCGTGGCATTGGATGAACTTGAGGGTGCTGTCAGTGAGAGGAGAGCCAGCGCTGAGTGCGGGCAAATACATACCTGGCGGAAGTAGTCAAAACAATGCCTCGCATGCTGCACGGGATAACTCATCTCCTTGCCGGCGACACTTTCCAAAAACACCGTCCTCGCGATTTTCTGCGTTGTTCGTTAGCGAGCCCACAAATACGACTTGCAGTGACGACTCCGATATCAAACTCACCAAACAATGAAACTGATGATACCCCTCCAAAACATACACCCCTTTCGCCTCATCCCCAGGCATGGGCAAGCTGCTCAACCATCCCCTTTCTTTCGCCCACTCATGCTCAACAGCAATGTAGCCATGAGCGGTATCGATCGAGTTCCACAGGACGTCTGCTTGCGAATCGTTAGGTGAGCTGTAAGGGGTGTTCCAATGGAACTGCACTGCATGCGTGGGTAGTTCCGGAACCAGGGCTATGTCGGTGGCTTGCTGTCAGTCTATGGTGGCACTTGGCAAGCAACGATGTCAGAGAGGTGCATACCGATAGTGGGGACCGCCGAGGACATATCTGAGGCATTTGAGGCGACGAGTCCGGGGGTATTAAGATGCAAGTGAGTCGGGAGATATGGCAGGAGAAGAAAGGAGAAGGACAGGAGATTCGAAGCCAGCAGGAGGAGGATGGCCAGATCTTTTCGTCTTGTTTTCAGTTGTTGGAGGATTGTTGGCTTGGTGCCTTCGAGCGCCGATTCGATAGTATGGTCATCGAGGAGAAGTTGTGATTTCTCTGCCATATCTTCCGATGAGCCGCGCGAGGTTAAATTCTGGTCCTCCATCGCAAACGATGGCCGTGTCTTTTCGCAAGTTCAACGCTCGCTGCCTATGAGGGCCTGAGATGGAATCCGCATTGTCAAACCGTGTGCGCTCGCTCGTCAGAAGGCTTGCACGCCATGTGTAAATCTCGTGGCGTGAGTAGATGATGAGGTGTTGTGTCGTGACCTCGAAGACTGGAGTCGAGCTCCGAATTTCCGAAACTATAGCGCGCGCCGAGTCAGAGTCATGCATTCCAGCCGTGCGGTACATGGTTTCGGCCCCAACGGGTTGAGTCTGATTATAACGCAATGCTGTTATACCATGTTCCGATCGTTCGACCACGGCAAGGTTCTCACGTTCCGGTTTTGTAGGCCGTGTCACTATAAGCCATGCGGTGGGGCGATGTCTGTCGAGTCGCGTCGTGTCTCCAGTTACTTCCGCGCATCCTTGGATGGAGTCTATAATATCTTGTGGTCAGGGCGCATGTAGCCGGGTTATTCAGCATTGCTTTCACTTGGTTCCCTGCACAATTTGTGTTCTCAATTGATCCCGGACACACTCTGCACGGAAGAGGTACTCTGCAGCCAGACATCTGTGACAAGATGCTGCTCATCAATGAAGCCAGCGTTATCGTCCTTACCTCCATCCTCACCGCTCTTGCGACCCTCGCGGTGGTTCTTCGCCTCCTGAAGGCCGACCGCGGAGATACACTTCTCTATCGATGGAAAATCGATGACTTCTTCTGTGTGGCGGCCTTGGTGAGTCCGATGCTTTACATTTGCGTTGTGGGAGACTGACAGACGGTAGATTCTGGCCTACCCGATCGCTGGCATCATTATCTGGGGCGCTGCAAAGGGATCAGTTGGAGGCCATTCGGGGCCAGAGCAGGCAGAAACGTGGTTTACCACCGCAGAACCAGCTTGGGTGGTGATGGGAAAGGTACGTCTTTGCGCCGGCTGGTCAAAAGTGAATGGGCACTTGACTGATTTACAGTCCGCTAGGTGTTCTGGGTGACCTTCTTCCTCCAGCCGCTCGTACTCGGCTGCGTGCGTCTCGCGATCCTGTTCCTCTACCGTCGCTTCTTCGCTTCGTATCGTTCCTTCAACATCATCAGCTGGATCCTCGTTGCTGTTGTCGCAGGCTGGACGCTGGCTTTCTTCTTTGGTCTGCTGTTCGATTGCGGACTGCAGTTCGATGCCAATTGGAAATCACTTGGAGAGATCGCGGAACAGTGTCCGTTCGGATTCTTGCCGACCATCGTCTACACCATCCTCGACGCCTGTTTGGATCTGTTTGTTTTGGTCTTGCCGATTCCGTGGGTTAGTTTAGACAATCCGTCGGCGATCGTCTCAGCATCCAGTACTGACATGTCCGGCAGATATTCATGCTCAAACTCTCCATGTCAAAGAAGCTGTCCCTCGTCGGATGCTTCCTGCTGGGTGGAATGTCAGTCACATCCTCTCCGACCACATCGGCCCTCAAATGCTAACATCCTTTCAGCGCCACAGCGGCCGCTTTCGTGCGCATGACAATATTTATTCAGACCAACATCCCCTCCCGTAAGCACTCACACGTCGTGATCTCATTAGACTACTGACCACTGCACACAGAGATGATGAACCGCACCTCCGTCATGGGCCTCCCGATCTACGACATCCTTGGCATCGTCGGCAACGAAGTCTTCTGGACTATGATCGAAACCACCATCGCGCTCATTGCCGTGTGCCTACCCGCAATCCGTCGGATCGTACTGAGCAGCGACTTCCGCAAATCCCTCGGCTTTGGCATCGTTTCGCGTATGACGCGGACTTCCGGCTCCAAATCTGATGGGAGCAAGTATGCTTCGGATGTGGAGCGCAGTGCAGGCGCTAGCTCGACATCGACATCGAGCTCGAGGAGATTGTTTGGAGGCAAGGACAAGAAAGAGCCTCGCATTACGGTGGATAGCTTCAAGACCTTGCACTTGCAAAGTCAGCTCGATCGCATTGGGGCGGAGTCGGAGAAGGTATAAGTCGCATCTTGGAAGAGCTCGAGTGGTGATGCTGTTGTTCGGCAGTGTACAGCGTCGTGTATATATAGGAAGCTCGAAGTCGCCGTTTGGTCATCGTCGTCATACACCTGTCGAGACAGTCTTGCTCCCCTTTGCAAACGCTGGACGCAGGCCTTCATGCCGTCGGAAAGCCTCGCGTGCGTGACGACTGATGTTTGTAGGATGTCGTGAGCAGACAAGCAAAGTGTGCAAGACCGGCTGGACCAAGGATTCTATGCCTTGGGCATCAGCGAATGATGGTGGCCTATACGTTCAAGTAGGCGGATTGCAGGGTCCTGCTAACCTCACAACGCTAAAACCTAAGCTTACATAACGCTAAACGCGGGAGTCTCCGAAATTGTGAGGTTAGAGTTTTTACTGTAAGATTAGAATTTTCACTATAAGCATAGCTTCTTCCTTTTAATACCGTAAGTAAGAATAGTAGTATAAGGGCTATAAAACCGCTATATCGCCGTACAAAACCTATAGAATCCAGCTATACACGCAGCAATCGAAGTACAGTAGACTCTCGCACTTCGCGACTATAATAGGTAGATTAAGGGACTAGAGCGGGTATAAGCTGCTTAATAGGGCTATAAGTAACCTTATCGATAGTATTACCTATATAAATACTACTAATATTATAGTAGGGTCGCATTTAGTACAACCTTTCCGACCGGATAAAGGCTTTTAAAATCGAGTATTATATGCTTATACCCGAGTATCCTCGGACTGTACTTTATAGTATTACCTATATTATCGATACTCGTACTATCCCTAATATCCTCCCTACTATCGGCAACAAAATTCCGGCTGTAATTACGGGGTAGGTAAGTAAATTTAGGCGTAATATTACGGAACACCTAACGAATTATGTTATTCGTAACTATACTTATAATGTCGCCTAGATCTAGTACTCGAACCGAAGAATTAAAGGTCTATATAAGTCGATAAGCCCTTACCTTAGTAGAATATAAGTTCTTCGACTTATAAAGCAATATAACGGGATTAAGCACTGCGAGCATGCTATTAGTAAGGTTATTAACCGTACTTACTTAAAAGCTAACGAGCGAGAGTAGCTATAGTATTAAGTAATACGTTAGTAGTAAGGTACTAGCGCCTTCGAGAAACAAGACGATCGTATAAAAGTAAATATCGAGTTTATAGCAATCCGGAGTCGATTCTTAGACTCCCGTAGTTATATAAACTAGATCGAAGGAATATGTCGACTAGTCTTTAAGTACGATTAAAACCTAGTAAGCTTTAGGATATAGGTAAGGTTAGTAATAGTATTATAGAGGAGCTTACGCGCTATATTAGGATCTCTTCGGCAGATTCGGTACCTCTATTCGATGTACGTAGTAGACACATAATATACTAACACACTTTACGAGATAGTATCTACCTAATTTACTAGTTAGTTTCGAACGACTAGGGGAGCTCTTTTATAACCCTAATGCCTTTACTACGGACTAAGACGAATGCTATATATACGAAGGAAACTAGGTAAGGAGATAGACCTATAGTAAGACGCATAACATCCTAATGCATATTACGCATACTATTACGTATAGGGTTAGTCCTAACCCTATACCTAAGGTTATCCGTAATGTGCGACCTAATAGTACGACTAATCTAAGGCCCGACATTATAGGCAATTACTACCTAATAGGGGTCGGGCAGTTTATCTCTTAACGCGTACTATACGAAGTTAAGTTTACCTAGATTGTTCTATTCGACTTAGATGTAATGCTAAGGATTATTATCGTTGCAGAAGGTATATACAATTACCCGCTAAACGGCCTAAACAAGCTCCCTAAGCAGATTCGCGAAGAAATTTGGAATGTACTAGTTACTACGAGGGATCTAGCTATAACGACGAGTATGTAACATTACACAACATATCCGGTATAACAACATAACTAACATTATTAGACACCTTCCGGAAGAACCTATTAGTAAAAGCATAGATAAAGTTATATAATATCGAGACGATAGAGGGTGTTTATAAGGCTCTTTACTACAATAATATCGTTAGTAGTATAATCCGCAAGATAAAGATACTATTATAGCCAGGCGGGAGATCGATTAAAACACTATATTAGATATAGCTCTAGGATTAAGAGAAGCCGCGGGACTAGGTAAGGACACGCGTAGGGCTAGGTATAACATTATAACTAATAATAGCCCTAACATTAGCGATATCTTCGCGACATCTAGTATAGCGATAACCTGGAACAATATATTGTTACCTATATATTTAACGAACAAGTACAAATCTAGGCTAGCCGCTATGCCTTCGAGATTAATATAACCTTTAAACGTATTAATTACCGCATTACCTACGATAACAAAGTTCTATTTACCTATAAAGGGTTTTCGGGACATAGTAAGCTTATAGCCGACCTTATGCATATAGTTACGACTAATGTTATTATATAGTCTTTGTCCTTTGCCGGGTATATAGCAATTTCCGAGGCGATTAGTTCTAGAGACAACTTTTCTACCGGGTCTTCTATACCCTTACTAATATCCTCGGGCAAGAACATATTCTATAGAGGTATATATACGGCTATAGGTTTGCTTATGTAAAGAGTAACTAGTCCGGAGAACAACATTTAGGTATATAAAGCTAGAGCCGGTCCTAGCCGTAACCTTACGTAGGAGATTATAACCGAGCTTACGGCTAAGCTTACGTATAATGCTAAGGCTAATAATAGTTAAGGCCTCGGTTAATACCTCGAAGACATTAAACTGCCCTACTAAAACCTAGGGCGAGACTAGCAAGAACATCTTAAGAATATTCTTATAATCTATCGCGTGCATTTCTTTCGCAATATCGACGAAGCATTTAGGAAAAGCGTCGACTTGTAACCGGCTATTGCAATTATAAAAGGACTTATAGGCACGCAGACCTACGAGGAATATTAAGTAGCTATTAATCTACTAATAAGTTCGTATATAATATTACGGGTAACCTCGTAAGCTCTATTATAGCTAACATTATTCTAGTACATCCGAATTAGGCCGTAGTTAACTAGGCGTAGAACAAGAATAGCGAGTATATTGCGTATAGTATTGCCGGTTACTTCTTACGTGTGCCTAGGGATGTTTAGGATAGTAAACGACCGGATACGAATTTAAACGAGTAGTCCGGCTAGATAGGACAGTCCTTAGGAAAAGGTAATATCCCTATTCTTACGTATAACCCCACGCGTAATCTTATATATAATATTACTTACTCTTTATAGGATATAATCTTATCCTTACGCACGACCTAGGTAAGACTATAGACGCCCGTGCCTATAGTTAGTAGGTTAGTCGCGCGAAGACGGGGTAGTAGACCTACTAGAAAGATCTATTAGCCTAGAAACGGCTAGAAAAGAATCTTCGGCGTACTAGTAAGGCAATTCCTAGCACTATGTATAAGGTTACGGCTAATATTATTAGCCCTCCGAATAGAAAAGAAATAGAACTAATATTAGGAGTAGTAGCGGGATCCTAACTAGGGCGAAGGACCTAGCGCCGCCGGTAGTAGTAGTGCCCCCGGTAGTGCTCCCGGTAGTGCCCCTAGTAGTGCCCCCGATAGTACCGGCTACGCTACTAGTAGACCTAACTATAACCCTAATGTCGACGATAATAACGACTATAACGACAACGATAACGATATAGATAACAATAGGCTACCGCCTCCCCTACTCTTTATAATATAACAGTAGGTACAAAATATCGAATACGAGTCCCGCGTTTATAGCCTATAAGGTCGTAGGCGAGGTTAGAAGTAAGGTACCTAACAGCGTCGTATACTATCTATACTAAGATTAACACGGACCTTAGCATCGATCTCTTCGGTATTAATAAGGCGGACTCCTATAACTACCGGTAGAGCTCCGGCACCGTAGACGTATATCCTCGCCTATAACATTACGCCTAACATTACTACTAACATTACGCATAGTACATTCGAGGAATATAATGCTAATCTACTAGTACTTGAACGGGCACGTAATGCCGTAAACGAATCTCGAATTGCTATCCTCTAATAGGGCGGAGCCGATCTAGGACCGGTGCGGACTAGGTAATACTATGTGTAGCGTTATAGTTAATCTTACGGATACCTACAACGACATTTAGCGTTTTTATAGCATAGGGTTAGGGTTTGGGTAATTAATTAAATCGAGTAACATTACGAGCGATATTAAGGTTAAGCCCTCCTAGACTTTTATCTTAGTAGGTTATTAGTTTTCTTAATAACTAAGTATAAATTATTAATAGCTACTATAGGTTATCTATTATAGCGACAATTCTCGCTATTATTACTATTATCTTACTCTAGTTCTTATATTAATTCTATATACTACTACGCTTTTATTTATTTAGCTCTTAGAGGCTCTTACTCGCACCGCTCTTACTAGTATTATAAGTATATAATTATCTAAGGGTAGTAAGTCCCTTATATTAACGTAAACGTAGCTTAAGAATATAGATATTAGTAGTACT
>JALRMM010000025.1:0-162016 GCA_026122155.1 Zymoseptoria crescenta
CGTTAAATACCGACGATGTTATAATGTTGTTATATTTCGGAAGTCGAGGTATAGCGACCGCCGCTAAGGACTAAAAGATAACGTTAGAATTTAAGATCTTGAGAAAAAGTGGGTCCAATAAGTCAGACCTCCAAAAATAGCCGGATCTTATCGAAATTAGCTAGAGAGTTGTCCTATATATAGTACGAGGATAGTACTATAGCCGGCGGTGTAGTCGTTAAAGCTATTAGCTTTTAGCTACGTCGAAATCTTAATATCTTGGTTTATAGTATTAGAAGCGAATTGTTAGAGCCGCTAATTCAGGCTAAGGGTAGCGCGAATTCCGGGATCTTAGGATAACGTTATTACTACTAGCTCCTAGCCGGTCGCACTTATAGGCTTCGGAGTTAATAGACTTAACGTATAGCTAGTATATATAGTCGGCAACGAAATAGACCTACCTATAGGCAAAAATTCGAATATGTAAAAGATTTTAATATAGAAGATAGTCTTTCGTTTAACGACTAGCGTCCTTATTAAGGATAGTCTTAGGGTATCCGACCGGAAACTCGAACCTAGTATACTATAAGAGGAAGTTAAGGGTAAGAGAAACCTTAGAATACTACCCTACTATCCGCGCTATTTATGTCTACCTTACTATCCGCGCTACCTATGTTTAAGGTAGTTTCCGGGAGTATATAACTACCTAATAGCGCTGGACGCGATAGTAAAACGATAGGTAATACATTCTATATTTTTGGATAATTCTATACTTTATGTTGTTTAGGTTATTTCTTTAGGTTAATCCTAAAAATCTATGCGGTTAACCTAATAAAAATTTTAGTTAACTGTTTTTCTTTAGTTATCCTAAAATTTGTAGTGAACCTAGTAAAGCCGCACCTAAATTCCAACTTAGGTTTCTAAAACCTAACCTAGCCTAACCGTACCGTTATAAGGTCTAAGTAAACCCGAGCGCTTCTTTATATACTACGTAATTATTACTCTAACGTACTTCTTTATACGTAAATCCGAGCATCTTTCCTCTTCGTAACGAGCCTTCTAGTAACTAGTCTATATCGAAGACTTAATTATTATACTACCTAAGGCGTAAGGGATAAGAGGTAGCACTAGTAGTCCTCGTAGTAGCGGCGGTACTAGTAGTCCTCGTAGTAGTAGTACTAGTAGTCCTTATAGTAGTAGTAGTCGTCCTCGTAGTAGTTATAGAAGTAGAAGTAGTCGTAGAAGTAGAAGTAGTTATAGAAGTAGAAGTAGTCGTGGAGGATTCGGATAGGGTTAGTCGGAGAAGGACTAGCGTAGAAGTGCAAAAGCTACGTAAGGTAGTGGAGGACAAGGAGGACAAACTCGTCGATAAGTAGTCCCTCTTACGGTATTTAATTACCCTAAGCCCGAGTAGATATACGATATGGAGCTACTACCTAACGATACTAGTCCGGATAGTTAGAAGTAATAGTTCGAGATACGATGTAATAAGATTAAAGATAGGACACTTAAAGAGCTATAGAGGCTAGTATAGGATGCCGGCCGGAGTAAATATATACTAGATACCTAATACCGTATTATCGAAGAAGGCCTAACGCTAGTTATCGACATATTCTACCCTAGTAAGGGATATCGGCTAACCGAATACTAGACTAATATACTATACATAATAATCTTCGCGATATATAACGTCCTAACTATAGTACGTACCGGCGTAGGTAAGAGTCTACTATACTATAGGTATTACTTCTTAATAGGCTTAATAGTAATATAGATCGTCCCTCTCGATCGTATTAGTAAAGAGTAGAAGGCTAATATCGAGCTTACGATAAAGCGCACTAGCTCTAACTTGTTAAGGGTCTACCTACTTACGGCCGATATAATACGTAAGAAACCTAGTAAGCGACTATCTTCCCTTCCTTTCTATCTTCCCTTCGATTATCTAAGATAGCTACTAACTCGTTTATCTAGACCTCCTTAACTACATTAAGAAGAACGAGTTCGACTATGTTATCGCTAGGCCTAAGATGCTAGCTTCGGACTAGTGCCGCTAGGTAGTTATCGATATCTCTAACCGTATCGGTATAATCGTATATAATAAAGTCTACCTCTTAGCTAAATAGGGTAACGGCTTCCGTAAGGAGTTCTTATAGCTATATATCCTTCGTCGTCTACTTCGTTATACGATAGTCGTACTTAGTATATCGGTAACAATCTTACTATTAAGTATCGAGAGTATCCTAGAGCGAGGTAGCTTCCAAGACATTAGCGACGACGCCTTTTAGACTAAGATTATTTATACGAGCATCGACCGCATCGATATTATACTAATCCTAGTGCTAATCCCCAAGTAGTCGCTCGGCAACTACAACATACTCTTCTTCTTACTAAAATAGGCCCGTAATAAATCGAACGAGGCTACCCTAGAGAACATCGTTAAGAGCCTAATATTCGAGGACGGTCGTAGTACTATCGTCGATTTGGTTACTACGTTCCGGAGCTAGCTAGTATAGTTAATAAAGGACTACGTAGATGCGACTAAGAAGTATCGCTAGGATAGTAGTAATAGTAATCGACTTAACGTATATAAGGTAGTATACTTCTATACTAGCTATATACTAAAGTACGATAAGGATATACGATATAACGAGTATAAGAAGCCTAACTCGCTTCTTCGTATTATAGTCTCTACGCCTTCGCTATCGTATAGCTATAATGTCGGTAATATTATATAGGTCGTATAATAGAAGTTACCTATCTCGAAGGATATTAACGATATTATCTAGAAGTACGGTCGCGCTATCCGAGCATAGGGATTATAGGGCTTGTTCTTCTAGTTCTATCCTTAGTATCTCGATAACGCCTTTAAATAAGTACTAGAGGGCTCGAAGCATTAGTCGGTAATTCTAAGAGAAGACGATAAAGCTAGTATAGCGATTCTATATAACATAACTACACCTACATTAGTAGCGTAGCGATAGTAGCTATACGTAGCTCTCTAGCCGAGCGGTCTACGTAATACCGAGATGCCTAGTAAGGGTCGTCCTAATCTAGACTAGTAGCTAAATATAGATACGCGCGTATCCTAAGACGTCGAGATAACCGATATCGCCGAGCTAGCGACTACGAAGCGAAGAAACCTCTTAGGTAAGGACTAGACCTAGACCGAGATAGAGAGGCGCGATAAGATACTAATACTAATCTACTATACGATTAACGGTTAATACCTCCTAGTACCTATATACTTTCGAGATATATAGCTCGTATATTATAAGGACTATAAGAAGATATATAACTCGGAGTCTATATAGCGTAAGGACTACTACGGATTCCATAACCCTAAGTTGTTTAAGTTAACTAAGTGGAACGAAGTCGAGCCTCTAACGGTGCCGAAGAAGAAGATACTACCGGCTAAAAGAGTAGAGAAGGAGTTAGCTACGGCCTCGGCTACGCGTTTAGATAAGCTAGTCGAGACTATAGCTTAGCGTAAGAACGCTTAGAAGGGCTAACTTCGGAAGTCCGCGTAGAGTGCGTTATTACTAAAGAGGGTAGTAGCTAATAAGTTAATATAGTAATCGTAGTATAGATAGCCTAGTAATCGAGGAAAAGGTCTAGTAGTAGTAGGAGGCCTAGTAGGAGGCCTAGTACTACTATCGGACCTACTATCGGACCTACTACTACTATCGGATCTACTACTACTATTAGATCTACTATTAGGACTCGACGTTAGTAGTAGGAAAATTAAGCGTAAGACCTCGAGACTTCTTAGCTAAGCGTCTAACGATCTCTCTACTCTACTACCGAAGTACGTCCTATTGTTTACTAGTAGACTAGTAGGACTAGGTTAGTCGACTCTAGCTCGTAGTCGTACTCGTAGCTATAGAGGGGATATCGATCTAGTAGCTCTTATAGTAGTACGCGATACCCTCGATTTAGCTTAGCCTCGCTATAGTAGACGTAAGCGGATAGTATCTCGTAGAATGCGTAAGGCAATAGCTAATAAGAGTGAGTTTGGTAGTAACTATAAGAGTCCCTCTCGTAAGCGTAGTAGTAGACCGGTAGACGACGAGGATAAGGAGATAGCTAGTTAAGTAGGGTACTATTCGGTATATCGGTTCTATAGCGATTTAATTAATTTATGCGGTATAGAGTTTAGGGTTTTATATATAGCGCGTATGCTAATAGCGAAAAGCAATGTAATGTCCTAGTCTATTCGTCCTTTTTATCGCTTACCTTATAGTACGGCGTATAAAATAGATTTCGTAGTATATAAAGTAGTAACGTCTTATTCCGTTAGTCTATTGTCCTTCTTAGTCTATCGTCCTTCTTAGTCTATTATCCTTCTTAGTCTATCGTCCTTCTTAGTCTATCGTCCTTCTTAGTCTACGACCGACTAAGACTATTACGGCGTATAGAATAGAATTATCTTAAGATTAGTAGTATCGGATTATTCGGAAGGTAGAGACTCTAATAATTCTAGGTATCGATTATATATTATACATTAGCAATGTCGTATATCGAGAGCAATACGATGCGATATAATACGATATAATGCGATATAATACGATATAACGCGACGATACTAAAGTGTTACTATTATGTAAGTGGGATTTAGTAGGGAGGAAAGAGTGCTACGGGACTACCCGCCTACGTATATTACTATTATTTTGCGTACAGATTATGTTATGCTCTCTATCCTTCCTAATAATGTCCTAACTCCTCGATACCCTCGACCTCCTCCTAACCTTAAATTATCTCTAGTCTTCCGCTATCGTAATTTTCTATCTAGTATCTCGCTATACTAATATAACGACACGTTAGTATAACGAACATTAACCCTACCGACTATTACTAAATTCTCGACCGACTACGATATATCTTATTTCGTATTACCGTACCGATCCGGACTTCGTTATACTAATATAGTAATACGTTAGTATAACGAATCGCGTTAGTATAATGAACTTCGAAATCGAAATGCATTTTTAGATAGATATAGCGTTATATTAAAAGATTTAGAAGTTAGATAGGCGAAATAAATATAGATATATACTATTTCTCTCGATTCCAATACTATAACTATAATAACTACTCGTACTTCTTACTCCCTAGCTAATAACGCAAGCACTTTATAATATTATACTAACTACCTTCGAACCTATTACTAGCCTAGTATATATATACTATACAAGGACTCGTACTAGCCCTAAAATACGCCTCTCTCGCGATATACCTATAATATAGTAGCCGCCTCGCCTCTCTAAAACCCTTCTTAATACGTACGACGTACGATAATCTCCGCTACTCTACTATAGTTAAATTATCCTACCTATTCTTATTCTCTATGCGCTTAGTATACTAATCCGATCTCTATAGCTAGTATAGCTCTATAGTATAAGCGCGCTAGCCTCCACTACGTTATAGCTACTACTACTATTATTATTATTAAGCCGGAGCCCGAAGAGGAGGAGGTAGTAATTATAGTAGCTACTATATAGCATCTTCTTTATTAAAAACGAACGGGTCGGAGAAGGAGACTATCGCGGTAGTAGTAGTACGGCGGAGAGTAGAGCGCGTAGAAGGTAAGCGGCTAGCGGTAGGAGTAGGAGTAGGTAATAATAGTAGTAGTACTAGTATAGACTCTCGTACGCCGAAGAGCTACTCGTATATAGATAGTAGAGGGAGGCCGGAGGTAGTACGCGGTTCTTTATTATCTCTAATATATTCGAGGACGTCGTTAAGTATAGTAGTAAGGTCGGGGTCGTCGGCTATAATTATAGTAGTAGTAGTAGTAGTAATCTAGCGATGTTTAACGAGTAGGATTTAGTAGAGATAAACGAAGAAGTAGCTAGCTAGTCTACGAAATTATTATATTATCGACACTAGAAACGCTCTTCTCTTTATTATCGACCTTTACCCTCCTAGCCTTTTTGGACGCGGCTACTTTACCCTCCTAGTTATTTTATACGCGCCTATTTAGTTATTTTATACGTAAGTCGATTGCTTTACGAATAGAGGCTAGCAAATCTAAGTATACTATAAGGATAGTAGAATAAATAGAATATCTATAGGTATATACGAAACTTTATCTTATTCTTAATCTTATCTCGCTATCGCTAATCTACTCGCATTACTTAGGGTACTTACGGAAGCGGTACCTACTATATATATTCTTCCTATAGGCGAACCTATTATGCCCGTTACGGCCTTACTACGTATACCTAAGGTACGGAGTGCCTTTCTAGTAACATAGCCGGTATAGGTTAGCCTCTAGGGCCCTAGCGCTCGTCTTATAGATATAACTAATATATATTAGATAACGTATACAATCGTTCTCCGAGCGAGGGGCCCCTAGCTACTACTAATACTACTAGTCTACTAATATTAGCACTACGGCCTCGTAGAACGCGTCGGGCACTAGTACTAGTAGGCGAGTAGAGAGTCTTAGGCCTATTAGGCCTTTATAGCGTAGCGCGGAAGAGGGCGAGGCGGCGGCGGTAGTATTATTAGGGCTATATAAGGTTAGTAAACGTTTAAAGAGGAAGAGCTATCGACTCGAAGTACTTATAGGTAGGCGGGCGGAGAGGGAGAAGAAGAGGGCGAATCGCTAGTAGGGAGGCTAAAGCTAGCATTATCGTCGTCGTTATTACTAAGGTAGATATTATAGTCGGAGAGGGTAACGACTAGTAGAGTAAAGAAGAAGGAAGGGACCGAAGAAGGGACAATATTATAGCTATAAGTAGTATAGAGACGGACGAGGTAGAGGTAGTACTTATAACGCGAGGTACGTATATACGAGATAGTAGTAGTAAGGGCGGAGAGGTAGTTAGCTTTCTCGCGCCTATACGGACGTTAGCTTATAAATACTACTACTAGATTGTCCGACTTACTTAGTAATACTAGTAGTAGAGCGGCTATTACTACTACTAACGAAAGGGAAGAGTTAACGTACCTAGTAGGTAGCGAGACAAGATATAGTAGAGGCGGCATAGCGGAGGCTAATAATAATAATAATAATAGTAGTAGTAGTAATGCCTTCTATAGATATAGACGGATAACGAAAAGGGAAGAAAAAAATCCGGCGGTAGTACTATTATTATAACTACTACTATTATTATACGTAAGGAGGAAGAAGAAGAGAAGACGATAGATAGGACAACAAAGTTTTAATACTAGATAAGGTCGATTCCTTACTATTATTAGGAAAAACCTTACTTTACCTACTATTATCGAAACGAATTATTTAATCGGCTATCTAGCGCGTATAAAAAGGATCGCATTATTAGACTCGCTAGTATTTACTTACTAGCGGCGTATAAAGAGCCTTACTAGCAGCGTATAAAGAGCCTTACTAGCGGCGTATAAAGAGCCTTACTAGTAGCGTATAAAGAGCCTTATTAGCCGTATATAAAATAGACTAGCTACGTATAAAATAGATTAGCCGCGTATAAAATAGACTGGCCGCGTATAAAACAGATTAGCCGCGTATAAAGATCCTTACTAGCTGCGTATAAAGATCTCTACTAGCCCCTACTTATTAAACATATCGAGCGACTCGATGTTCTTATCTCTATCCTCGTTATTAGAGTCGACTAGTTTATCGATTAAAGGGAAGTTATTATCGTTAGCCTATATCCTCGCCCTTAACCTAGTATTATAGCTGTCGAGAGCGTCCTCTCTATCTATCTTAGCTTCCTCGTAATTGCGCGTAATACGCTATATACGAGCCTTATTAGTAGCGTTAGTAGTCTCGATTATAGGAACCAAAAGCTTTATACTAATCGCTTCGATATTATTAGAGAGGCCCGTGCCCTTCTTCTTTTTCTTAGTCGTAGTAGTGCTAGTCGGAGTAGTAGCCTCGCTTAGAGTAGTAGCCTTACTTAGAGTAGTAGCGTCCGTATCTACGACGATCTATATATCGATAAAACCCTTGGATTAGATAGAGTCCGTATATACGAGGACTTAGTAGGTAGTCTTCTTCTTAGTATAATACGTTATGCCCTTTATACCGATAGCCGTCTCTATTATATCCTAGATAATGCGGCTAGCGACTATGTTCCCGGCCTTATTTAGTATCGTAGTATTAGTATTATAGGTCGAGTTGCCCTTCCTAGCTATATCCTCTAAGTACACCTTATTATACATCTTAATTAGCGCATCGGATATAACGGCCTTACTATAGATACTAGATATGTTTACTACGCTATAGGCGAGGACACTCTCCTATAGCTCCTTATCTACGATACTATCCGTTAATAGCGTATGGAACTAGATTATCTCTTTAGTATAATTGTTCTACTTCGTACTAAGGAAGCCTAGGATTAGACGGTCGATATACCAGCGGATATAGCTAACGTCTATCTTTATAACTATAACTATTAGAGTTATTACATTACTAAACTCGCGCATTATGCGATAGATGTTAGTTAATACTAGGTTGTCGACATCGCCTATATACTTACTAGTCTATGTAGCCCTTAATAGCGACTTCTAATGTACTATATATATTATCTCGAGGTATACCTTAGGACTAAGAGTGTAGATAGTGTTAACTAGTACGTCTTAACGGCTCTTATCGCCCTTGCCTTAATATAATAGTAGCTTTCGGTCGAGCATTTTTTAGATTACTAGAGCTATAAGTCGAGAGCGGTACGACCGGATTAAGAGCTAGTATATATGCTAGAACTTGTACGTATCCTTCCGGAGCTAAGGGTAGTAGAAGAATAAAGCATCTTCTTTAAGCGTCGGACCTACTAGTAGCTCCTTATTAGTGTTAATATCGAAGTGCGTCCTTAATAGCGTATATAACCGGTTTATCCCCGTATAGAAGAGCGCTAGTACGGGAAGAAGGAAGTCCTTACGATCGTATAGTAGCTCGCTCTCGACATACTCCTCGATAATGCTACGGATACGAGAGATAGTTATCTAATTACCAACTATAATAATTAAGCGCTATACGAAGTCCTTATCGACTAGACTAGCGTTGTATAGTAAGATATCCTCCAAGACCTTCTATATGCCCTTAATCGATAATTCGTCGTTCTTTAAGATCTTGCCTAGGTATACCTCCGCCGGCTCTAGTAGGACTTTATCTAGCTTCTTCTAAGGGATACGAGATAATAGCGTGCCGGTCGAGATGTCTATACTACGCTACTTGGTTATGTTACCGAAGTTAAAGTCCTTAAATGTGTCCTTTAAGCTAGGGAATAGCTTACCTATCGCGTCGTCTATATAGTAGAGATCTATCTACTATTAAATGCGATCCGGATCGGTTAGGATACTAGTAATAATAGCGTTCGGATCTAGAGGCACCTCTAGATATAACATATCCTTATGTAGCCTATCTTCCGGTATACGCTTATTTATAGCAACGTAGTTAGAGGTTATATAGTTCTACGCCGTAGTAGTACTAACACCGACTAACGCCTTTATATTCTATAGCTATACGAGGTTGTCGTAGTAGAAGTATACCTATACTATCTTTAATATCTCGGCGAACTTAGCGTAGGCTACCTTTATATTGCCCTTTATCGTGCGCTAGATAGTCCGGAAGCTAGAGTATAAGCCTATGTTAGCTAAGAGGTCGACAATACGACGCTAAACGCCTACGTAGATAAGATATATACCGAGTAACCTAGCGAACTAGCCGGACTACTTCTACGCGACGGACTAGGTAGCGATTAGAGTAATTATAGCGATACGCTTCTATTTCTTATATAGCTTGTCCTCGTATAAGTCGCCCTCGGTAATGTCGTCCTAAGAAACCCTCTAGTTCTAGATATACTCTTTAATTATCTAGTACTACGTTAGCGTAAGCGTTCGGATCGTCTAGTCGAGCTCCTCTAGCTTATAGTGCTCTATACTCTTCTCGGTGCTATATAGGCCGAATAGAGGCTTACTATTATGCACTAAACGCTTTAACTCCTTTCGAATTACTACGCTACTAACTAGACGCTTATGCTTTAGCTCTCGTTAAAGGAGCTTTAACTAGCTACGATAGGAGCAATACTCCGGAGACCCTAACTACTTAGCTACGAACACTTAAGTCTTTATGTATATGCGATTAATAGTCGACTAGATCTCCTCGACCTTCTCCTATACCGTTCGCTAAGCCTAGTACTCGCGCTAAACACCGTCGTCGTAGTATTAACCTTAAAGAAGATTCGGATTATCGACATCCTACTCTAGTAGCTTATTAACCCACTCCTCCTCCTCGTTATCGTTACTATTATCTAGCCGACGGCGATCCTCTTTATTAGACTCCTTATCCTAATCCTACTTCTCTTCTTCCTCGACTATCGCTATAAGAGTACGACGTTGCCTCGCCTATTACTCTAACTCTTTCCTAGATATACCGGCCGTAGATCGGGTCTAGCGCTACGTTATAGTAATCTCCTTATTAGCGACTACATTACTAGAAAGATACTCTATCTACTATTATAGTGTAGCTATCGCCGCTTTATTAGCCTTGTCTTGCTCTTTATTGCCTCCTATCCCTACTACTAGACCTACTACTACTAGACCTACTACTACTAGACCTACGCTAGCCTACGGAAGATCGAGATCGAGATTAAGTAGTAGCTCCAATAGTAGTAAGGTACTACCTATTCGAGTATCGTCGTCCGACATGTTAGTAGTAGAGCCTACGTAGCGTTAGTACTAGGATACGGCGTATAGAGTGGATAATTCGGTAGACTCTACGGCGTATAGAGAAGAGACTTAGGCGTTAGTATACGTGTAAAGAAGAAAGCTAGCGTATAAAGAAGAGAAAACTTAGTATTTAGGGGCGTATAGAAAGGCTTAGTAATGTTAAAACTTAGGCGTAGGTAAATGTACTCGTAAATTAGAGGAGATTCGCGATATAGACGGAATAACGACTACTATCGAGAAACGATTAGTATATAGTATAATCTTCTAGTTACTACGTAGTAGCTAGTGTAGTTAGTTTCCAAATCTGAGATATAGACCTCGCTATCGCTAGCCGTAGATAGTAAAGATACGATAAAGGAGTCCGTTTTAGCTAGACTTATAATATAATAAAATAATTAGATTAGTCTATTTACTCTTAGCGAGGTAGTTTGCGAGAAATCGAAGGTATTGGATATTCGTATTATTTGCCTATAGATAGCCGCTAGTCGACCGGCTCTCTATAGCTAACTAAGGGGCTTTACGAGAAATTCAATATCTTAACATCGTAACGTCCTATATTAACGAAAACTATATAGCTAAACTCGCAATTACCGGCGCTATCGAATCCGCGTATAAAATTAATATATATTAGTATAGTTAGGGGTATCTATTTTATATACTACGAATTCGACCGTTTTCCGTAGAGAGTTATTAGACTGCTAGGTAGAGTAAGAGAGAAAGAACCCCAAATAGGATTAGCGCTAAATCTTATAGAGGCGTGCAAAATTAGAAAAGTGGGGCGTATAAAATAGTAATAACGAACGATCGAGTAATATCCAGCGGGCTAGACTAGAGATAGACGATTCGTACGTAAATAGGTAGTAAGTAGATAGTATAAGTAAGGAATAGTAGCTACTCTATAATGTCTATATACTATATACGTTTAGGTAAGAGACTCTAGGTAGGATTCTACTAATATTTATCTACTAAGTTAGCTATTAATAAGAGCTATTAGTTCCGATACTAGAAAGGAGATACTTCTAGGTATCTACCTAGATAGTTATAGCTTCTATTCTAGAATACCTTATTAGAGGTAACCTATCTACGTTTACGGGTCTCTTAAACTAGCTTCCTTTATATCTATTAGCTAAGCTTCTAAGGCTCCCTTATAAAGTTCTACTACCTACTAAAGTCGGACTAGTAACCTAGGAAATTATAGTAGATAAACATTTATTTAAGAGTACGAGAAAGACCTATATATAGGTATAAAAGGGTCGTTATAAGGTAGTTATATATTCCTAAATAAAGCTAAATAGGCGTACTACTAAAATTTAACTATACTAGATATACTACGTAATATTAAGACTTCTAGCTAGTAAAAACTAGAATAGGATATTAGAGACTTTAGATATAGATCTAGAGACTTTAGAGTCTAAAGATCCTAGAAATATTTTTAAAGTCTTAAATTTCCAACTACTTAATATTAATTAATACGTTATTATTAATTTTCCCTATAAGGTTAAGAATATTAGAGACTTTAAATATAGATTTAGGGACTATAAGACTCTAAAGGCTAAAGATTCTAGAAATAAACTTAAGTCTCTAAGTTCCTAGTAGAACTTCGTTAATATATTATTCCTAGTTATTAATATAAGACTATAGATATTAGGGCTTTTATAGACGTCGGCCGCTTTTTTACTTCTAATATTAGGTAGCCTGGATTTTATTTTATAGGCTTAGTATAGATGTTTACCTTAAATTGTCGTAGGTACTATATGTCCGGCGGACGGGGGGTAGATACTAAAGAGGAGGAAGGCGGCGTATGTCCGCCGGATAGGGGGCGGACATACGCCATATATCCGCCGGATAGGGGGCGGACACTAAAGAGGAGGAAGGCGGCGTATGTCCGCCGGATAGGGGGCGGACATATGCCAGATATCCGCCGGACAGGGGGCGGACACTAAAGAGGAGGAAGGCGGCGTATGTCCGCCGGGTAGGGGGCGGACATACGCTATATATCCGCTAGACAGGGGGCAGACACTAAAGAGGAGGAAGGCAGCGTATATCCGCCGGACAGGGGGCGGACACTAAAGAGGAGGAAGGCGGCGTATGTCCGCCAGATAGGGGGCGGACATACGCCATATATCCGCCGGACAGGGGGCGGACACTAAAGAGGAGGAAGGCGGCGTATGTCCGCCGGATAGGAGCCAGACACTAACGAGGAGGAAGGTAGCGTATATCCGCCGGATAGGGGGTAGACATACGCCGTATGTCCGCCGGACAGGGGGTAGACATACGCCGTATATCCGCCGGATAGGGGGTAGACATACGCCGTATGTCCGCCGGATAGGGGGCAGATATACGCCATATGTCCGCCGGATAAATACGCCGCCTATACGGCTCCTATGCGGCTCCTATCCAGCGGAGAGGGGGTAGGCGGTATAAGTCTAGCGAAGAGGAGATAGGCGGGAGATAGGCGGCGTATATCCGCCGCCTATCTAGTAGATAGGGGCCGCGTATTAACTAGGAGCTATTGTCTCGTAGTATAACTCGACTAGCGGGTCTAGTAGCGCTGCATTAGGGTTAGCCTGTCTGGTCTCTATCGCAAACGTTATTTCCATCCCTTCCTATATTCTTAGTTATTAATATAATACTTAATATTTATAACTCTTTTATTATATATCCTAATTCTTTAGGGTATAAAGAATTCTATAAAATCAAGAAAGAATCTAAATAGTATATAGAAGGACTTTAATACGTTATTCTTAGTTATTCTATAGACTTTTCTAACCCTTTTATACTCTTTTACTAGCTATCTAGAAGCTTCTTCTATTATATAATCGACGATTAGACGCGTAATCGATAGCGTAGAAGTCGAATCTAGTAGAAGGATAGAGAAACTATTAGAAGAAAGAAGTTTCTAGATTTCTTGATTTTTCCTCCTTCGATTTTAAGCGAGTCCTAATTGGGACGCACTAGACATACACTAGTTCTTAATTGGGTTTAGTGTATCTAGAATCCTCTCCTAAGTAGAATCTTCTACTAAGTTCTAGTTTAGAAATTTACTAGTCCAAATTAGGAAAAGAAATCTAATAGTCCGAAAATAGTACTAACGCCTAACGCCTTCTAGAATTAGATTATTCTTAATAGTTCTTCTCGGCTAGTACCTAGGTAGTTCTTTCTATTCCTTTTATAAGGTTCTTTTACTTTTTAATCTTAATATTACTAAATTAGGCTAAAAGTAATTCTATAAGGCTCTATATTAGATAAAGAATAATTTTTTAAGCTTTTAAGATAGCTCTTAGGATATTATAAGCTAGAATCTATATAGTAACGGTATTCTAGGCTACTAAAGCTATCCTCCCTCTTATATATAACTCTTTATACTCTAACGAATTAGAATATTAAATAAAACCTTATAACTACTATATCTACTACTCGAATAGTCTCTATTTCTACTTTAAAAGGCTTGTTATATTTAGAAACCTTCTAAGATAAAAAAGTCAAAATCTTTAAAAAGTTAGTTTAAGCTTTCTATTAATAGAACTTCTCTATAACAGGCCTTAAAAAATTAATCCTATATCTACTACTCGAATAGTCTCTATTTCCACTTTAAAAGGCTTGTTATATTAAGAGATACTAATAGAAAAATAAGTTTTAAAGTTAAAAAATCCAGATTTCTATTAATAGAACTTCTATATAATAGGCCTTAAGATATATATTCTTCATCTTCCTACCCTATAGTTTATATATATACCTAGTAAGGCTTATTATATCTAGGTATTATAAGAGAAAGTAAAGTTTACTAGGATATAGATAGTAGTTATTATATAATAGAAATCGCATAGACTATTATCCTATCTTAATACTATACTAGCTAAAGCTATAGTAGAATCTAATACAAGTAGTCTATTCTAATATAAATACTTTCTTTATTAGGATAAAGGTTGAATTAACTATAGTTAGAAAGAAGGGAATAAGGGAATATTACTAATTAAAGTAGATAAAGAATATATATAAGATTTAGTATATAGAGGACTATAGAATTATAAGATGCCTTATATTATCTTATTTATAAATTGCCTCCCAAATTCGATCCAATCTTATATACACCTCCGAAGGTCTATATAATCTTACATTACATTATATGGACTTCGTTTCTATAGCCGCCCGTTGCCCATTCTAGATATACGTTACAGCAGACTATAGTTCCGGAAGCCAATAACAAAAAGTTCATCGAACCGGCCCTAAGGTGCCTTAGGCTTGCAGCTGCCGAGCAGAATTGATGGGTCGTCTCCAAATCCTCCATCAATATTTGACGCGATGTCCACCACATCTCCTACATTCCATTATCCACTCTTTGGATGCACCTCCCTCCGCCCTCCACACTCTGACCCGCCATGCTCCCTCGAACCCTCGCCCGAAGCACCCTCTACTTCCTCACCGGCGCCAGCACCCTGATCATGCTCAATGACAACTTCGTCGAGATCACCACCATCAACGGTGCCTCCATGTCGCCCACCCTCTCGCCCGACTACGCCAGCACCGCCGCCCGCGACACTGTCCTCTGGAACAAAGCCTACCCAACACGTAATCTCCGACGAGGAGACGTCGTCTTGTTCGCGTCGCCTACTGATCCCGAGGGGACTGTGGTCAAGCGAGTAGTTGCCTTGCCAGGAGATGTCGTCCACCTCAATCCGCGCAGAAGACCAGCCGACGCAATGAACGGACGGGACAACCCGGCGGCGAGGAGGTGGGACATCATGTACCATCAAGGTGGGGGAAAGGTGGAAGTCCCGCAAGGGCATTTATGGGTGGAAGGGGACAATGCGGAGAGCACGGTTGATAGTCACACGTACGGGCCAGTGAGTCGGGCGTTGGTCATGGGCAAGGCAGTGGGGCTGGTGTGGCCGTTGTCGAGGTTTGCAGAGAAGCCCTGGGAAGAGTGGAATGGAGGGCGCACGAAAGTGCGTCCGCGGCCGGCGAGAGCGCAGTGGGTAGATGAGTGGGATTGAAGGGGTGGATGAGATGGGTTGAAGACTGCCACAACGGGACGCATCGACGATTTGAATTGCGACTTCTGGAAAGCACTGGCCTACTTCTTCTCGAAGACGACCTCAATCTGCTTCAGCAACGCATCCGTCACTTGCTGCGTCGATGCAGTACCACCCATATCCTTCGTGCGGGTCTCCGGATTGCTCGTCACATTCTCAATGGCTTGCATCAAGTGGTCTGCGACTTGGTCGAGCTCTCCCTTTCCGAGCCACCGGACCATCTCCGCTGCCGACCAGAAAGCTCCGACTGGATTCGCAATGCCTTGACCTGCAATATCGGGTGCAGAGCCGTGGATAGGCTCGAACATGGACGGGTACTGCCGTGTTGGATCGAGGTTGGAAGAAGGAGCAATGCCGATCGAACCAGCGAGAGCAGCGGCGAGGTCGCTCAGTATATCGGCGTGGACTTGACAGTTCTTGTCAGTACGCCGTTCAACATCTATCCACAGGAAACAGAAAACTCACGATTCGTCGCAACAATCGTATCCAAACTCTCCGGCTTGTTCACCATCCTCACCGTCATCGCATCCACCAGCATCTTATCATGCTTGACCACGCCCTCATACTCCTTGGCAACCTCGTAGAATACCTTATCCCACAACACCATTCCATGCCTCTGCGCATTCGACTTGGTCACCATGGTCAACAGCTTTCTCGGCCTCGACTTTGCCGTTTCAAATGCAAATCTCACGATCCTCTCGATGCCCACGCGAGTGAAGATGGAGACCTCCGTGGCTACCGTGTGAGGGCTATTGTCGTGCGTCGTGCCGCCTTGTCCGGCATATTCGCCCTCGCTGTTCTCGCGGATGATGACCCAGTCGAGATCTTGCGGCCTCTTCTGACACTGTGCGAGAGGAGCCATGGTACCAGGGAGAATCCTCGTTGGCCTCACATTGACATACTGATTATTGTACTTCCGAATCGGTAGGATGAGGTTCCAAAGGGAAATGTGGTCGGGGACAGAAGGCCAGCCCACAGCGCCGAAGTATATGGCGTCGTGCTTGGCGAGTTGTTGCATGCCATCTTCGGGCATATACCAGCCGCGTTCGAGGTAGGCTTTGGAGGACCAGTCGAAAGTGGTGAAGTTGAAGTTGAAGGTTCCCATGACAGAGGCGAGTTTGAGGAGAATTGCTTCGGCTGCTTCGGTGATTTCGGTGCCGATGCCGTCGCCGGGGATGGAGGCGATCTTGTAGGTTGTCATGGTGGGTATGCTGAGTGTATTGTGTCAATCGTCGTGGATTAGGGAAGACGGGTGGCTCACTGGATTCACTTTAATGGTAATGCGTGAGAGAGAGAGCTATGGTGGAAGTGCCTAATCGTTCTTCCGGAGTCTGTGCCCCACGTTGGTATTGCGGGCACATTTCAGGCGGGCTTCACAATGCCATTGACACTTGATCTCCATACCGGATGAGTCGTCGTTTCGATCTTGTCACTGCGGCGGGACGGCATGGCACGGGAAGCGAAATTGGATTGTCCGTCGGTCGTCGACCGACAGTAGCATAGCACACACGCCTTCTTATGTGACTACGGCATGGACTAGGACATGCATCATCCACACCATATCTATAATCTCGTTGGATCATCCCACGTCGCAGTGTGCGTATTGTGATCAGCAAAGTATGCAACGCCCTCGACATTCCGCAGAATCTCCCATCCTGCTGGTAGCTGGCCTACAGGATTCTCCGGTCAGTCGAGACTGGTAGTCCTCGACGCATGGTTGGCGCAGTAAGTCCTACCCTCACTGTCGACCATTACTTGCCAGCCCACGGACAGTCCTGAGTCCGGAGAGGAGATGGAAGAGGAGCCTGGTCTCCGCCAGCTGGTGCTCCGGGTTGCGTGGTTGGCGTCGTAGGTTCTGCCCACGCTGTCGGAGAGCTCTTCCCAGTGGGGAGGCAATGGTGGCTGCGTGCTTGAAGGGTCTCCTGTGGTCGGTACGGTACCTGACGCGCCGCCAGAAGATGGACCGCTGTTGTTGTTGGGAGGTTTGTTCGCGTCTGTGGGTGTCTGAGAGCTGTCGGCCATGGTCTTCGAGCACAGACTGCACGCCTTTCGCTGGACGCAGGATTCTTCTGAGTGGATTGAAAGGACAGTGTCGGTGCTGCTGTGGGTTTTTCTGTGGATCGGGAGAGAAGACAGCGTCACAGCTTCCACGCGGGACAGACGGCACATATTTCTGAAATGCCTCGACGGATCAAGAATTCTACGGCGCCTCTTTGCGTCGCACGTTGCGTACTGCGCGTTTTAGCAACTCGTATAGAGCATATATCGCTCGCAGCAAGACACAATGCATACTCCAATGTTGCTCGCGTGACCACGCCTGAGGTTGCCTTCTTTGAGGGATATTCTTGCCTTGACCGCGCCGCCCGGAGGCGGACCGTACATCTCAAGATAGTCAAGCCCGATGGCGGTGGGATATCCTGGAGACGCACAAGACGACTCAAGGGGTTCGTGATCTCTCGCCCTGACTATAGGAAGCTGAAGGAACGAGAGCACGCCAGCCTGCTTGGTGAAATATGAAACTCCCAGGTTGAAAGAGAGTCGCTTGATTCGATAGCAGTGTAGTGACTGTGAGATCTCTCTTTCCCGAGCACCTTTCCTACCTCATTCTGCACGTCTGACATGTCGCGGCTGCCGAGTGCGGTGCTGCAGATGCCCCTTGGAGGTTGTGGACTTGATGTGCTGCGGGCTGCCTGGCATGTCGTTGGGAGCTGAAGCTCGTAGGCCGAGCGCGAGTGTGATCAATCGAAACTTCATGAATTGTGAAGGCAGGAGATATGGTCGTGGGCCATGATGTGATTGTAATGGGGACGAGGGAGGTGGAGCTTGGACAGCCTTCCCCGGGAGAGTCCCTCCCTGCAAGGGTCCAGATCTTTGTCCTCGAAACATTCGACCTCCATCAACTCCTGAACAACATCCCTCCAACCCGCCCAAAACATCACCGCGAACATGTCCGCTCAAGCTTATAAACCCGGCTCGACCTACTTCGAAGACCGCAAATCCTTCAACGACGTCTCCATCAACTGCGACGACTCGATCCCCACAACCGCCTTCCTCGAAGCTGCCGAAGCTCTTACAGGACTCTTCGATGTGCTCGGCAGCGCAGCCTTCAAGCCTGTGAAGAACGACATGACCGGCAACATCACCAAGATCAGGACTCGTCAACTCGAGAGTCCGATTGAGAGCGAGACGCTGCAGGATTTGGTGAGAAATGAGTTGAAGGTCAAGAAGCACACGGCTACTGAGGGGTTGTTGTGGTTGGTGAGGTGAGTGACATACTTTGTCTTTCAACTTGAGGTTCCCTCCGAGGAACTCTTGAAACGAATGGTGTGCTAACGTGGGATACAACACACAGAGGCCTCGACTTCACCGCCCAAGCACTCCGTCAAAACGTCTCCCGCTCCGACGAAGAGCTCTCCCAATCCTTCCGCGACGCCTACGGCCAGACCCTCAAGAAGCACCACTCCTTCATCATCAAGCCGATCTTTTCCGCCGCCATGTCCGCCACTCCCTACCGGAAAGATTTCTATGCAAAGTTGGGGGATGATCAGCCAAAGGTGAACAAGGAGTTGGATGCGTGGTTGGTGGGTCTGGAGAAGAATGTGGCTATTTTGAACAAGTTTTTGGCGAGTCCGGAGGCGAAGTGGTGAGGGAGAAGCGGATGAGACGGAGGAGCCGCACAGGCATGGCAGAACGGCGTGGGAGGAGTTGGTTTTGCGTCAATTTAGGGAGATGAATGGGCAGGAAGCATACACGGGCATTGAATTTCTGGAAGTTCTTCAACACGTGAAGAAACAGACCGATCATCTGGAGGCCATATCCTCTATCAGCACCGTCATGTCTTCGAATCACTCCTTGGAGGTGAGAGTGCCCGCTTCAAAACACCACAGAAGCTCGAGAATACCACATGTTCTTGCCCCTGCAACCATCTCACCTCCACCTTTCCGTCCAGACAGGTGATCTTGACCGCCAACGCCACGGGCTCCTCTTCATCGCTTTCACTCTCGCTCCCACTGCCCTCTTTCATCTCCGCGTCCTTCTCGACCTCCCCCGCCTTCGCATTCCCTCCCCTCGGACCACCAACCTTCACCCTCCCCTCTGCCTCAAACTTCTTCTTCCTCCTCGCTGCCCTACTCCACACATTCTCCATGGCGATCATCACTCCTTCGCTTCTTCCTTCTTTCCACATCCACCTGACCTCCAACCCCCTCACCAACTCATTCACCTTCCTCCCCATCTCTGCCCTTCCCAACCGCTCAATCTTCACACTCCACTCCGTTGGCTGCGGCAGCACGCTGACCACCAATTCGCCATGCCGTCCAACATCATTCCTCACCCTCCTGTCCCCAAAGCTCCATGCTAATCCCCATCGCTTCGTCCCGCGACCAGGCTGCAAACTCGTGACCGCGAAGTTCGAGATTCCTTCCTCCTTTAACTTCGCGAGCACCTGCTGTAGTGAAGAGAGTTTACTCAGCATAGCAGTATACCACTGTACCCTTTCTCTCAACACCAACGAGTCCTGAAGTATCCTCAATACAAACGCCACATCTCCACCGGGGTAGATCATCTCGTTGTCCGCACCAGTCAACACGGGTGTAGGGTCGCTGGCGTCATCGGGTGAACGTTTCGTTGCGGAGAGGAAGTCCGCGTGCGAGTCGTAGAAAGGCGGGTTAGTCATTACAAAGTCCAGTTCCTCGAATCTCAGCATGTCCAACGGCACCAGCGGATCTTCGGGCGATGTCTGCTTCAATTTGATCCGCTGATCCAATCCATTGTCCTTGACGTTCCGGTTGGCATGTTCGAGACTCTCGGCGTTGATGTCGGTTCCAAGCATACGCCATTTTTCCCGAGTCGAGCAGGCTAGCAGAGCATAGATACAGCTTGCTCCGACGCCGATGTCTAGACCTGTGACTTCTCGGTCTGGGTCCGGTGTGTCGCGTAAGGAAGGAGAGGAGGTGTCGAGGAGGTCTTGGATCCAGCGGACATAGTTCCAGCGCACGGGGATCGGTGGGCAGAGACGGTCATGAGGGAGGGTGAGGCGGGGGGAGAAGTCTTGAGCGAGTAGAGAGATGGAGAGTTGTCTAGTATCTGAAGTCAGCGTTTGGTTGGAAGAGAAATGCCTCTGTATTTTTTGTGATGATGGACTTACTGCACGACTTTCGGGTCTTTGAAGTCAATGAAACCTTTTCGTTTGGCGGGCGCGATGATGGCGGCGAAGTCGGGCGAAGACTTTGCGAGTTGGTCAAAATCGACGTCTTGCGAATAGTACGGTATGTCTTTCATGATAAGCCGTGTTGAGGAGACGGGTTGGATGAAAGTTGTGCAATTGAGACGGTTGAAAGTCGATGAACGAGGTGACGTTCAAGTGAAGAGTAGAACCGCTGAACAGCTCAACATTGCACAACAGCGACCACGAAGCATTCAACGACGACACGAGCCGAGGTTGCTCTCTGGTCTACAGGTGGCCAAATAGCCGGAAAAGAACGCACGGCATTTGGCAACAGATGCAACAGATGAATTGGCATCATGATATCGAACTCAAATCTTTTGACGAGACACACACTATTCAAGATCTACAGCTTCCCATGTCCACGCATGCTGCGGTACTGTTCGAATGTGGAGTGAGGAAGGTATCACAAATGATGCGCCCAGAACGCCACGGCATCGCCATGCCTTTGCCCATGAATCCCAAATATCAACGCCGACGTGGTGTCCACCACTCTGTACATCATCACATCTAAAAGTCCTCATCGAAAGCAAAGTCGCCGTTCATGACAGGTGCTGGCTCGGCGTCAGCACCCTCGGCCTTTGCGGCCTGCTTCTTGATACTGTCCATGACACCAGCCTTCTGGTAGTCGCCGACACGCTTCTCGAAGAAGTTGGTCTTGCCTCCGAGAGAGATGTTCTCCATGAAGTCGAAGGGGTTTGTGGCGTTGTAGTGCTTCTGATTGCCGAGAGCCAGGAGGAGACGGTCGGCGACGAACTCGATGTACTGGCACATGAGCTTGGCGTTCATTCCAAGGAGCGCACATGGGAGGGCGTCTGTGAGGAACTCCTGCTCGATGACGACGGCCTCGGTGATGATGTCCTCGACGACCTGGTTTGATGGCTTGTTGTTGAGGTGGGAGAAGAGCAGACAGGCAAAGTCGGTGTGCATGCCCTCATCACGGGAGATGAGCTCGTTGGAGAAGGTAAGGCCAGGCATGAGACCACGCTTCTTCAACCAGAAGATGGATGCGAAAGATCCGGAGAAGAAGATGCCCTCAATGGCGGCAAAGGCGATGAGACGGCAGGCAAAGGTGGAGTTCTTGTCGGAGATCCATCGCAGGGCCCAGTCAGCCTTCTTACGGATGCATGGGATGTTGTCGATGGCGTTGAACAGATATGTGCGCTGCTTGGGCTCGCTGATGTATGTGTCGATGAGGAGGGAGTATGTCTCGGAGTGGATGTTCTCCATCATGATCTGGAAGCCGTAGAAGCAGCGGGCCTCGGGTATTTGCACCTCTCCGCTGAAGCGCTCAATGAGGTTCTCGTTGACGATGCCATCAGAGGCAGCAAAGAAGGCCAGGACGTGGGAGATGAAGAAGCGCTCGTCGTCGTTGAGACGCTTGTTCCAGTCGTGAAGATCCTTGGAGAGATCAATCTCCTCGGCGGTCCAGAAAGAGGCCTCGGCCTTCTTGTACATTTGCCAGATCTGTTCGAGGGATGTCAGTGTGATGTCCAAAGTGCTTCACGTGCTGTACGCGTGCGCGTCGCGTCGTGCATATTTTTCCAAACTCACCTCATGGTACTTGATCGGAAACAGCACGAAACGCTGACCGTTCTCCTGTAGTATTGGCTCATCCTCCAGGTCCTCCTTGCCTGATGTTGCTGTGACCGCTACGACCTCTTCCTCGGGCAGCTCGGGGATGCCCTTGATCGGGACGGCGACCTCGTCGGATGCGTATTTGGCCTCGATGTTCTCCTTGTCGGCCTCGGATGACTCGAATTGCGGCTTTTGGATGGGCGATTCCATCTTGAGGGACTCCATGGCGGAGGTGGCCTGGTGGAGGTGAGTTAGCGATGGATGTCTCGAAGATTTCGTGGCGACCACGTCATTGTCGAACCTTCTTGGAGGGGGTGGTTTGCACGCTCATGTTGTGTGGGTGACGATGCTGTCGCTGCAGAGGAAGTGAAGTGGCAATGAGACAAGCAGAGACAAGATCTTGGGCAAAGAAGTCAGAGTGTGATGTGAGGTCGGAAACAAAGGAAGACGTGTGGGCTGAGGTCGAGTAGAAGTAGCCCCGAACAAAGTCGCGTCCCCATCGCGCTGTTTACGCGGGCAAAGCCGTCGGGACCGTGCCCACGCGATTCCGCGCTTCACCTCACTTCCACGCCTGCATCTTTCCCCTCGATCCCCAGCCATCTTCCACTTCACGTCATGATCTGACCGTCGTCTGCACTGACTTCCGCCTGCTTGGCATTAGGCGGCCAGTGGGGCCATAACGAACACCATGCTTCCACAGCATCACCAGCAATTTCGTCTTCGGTCTCCGTCTTCGAGAGTGGTCTGACATTACCGGCACACTACCCTGCTGGCTTCCTGCCAGTCTGCCTCGCATCCGATATCATGACTCAGTCGTCCTCAGATTCGCATCGTCTCGCACGCCCTGGCCACCGGACGGATCCTTGGCTCGTGAGTCAATCGGAAAGTCGACGATAATGTTGCCTGGTGTGCCGAGAGTCTGCCTACGCCGCCCCTGAAGCATTGCAAAAGCAGATATGACCTCGGACGCGACTCCTCTCTTGCGGACTACCATGCGTATTTCGGTCCTGCCCAACTGTTCAGCCGCATCATGAAGGAATCGAACTTGTCCGGAGCAGTCGTTACTGCTGCGGCGGGCATGGTGTCGTGGAGTGTTACAATCAGGCACATCTCTTCAAGATGGTATGGCGAAGCACAGACTTGGACAGATCGAAGCACGAAACGATCTCAATCTGCTCCACTGCTACTGCTGGTGTGCAGCAAACACGCCATTGATATTCTGGAACTGCGTCGCCATAATTGGTGCCCTTCCAGAATGCATCGCACGGGTGGCTCAAAGATGCATAGCCCTCGCTCCGAAACGGGGCTTCCTACGGCCGGATTCGAGCCTATCCGCGAAGCAATGACTGCTCACGGCGGGAGTGGACTGATTCTTCGGCGACTGTTCAACGTTTGCAAGGCAAATATCTACATGATCTATTACCTTCTAATCTAGATCGAATGCTGAATGTCGCCCATTCGCTTCAGCGCAGACCAAGATATAAACACCGCCATCGTTATCCGAAGAGCCAGACCACCGCCTAACAATTCGAGTTCTTCGCTCCAACAGCCTTGTGCTCGACTCGATGGGCCATATGCCAACTGGTCCCGAGATGTTCGCCAACATCATGCGTCGTACGCTTTCCCCAATCTCGCATCACCTTCCTCCGGAGGCCATATCGACCCGTTTCGACCCAGTCGATCCGCTCTCGATCCCGACCATAAGCAACGTGGCTGGCGCTGTCTTTAGGCGCCAACGAGGGCTGCCCCTCCCCCTCAACAAGCTCACGAGTTGGCTCTTGCGTCTCGTCATCGCGGATGTCTTTCATCCAAGCTATGATGCCAGGGTCTTCGAATGCGTAGCCGGTAGGATCCTGGGTGTGGCTCAGCCGAACACCAGCACGTGCGTCGCCATCGACGAGACCAAATCCGGAGCTCTGCTCGGACGCGACAAGGTCCAAACTATACTCTGCGGCGGCTTTCTTAGCGATCGCGAAACGTTCCCCGGCTTCGATCAGCTCGCGGGTGAGCCTGTTGTTCTGCTGCAGCTGGGCGAGGTCGAAGTCGAGCATTTCTTTTTCAGCGGCTGCTTCGTTTCCTCGCTGCCAGCGGAAGAAGGCAGCGGCTGCTGAACGTTCTCGCCGGTCGAAACTTCTCTGCGCTTGTCGAAGGGCCTGGTAGCTTTGCCAGAATTCGTCGTGCACACTTTCGTCCGACAACAGTACAGGTTTACCGCCAGAAAAGCGCTGGGGCGGCTGGTCTCCCCCGTGAGGGTCGTATGATGACGATCTATTATCCAGGAAATCGAAGTAATCCCACTGGATCTTGACGGGGCCTACGAGCGGAGGCGCAGTGGGAGGGGCAACCGCAAACTCTTCAGCAAGACTGCCTTCCGAGCGCTGAAACTTTCTGCTGTTCTTCGCCAGGGGTTCAACTCTGCAGAATGCGTCCTCGAGCAAGATATTGGCGTCGAGACGACTGATTTCGACTTGGCGCTCGATCAGTGCCCACTCAGAATCAAGGGCGTCCCGCGCTATTATGGCGCGATTGACTTTATCTTTGAGTTCCTTGAAGAATCTTGCGATCTGTGCTCCTTGTCCTCCTCCGCGCCCAGTGCCTCTCCCGCAGCTTTCCCATCGGGCAGGTAAATCAGCCAGCTCCCTTTCAGCGTACTTCCAGAAGGCTTCCAGAATTAGCAACTGACGCTGTCTTGCCAGTCGCATCACCTCCATCATTCGGGAATCTTCGATCGAGATCCGCATCAGCGTCAAAAGCTCCGTCGTCATGATCAAAGCTGGGATTCCGGTGCCCGCAGACACAAGACGTGCAAAATGGTCTTCTTGACCGACACTTTGGTCGTCAGATAGATGGTAATCCCGAAAGCCGTATAGTTCTTGCTTGGCTTTTGATGCAGTTGCTGTGTCGCCCTGTGTATGGTCATCTGGTGAAGGGGCTTTCCATCGGATCGCATGGGCCGGTGGAGCTTCCTCAATGCTTGGGAGAGTTGTGATCTTGTCAGGTGTCCGACCCTGTACCGGCGCCCAAACTGGTTCGCCGTCGTCGTTCCCGACCTTGGCCACGGAGTGCTTGCTGGGAACTGGCTGTGGCTTCCGTGTTGTGAATCTTGCTCGAGGAGGCCTACCAGGCCCTTTGCTACAGCCCTTTGCTCTGTTGCGGTCCAGAAAATTGTTGTCCGACTTGCCACTTAGGCGTGATGCCCCGGCGTGGCTGGTTGGTGGCATATCTGCCCGGCGGACCACAGTGCAAACTCTGCGGCGTTTCTGGGGGTCTTCCTGATGCTCACGTGCGCCCCTGTCCTGTTCACCGTCTTGGTTCCTCCGGCGCTTCGCAGTCGTGGCGCACGAGTCCTTTCTGGAACATGCGCCAAATATTGCAGCGATTCCGCGCTTGACTGTGCGCGAAATGGCTTCCATAGCTGTGATTGGGGCGATTGAGAGTTCTGGAGCTGTAGATTGATTGAAACATGGTGTCTGCGACGGTCAAGAACTGGGTTGAGGACGATGATAACAATCAAAATTGCTGAGTTTGCTAATGGAAAGAGACACATGGCTCATGTCGTGTGCTGAGCAAGTAAGTCTGATCCTACGATTGTCCTATGTGCGATCGTCGCTGACAATTATTTGGGCCTTGGTCTAGATGTACTCTTGCCACACTTCAGCAAGTACTCTGTGGTGTATCACGCTCTTCCTTCGGCTTGCTACAAGCACTGCGCTGACTGGCGGTGATGTGAAGAAAGATGGCCGGGAGACGAAAGGCCCACATTGAATACGCAAAACTATCAGCACCATGCCATGGGTCGGGCGCCAAATTCACTACGGCAGGTGCTGAACACAATACCAGGGAGCAGTATTTATGGACCGTCATGTTCCCATACGAACCATGCACCCCTCTCTAATAAAGATACCCCGCAACACCATCTATCCCGCACACAATACTTGCGACAGTTTTCACGATGTCTCAAGGCCCGGAGAGGCAAGCACAACGCAACAGAAGAGCGGAGTTCGAACAAAGCCATGGCGGCCCAAGTACAAACGCAGGCCTCTCAACAAATCTTCATGGAACCTATCGTGATAGGGTGGCTACCTTCCCAACGGACACAAGGCCGACCGGCGCAACGACAAAGCGCCAGAGAGGCGAGGAGGCCGGGGAGCGAGAGCAACGCAGCAATGAAGCAGCGAAGAACGAGGCGAAGAGACGGCGAACAGCCTTGCCGACTCAAGCACAAGCATTCCGCTCCCTTCAGGGCGGCAATATCGAAGGCAGACGCTCGAACGATGGCAACCGCGACGTTGACCGTCGCACAGCTGAGCATGTCGACTTCGAAGCGAGTCGCGATCGTGGCGAAATGCTTCCTCCAACAGGCCCACGCGAAGATAGTCGTCGTGATGGCGCACCACGCAGAGATCAGCATCGTAGAGACAACCGTGCCGACAGCAACCACGCTCGTCGCCCAAGTGTACCCAGGCCGAACCATGCAAGGACAGAGTACACTTCCAACGCGCTGTCTCCACATCCTCCAACATACGCGACGAGAAACCGCGCTGATCATCCTCGAGGCCTTCCTACAGGGCACCAAGCCGATCCAAACAAGCTGAACAGCGAAGACGTATGGATGCCTGGCGATATTTTCTGGGGGGCGATGAATGCCACATCATGGAACGCGAATGTTGAGCCCACCCAGGATGACAATTTCGTTCAGACTAAGACTGGAAAGATATGCTCCAAGCCGCGCCCATTCTTCTATTGGTTCTCAACACCTGAAGTAGGCATGCAAAGCTTCGCTATATGCACCGGTAGTGGAAATGGTATAGCAGGTCAGCCCAAGTGGAAGCATCGCTACCTCATTCCTGTCGTCAATGCTGGAAGTTCGGAAATCAAGACATATTGGCACTCCACGGTCGAAGCCAAGATGTATCCTGGGAAACCCTCGATCAAGCCCAATGCCTTCATCGACATCTCAAAGTCGTGGCCGCACGGCTTCTTCGAAGACACGGAGATCGTCGCGCGTGTCAATGACGACAAGCAAGTTAAGCGTGTCGTCGATGCTCATGAGGGTTTGATAAGCAAGGGAGAGTCGGCGGCAAAGAAGCGGGCGGTGGACGCCGCGATCCTGAGAGAACGAGGTTTTGGTCCTCGAGAATCGTAATAATTTGGAAAATGTTCATGGAAGGTACCATGGTCTCGACTGTATTGGAAGACTCGGTGTGCCGGAATGATGCCCAGCGATCGTGCTTTCTTTTGATGGAATATGTACTATCAGCCGTATCATCATAATTCAAAATCTACCGTCCAAACGTGCCCACTTCATGGAGGTATCGCCACGGCATAGACACGCGTCCATGGGTCTGATGCCACGTCGTCAGGTGGCTCATTCACATTACATATTCAGTCCCTTATCCACGGCACCACGTTCCCCACCGCCGAATCAGTCCCATATACAAACAGCTAGACCACACCATTGAATAGCGACTTCAACTACTTAGAGCATTCCCACATAGCAGGACGCTGCTCGAGCAGGAGGTCCGAAGACCTGCGACGTCGATTGTCGCAATATATGTACCGGCATGACTACAAAGCGACCAGCGTGCTGTCGAAGCCATACTCAAGCGGCTATTCTTGGTACCAATGAGTATATTGCACCTCATAATAAGGACTATAAGAGGCAGTGGTGATCTGGAGCTGGCAAAACATCTCGAGAGCTCAAGAGCCATCAAGTGATGCCAGGCGGTAGTTGACAGGAACTCCTTCCAGGGGAAAGGTCTTTAGGAAGTGTGAATGATCGACCATGCCGCCACAATCTGATACCTGCGACTGATACATTCTTGCGCTGCCGATGCCTTGGTGGTCTGATCCTTGGATCATGTCCATTGACGAGTGGCCGCCTCTATGGAACTTCGGAAGAGGTAAGGTAGCACCTACTTTGTAGTGTAATCGAAGCACTCCGTTTACTTAAGTATATAGGCCGAAGGACTTCCTATAATACTCGACAAATCCTAAGGAAAAGCAGATTTTATTTCTAGGGGAGACCCCTAGGACCCTCTTTACCTACCGGCGGCTTAGAGGGAATTGTACTTTCTTTTCTAGGGGGAGACCCCCTAGGACCCCCCTTTACCTACTAGCGGCCGTCGCATTTGAAAGACATAGCGGAATTACGTATAAGTCTGTACGTAATAGCGACATTTTAACTTTGGCTGTTAGCTAATTATTCCAACCCCGGTCAAAATCCAGTCGAGTATTATAGGGCCTTCGGCCTAATGACTAAGCCAGGTCCGCCTCGCCACCTTTTTGATAGACTTTGGGATATCCCTCGTCTAATATCCCCTATTCTACGCACCTGCCCGACGTCGCATTTGCTCCAGCGGAGACCGGATCAAGGACACGTCGACGTATCTAACGAAGAAGCAAGCAAGTTCCCCTTTAATCATTCTTTGTCCATAACGCTTTGTCCTACGATGAATGAATTTGATCCCAACTCGGCACAGGGTCGCCCGGGCTCAGCTCAGAATATACTCCTCCTATGACGGCAATGCCCTTCCCCGGAGTGCGTCCTAATGCGCGCCGTCCTTGTCAATCCGCTCTCGACTCCGTCCGTCCGCCCTTACACTAATACTGTCCCCAGGCGGCACTAACGACGTGCATGACCACCTACTTTGCTTCCCGTCCGCAGTACCGCCGCTTCGCCTGGCACTGCCGGGGTCACGATCCTGCTGGAAGTCGCTGTGGTCGAAAGCCGGGTTTCAACCTACTGTATGCAGCCAGACGATGATTCTCGGATCTTGAACCTCCAGGCTTTCGACGCGTGGCGTGTTGCTCAGCCGTCTTCCAGGTACATCACCATCGATAGGGCCAAATCCGGATGCCTGCTCGGACGCGACAAGGTCGTACTCGTGCTCAGCAGCAGCTTTATTGGCCAGCGCGAAGCGCTCCTCGGCTTGGATTAGCTTGCGGCTTAGCGTGCTATTCCGCTCAAATTGGGCCAGGTCGTCTTTCAGCAGATCTTCCACGGTGGCTCCATCTTCCTGACGTCGACGAGCGGTCCCTCGCTCTCGGCGATCGAACTTGGCTTTGGCTCGTTGAAGATTGTCGTAGCCCTCCTTGAACTCCAGCTCAATCTCGTTGTCTGCAGGCAGTCCTCTCTCGCTTTCCGTCTCAGAAGGGAAGAAGTCTGGATCAGGGCCATTGATAAGACTGGTCTCGAAACGAGTTCCCCTAGTGCTATGCATTGCCGAACGGTCGCGATTGTCTGACACAGCGAAGTGCTCCATGAAAGCTCTGTCAGGACCATCTTCAGGGTTGTATTCCTCGTGTGCGACCATGGACTTGTGGTCAATAAGCGCATTCACGATGAAGATGTTCGCCTGCAAGCATTTCCTTGATAGATCCCACTCCACGCCCGCAATTTCCGCTTCATCGTCAGCTTCTTGTTTATTGGCTTGCTCGACCTTGATCTCGAGCTCCTGCGCATGGCCTTTGAGTGCATGCCACTGCTGAGCCATTTCATCGAGCTCGCTTTTTGCATACCGCAAGAAGGCATTGAGAACCTCTCTCCGGGCTTCTCACACGCTGCGTCGCGGTCTCTGTTTGTCGAGGTTGTTCTCAAGCTGATTGCCAGGCTGCAAGAAGTTCATCGGACAGAAGCAGAGCAAAACGAGGCTTTAGCCCGCGCCCGACCGGTACAATACGCGGCTCATCGTTCACTTCCTCAACCGTCAAGTGGAGGCTTGAGCATGGCTGTGGTTGCTGGGGCTTGTTACTACGCTTGACGTGGCGCCTTGCGATGGGTGCTGTATCTGTCCGCCTGACAGCCCTCTCGCTGAAGCTTGAACGATACGGCCTCACACTCGGCTGCTGGTGAGCACTTGAAGACAGTCTTGCCGATCTTGGCGCAGTGACTTTGTGATGTTTGCTTGTGGGAAGGCCCTCCCCGAAAACGGCCGCATAGCCTCCTTTCAAGACTCTGGACAACAATAAAATGACACGATTTTGTGTCTCAGACACAGTGCGTGACTTCCGCCCTCAAGGCATTGTTCCCTCGTCTCTGCGGCGCCTAAGTATGTCTTTGGCCCCTGGGCTTCCCTCCAGGCTCTATATCCTACTCCACCTATTCACTATCGCTTCCATACGACACCATCTCATCATTCACCAGGTCAACGAGTCCAACATGCTTTTGCCCGACCGGAGATTGGGCCGCTTCAACTCCACTACACTTAACGTTACGAGGTCAACCTGAAGATAACAACCATGACGAACGCTTTTGAACGCCGCTTGCAGCGCCTCAGGACAGGCTCGAAGCGCCGTCACGAACATGTGGCCAACGAAGCAGCTGATCAAATCCTCGCAAGCAATGCAGACACCGTCTCCGAGAGGCCTCGCCTCGACTCATCCACAAGCAGAGCACCTCTTTGGACAGAATCTTCCACTGCTGTCGTCCGCACCAAAAAGGGTACCGGTGAAGCTCCCTTGGATCTGCCCTCGACTCGTCATTTCCCAAACACTCTCCGGGGCGGAACTTCCAATGCTCAGTATGATTCTTACATCGCACCGGCGATTCCTCCTACAGGTGCGATGCTTCCTCCACTACGGCCGATCGGTTTCGCGACTAGCCTGCGTTCATACCGCCTTCCTCGCCTCACACGCGACGATTTCTTTCCCGGCAGAACAGTCACCGCACCGTGGCATGTCACGTCTCTGGACCGCGCAAAGAAACCCCACGATGACCGCAACTACATGCAAACCAGCAACGCTGTCGTGAACTCCAAGCGTAGGCTGGTCGTTGTCATGTGGGTGACTCGCAAATCCTTCTTCGCACTGCCAATTACCAGCCATGGCGGCAAGGGCAACCAGTGGTTGTCAGAAGAGGACCGTGCCGAGCAGCTTCCGCTTTGTGAATACGACTATCATCCTCCAAGCTGTGATCCGTGTCGAGACGATTACCTCCGCGTCTCAAAGGGTCACCTTTCGAGCGAGAGCCTGGCTGACATGGGCGGTGGGGCGCACGTACGCCTGGAGAGCCGCATCGTGTTTGTTAGCTACCTTGGTCGAGAGAGCACAGGTCGCCTTCTTAGAAGGTACGAACAGTTCACGCGGAATGCGAGGAAAGAGACGATCTATCAAGATCCAGTGCTTGCGAGGCAGTTGCAGGGGACAAGTCTTGTGTGATGCACAGCGTCATCACCCTGTTGTCGGTCACCTCGAACGCGTGTATCATTAGCCATAGCAATGCAATCTAATGTCCATGGCCAAAACGTGTCTATGCCCTCGAAGTTTTGCCAATTCGCCGACCTGACAGATGACACAGTTGAGTTCGATTTACGTCAATACGGCCATGCACGTTGCTAGCAGAGCTGCAATGCCGTGATTTCGAATCTCGCAGCATGAAGACTGAAACTTTTGACTGTTCCTTCCAAATCTCAACAACGAACCACACTTTTACAAGGCAACGTCGACAGCCAAACTCCAACCACACGGCGGAAGGGTTTTGACGAAAGCTGAGCCGCTTCGCCATGGCTTCGAACGCTTCCGATGGATGTGCGAACAGCCAGGCCATTGCAACTTGTCCCCAGCCTCGCCCGGTCTATACATGCTTCGGAGTCTGCCACGTATGCCAGCATGCCGTCGGATGCAATGTCTTTGAAACGTTTTCAAGGTCAATGGGGACATGACTCATCTTGAAGTCGACACACCGGCAGACAATTGAGGATCTTGATCGTCGTATGAGTAGACAAGTGGCCTCCATGAACAGGTGTGGTCGGTCAGCCCTAGAACTAGTCTAGCCAGATGACAAATCCAGGGTCCAGCGACATCAATGTCGACACAGTTCCATACTCTCGAAGGCACTCCCTTTCCCCTACAACCACACCTCCGTCTCGACACAATGCTTCGACTCACACAACTCTTCACTGCGGCGCTCGCCGTGGTCGGCACTTCTGCCTCCGCCGTCACTGTCCTCACTCCCTCGAACTTCGACTCCATCGTCCTGAAGTCCGGCAAGCCAGCGCTGGTCGAGTTCTACGCCCCATGGTGTGGCCACTGCAAGACCCTCGCTCCCATCTACGATGAACTCGCAGGCTCCTTTGCGTCTTCCACGGATAAGATCACCATTGCCAAGGTCGACGCCGACGAGCACAAGTCGTTGGGAACAAAGTATGGTATCAAGGGATTCCCGACGATCAAGTACTTTGATGGCAGCGGAAAGTCGGAGCCGGAGGACTACAAGAAGGGGCGGGATATCGATAGCTTGACAGAGTTCATCACCGAGAAGATCGGTGCCAAGCCCAAGGCTGCGAAGAAGGTTGCGTCGTCGGTAGAGATGTTGAACGACAGCACCTTCGACAAGCAAGTTGGCGGAGACATGGACGTCATTGTTGCTTTCACTGCACCATGGTGCGGACGTGAGTATACCGATGGACGTCGACTGAGTGCCCTGCCGTACTGACTAGCTTGACAGACTGCAAGACCCTCGCCCCCATCTGGGAGACAGTCGCCGCCGATTTCGCTTCTGAACCCTCCGTTCTGATCGCCAAAGTCGACGCTGAAGCACCCAATGCAAAGGCCACTGCCGAGCGCTTCGAGGTCAAGTCATACCCAACAATCCTGTACTTCCCCAAGGGCTCGAAAGATGCGGTTCCATACAAGGGCGGCCGCAGCGAGGCCGATCTGGTTACTTTCATGAACGAGAAGGCCGGAACCTTTCGTGCTCCCGGTGGTGGTCTCAACGCTATGGCCGGAGTCATCCCATCGCTCAATGAGGCCGTCGCGGCCCTCAAGACTGGTGGCGGAAAAGCGTACGAGGAGCTTGTCAAGCAGGCCGGCGCACTTCAGGACAAGACTGCCGAGTACTACGCCAAGGTTGCAAGCAAGGCTGAGAAAAACGCGGACTACCTGGAGAAGGAGTACACAAGGTTGCAGAATTTGATCGGCAAGGGCAATCTTGCACCGGAGAAGCTGGACGATTTGGTCAGCCGCAAGAACATCTTGAGCAGGTTCATTGGCCAGGAGGACGAGGCTAAGAGCGAGCTTTAAAGTGATTCACATGTATGATGGAATGATGGACGATTGGACATCTGATAGAGCAAAAGCTGACAGGGCGGACAGAAGAGATACAGGCCACAGTCCGTAAGCTATGAACTATCAATTCTGAAGTGCATCCTCTCGCAGCGCGTGGTAGGATCGAGTCTCGGCTGCGCTGCCTCTATTTGTCTTGTGTTCACGCCGCCGAGGCTGATCTCTGCAGCCGCCGCGAAGTCCACGAAGGGAAAGCTGAGTTCATGTCAACCTATTTGTTTCTGAACTCTTTCTTGCTTTGGCTGCTTCGGCACATCCTCTCCGACAACCCTTCTGCGTGGAGGACTTCACACGCTTGGAGCAATTGTAGTGACAAAAACGCAGGACCCATCAGCTGCCATCCCATCGCGATCATACCAGACGACCGTCACCAGATGGGAACCCTAAGTCGATGACTGTTTCGCGGCATGTGTCGCAAACGAGCAGCACCGCTGGCTTACTCAAAAGCTCGACGCGCTCGACGCTCTGTGCCAGCCCATATTCGCCTCGGTCGCCTCCGTCCTGACTTGACGAATTCGCCCATGACGGACTCGCTCTTCGCCGTCTCGCGTTCCAGCACCCCAATCTTCGAAGCTCCAACACCAACGTATCTAAGCCGACTTTTCACTACCCCCCTACAACACAGCCATGACAAGGCTTCCACCGACGGGCTCGGAACGGAGACAGGATGATGATCAAAGGACAGCGTATGCAAGTTTTGTGCATTCCTCCTCCGTGGCCTCTGATCTCTCTCGAATCTCAATGTGCGGTCACCCTGCATGCTTTCGAAAATATTCGTCGGCCTTGAAATTCTGAAGCGATCAAAGTACAAGACTCAACCAAGCAAACTGTCCCAGATGCCCTCCTCCCCCATCCTCCGAAGGAAGACACTGGCGCTCGACATCCCGATGTTCGATGAAGGCGCGAGCCGATGAGATGCTTCGAGACTATGCTAGGCGAGTTACGATCGGAGCATTTCCACTCATCTTCTCGGCAATGCCCACGCACCGCGCAAATCGTTGTTTTCCATTGATTTGACCTAGAGGCAAGCAATTGGCACCTTCAATAACACACTCATTGTGCTTTGAAGGAGAAATGAACGTGTCAGCGAGATATACTGATGCATCTGTAGAGAGCGTCGTCGATGTTGCTTATCTGGCCGCATGTGTAGGTCGGAGTGACTAGAGCTCATGCAATTACTCCTCCGCCGCTATGCCAGCGGCGAGACCGCACAGCAAACATACGCTGCACACCACCGCCACAATAAACACTGCCAGCTTCATCCTTTCCCTTTTCTCGAGATCCGATTGACGCCTCACCACAACCACCTCCGTTCGACCTGCTCCAACGTTCATCTCTTCATCTGCGAAAAAGCGAGTGGGCAAATGTGCTTCATCTGTTCGAGCAGTCCTGTATTGAGGTTGGAAGTGTGCTCTGTCTGGTTGGCGGATTTCCCTTCCTCCTACCCAAGCGGCTATCCATGCAGCTCTCTCTCCTGGCTCCGCGACGGCCAATGGGGCGTCGGCAGTCGAAGCTGAGAGGCGCAGATTTAGAGGATCGTATGGGAGCTCTCGCCTCAGGAGATCAAACTCCATTCCAGGCTGTTCGTAGTGCTCTCGAAATGGCAGAGGGCGGATCGTGCTTTTGCGACAACTTCGCCATGGCGTGCGTAGCCATATCTCAGATCCAAGCATAGATCGACGTTGGAAGAGATGGCCTGTTGCTGACAACTCTTCCACGTGTGCGGGCGAAGTTGGTAGCACCACCAGTCGAGGATCTTGGAGTGTAGGACTTGATTGTGGTCGTGTGAGTCTATTGTGAAGAATGTCAGTCATTGACTGATGGCAATAGCATTGCTGGCTACTTACTGGCGATAAGCTGGAGAATTGTGATGATACGGGATCGCTGTGCTTGTAGACATTGCTGGGCGGAAGTTACGAGGACAGAGTCGAAGTGAGGGATGATGTATTGGACGAGTGTAGATGTGGCAGCGCTGGAGAAATTGTTGAGCGGTATATGAATGACAGAGTGCAATCATAGCTACAGCTCCCGCATGTAAGACATGCAGTATGTTGACGGAAACCTGCATACAGCGTTGAGCAATTGAGACATGCTGACCTGGTGACTCCCTTGCGAGAAAGGATGGATGATCACTTTGAGTTGACGGCAAGAGGGGATTAGTAGCAGTGATCATCTCATCAACATCGCATCGATGATGTGGGCTTCATACTAGCTGATGAGTTCTTCGTATAGACCAATGAGCTCCGCCTGCATCTCGACGAGCTCCCTTTGAGGTCCATCGACCGCTGCTTGAGCGCCAGCCGTGGCCTCTGTGATCTCTTGCTGCTGGGCTGCCTCTGGTACATCAGCTGTTGGTTCCTCGAGCACTGCCTCTCCCGCGGCTGTTTTATATTCTGTCTGGGGGGTGACTTCTTCTGCACCAGTCACCGTCTCTGTCAGCTCGCAGCTGTTCTGCGCCTCCTCTGCAGTGGTATTGACCTTTGTTCCGGACCCCTGAGCGCCGTCTGTCTCGTCGTGGGCCTCAGAATCTGCCTGCAACGATACAAGGATCTCAATCTGCGCCTCAAGCGCTTTGATAGTCTCCATCACTCTCGCAAGTTTCCCCGGGCCTCCTAACCGCTCAATGTCTTCGTTACTTTGGAGACTTTCGAGCAACATCTTCACCCCTCTCACCAATGGCGGTACGGCAGTGCCGTGTGACTCTTCTGTTAGGCCCTTCTTCAACACATTCGCCAGCTCTCTCTCCAACAACGTCACCCATTCATCCAGATGCGCCCTCCTCAGAATGTGGCCCGCCATCCCCATCGTCTGACCCCCTTGCGGTAGTCTCCACACGATATGTACTGTGCCTGGGGGCATGTACACCGCATCACCTGGCCGCAAGACTTTGAACAAGGGATGACTGGGAATCCTGGGTCCATTACCAGCAAAAGTCATCCGGTCCTTGTTTGAGAGTCGATTGAGCCAGCAAAAACCTATCTCGCCTTCGTAGCAGGAGATCCAGGTTCCAAACGACCATCTGTCAAAGTGAGCAGGGGTGACAGCCCCAGGATCGGAGATCATTAACGTACTTCGCCAGTGGGCGTACAAGAGGTTGACCATGGCGAGTTCGGATAACCCGATGATGTGTTTGTTGCAGGGCTGGCCTATGGCTGAGCAGCCTGCATGACAGATGTCCTCGGCGTAGGGAACAACGATTGGACGCAGCAAATCATCGAGCAGTCGGCATTGATGTGACAGCAGGAAATCTGGAATTGCCCTCGCGCCGAGTGGGTTGATGATGTCGGTGAGGTTCCAGGGGTAAAAGGGCGTTTTGTCCTTGGCATTGAGAAAATGGTCACGGAGGCCCTCGATCGTGACATCCTCTTCTATGTATGTGTCACTCTTCTCTGACACGTCCACGTATGCGAATGGCTCTCGAGGGTCGATGAACCAGTCAGAAAGAGCCTGCTCTATCGGTCGGCGGCTGTCAGTGGCATCATCAAATATCGGGAGAGCTCCGTTCGTTACGAAAACCGGTGCTGTGATCGACTGGTCGCTGCTGAGGAGTGTTTTGGCTTGAACGGCGTTCAAATCGAATGCATCTATCTCGTTCTCCCGATCATCGCCGGACACGTCGATTGAAGTCTGTATCTGATCATCAGACGGAGGAGACATCTTCCTGAAAACGTTGAGGATCGACAAGACGCGATCTCCTTGCAAGCAACTTTTAGTGGCTTTGAACTTTGTGAATTGGGCAATGCTGTCCGCGAGATAAAGATCGTCGGGTGTCGTTGCAGTCCTCTTAGTTGGGTGCTTCCGGCGGATCGGCCGCTTGGTAGATGTGGCAGGCTTCTTCGCGGCAGCATTGGGCCGACGCCTCTTCGTCGGCCGGGCCGAGATAGAAGCAGTAGGGTCATCATCCTGATCGTCGTCTACCTGTCGCTTTCGACCTTGGGAAACCACTCGCTCTTTGTCGAGCCGATCAAGCTCGTCGTCTTCATCCCCAGACGGATCATGACGAGGACGTTTCGGATTTCTATCCGAGCCAGCGGAATCGGAAGGTCTTTTCTGGCCTGGATTGTTAGCGAGAGAAGCCGGAGCAGCACTGTCATTGACGGGTGCAGAACTGGCCGCAGGGACAGGAAGCGCCGGAACTGCATTTTGAATTGCGTTGGCAGCATTGGATGTACTGGCCGCGTCAATTCTTGCCTGAGCTTCTGCGGCTGCGGTTGCGGCTTGTCGTCTAGTTTGGACCATGTTGATGCAGACGATCAACGTCTGGAATTAGAATTGAAAGTGATGCGAACGAAATGGAGAAAAGTGACGGAGCACACTACCATTCTCGAGGCGCTGCCAGCATCTTCTTATTGCAATCAACAATGTCTCTTGCGATGGGATGACTCGTGCCCACCTGTCTTTGTTTGTTAGATGAGATTCTGCTCCATTCCATTGTGTGGCTGTCGCTGTCAATTTGCCGACCACTCAGACCGAGACCTCGAAAACATCGCTTTGTTGCCTACATGCCCAACAAAGAATTGTCGGACGGCTCGGACTCGTCAGAAGTTCGAACGCTGGGCGCGTATGTGCCCACTTCCTTCAACAAATCGTCTTCAGGGTCGTCCTTTTCCAAATCGAGGTAGCCTCGTGGATGCATGGCTCTGGGTACAATCGCTAGAGCACGGCCTGGGAGATAGTCAGCCGATATAGCTCATAGTCTGTGGATTCTGAGATGATCGTAATACCATTGACGGTCTTGTCTGCGGCGAGATGCGACACCGCCGATACGGCGTCGTCCATTTCCGCGAACGTGATGCCCCATGTCCTCGCCGCAGCCTTTTGTTCAGGCGTCATGATCCTCGTGTCAATCATCCTGTATCATCGTCAGCACTCATGCAACGTCTCGACCGCTTGACCAAACTTACCAAGGCGCAATCAAATTTGCTCTCATCCCACGCCTCGCGCCAGTAGACCTCAGACTCCTCATCAATCCTCGCATTCCCCACTTGCTAACGTTGTATTGCGGATTCTCCGGGTGGTCAACATATCCTGAGATACTCGCTGTGACGATGAAACATCGATCACGACCTTCGCCCTCTGGCTGTTTGGGAAAGTAAAACATTGCCAGCTTCGTTGTGTAGGCTACGCCGATGACGTTGACATTCAACGTCGTCAAGTCCGGCTCGGTCGGCTCTCCATCCTCTCCTTCTTTCTGATGGTAGAGATCGTCAAGCTTAGCCAGCCCAGCGTTCGCGAACACAACGTCAATGGTCTTCGATGGCGACTTCTCCAGTGCGGTCTTGAAGAGCTTGACTTGATCAGCCCAGACGGTAACATTGCAGGGAACGAATGCGACTTTGTCGGACCCGAGCTCCTTGACCAGGGCCACGGCGAGATCGATGGCTATGTCGCCGAATGTGACAAATGCACCAGCAGCCACGAAGGCTCGCATACAGGCTTCGCCGATACCGCTGGCGCCGCCGGTGATGATGACGCTTTTGCCAGCGAGGGTACTGCGGTCAAAGGTTGCTTCAGGAGAGATTGGTTCGGTTCGGGTCGCCATGATGCTGGTGTTGGTTAATATTGCTGGTAAGTGGAGTGAAGTTGAAGGAGCAGGGCCTTGAGGTTGGGAAACGGGGCCCTTAAGTATCACAACTGCCCGTCCTGTCATGAGAAAGCAGTCAAGATATGCTCAGAAGCGCGGACACGCTTCCGTCCGGTCAGCATCGTCTTTCCCCACGTCGAGACGGCGCTTCCGTGTCAGGGAAGCGGCCACGAGCTCGCATGAATGCGGGGCTCTTGGTATGCTGAGGTGCGATCACCAGAGGAGTCGCTCTCACTGCATCCCACGCAGGTCTTTGCCGAGGCTGTCTGATGGCAATGGCTCTCGGGCAAGGTCACCATGCCGCCGATTGTTGAGGGATGAAGTCAAGTTATGCAGAGGGAGGAGTTGAGGTAAGATGTCACGCTACTGGAGATGCTAGCCAGTTGCAGTTAGCTTGCAACCAGTTTCGTATCTCTCGTATTGAGTCCGCAAGATTCGCCAAGTCGTCGAGACATTGCCATCTCTGTGCTACACGCCGACCACATCGTTGCGAGACATGCCATCATGCCTCTTCAAGCGCTACGGACGGTAGCAAAACCACAGGTGGGCTGCCACCAAATCGCACAGGCCTCATTGTCTCACTGACACCATCGCGCAGAATGGCGTGGGCGCATTCATCCTCCAGTGCAAGCGCCTGGACTTTCACTACTGCGACTGGGCCGGCAGCAGTAGGGGAATGAAGTACGACATGATCTGGGGCTAGCACCTGCCACATCGCCATGCTGACTTGATCTCCACAGCGCTTTCATCAAGCATCGTCTCGCTCAATTCGCCGCCGAAAACCCCTCGATCGAAGTCACCGTCTCTCCTCGCCCCGGCAAACACCCCGTCATCAAGGGCCAGTACATCAACGGCCGCGAGAAGGCGATCTGCGTACGGAATTTGGAGCCAGGACAGATTGTGGAGAAGGCGGTTTTGTTGAGGGACGCGAATGGCGAAAAGTTGAAGAGGGTCACGAAGCCAGTGAAGAGTTTGAACGACAGTGTAAGGGGTATCTGGAGTCCATTCCATGGTGCGGAGTACAAGATTTGAGAGATTGTGAGAGATGGCATGGCTATGAAGAGGGTCTAGGGCCAGGGCTGGACGATATGGGTTGCATTGAAAGGCGCATGGGCATGGATCACAGTTTTGGGGGCAGATATCGAAGACACCGATGGACAACAACCTCATCCGAAGAGCTTCGTGTACAAATGGGGACTCTCGCTTTCTTTCCGTGCAGGTGCATACATTGCTCGCCCAGATACTCTCGCAGAGTCATGAAGCCAATGGGATCTCAACTCCAGCGAGGCGAAACTCCTCCGTCAGCGGCCTCTCCGACCACCACATCTCTCTAGAAGGCTCTCAGCAACCCTCTCACAACCAAGCTTCCCAAAATCAGACCACTGATCGCGAACACGCTGAACCTATGCATGATAACATTCGTCCTCGCCTGGATCAGACTATGCACCACCCTCGCGGCCACATACGCCCACGCCAACCCAACGGTGGTCTTGTCGTGCGCCTCCAAGAATGTCAAGCAAATCGCCACGGCGTAAAATACGGTCGGCTGTTCGTGCAGATGGTTGTAATTGTCCGCGGGCCATTGGCGGTGACGGGGAATCTTGCTGTTCATGGATTGTACGGTCATGTTCGGCGAGGCGTCGACTTTGTACTTTTCGAGGTCGGGAATGCGGTAGGCGTACCTATATACGTTAGACGTTGTTCTGTGATTCGAGCTATTGGGAGAGGCAATACATCCAGACCTCCATAAGCATCGTCCAGCCTCCTAAAGTGAGGGCTGGTGCCACTAGCGGTACTGGAGACTTTTTTTTGATGGTGACTTTTGTTGTTCTTCAAATGGAATCGCAAGTTGGTGTAATCAGGCAAGTCAGGGAAGTCAGGCCATGGGCGACAGTGGCATGTATATATTCATATATGCCCGAAAGTGAGACCTCCAAAGCTAGAAGCTCTCGCCCGAGACATCCGCCGCGGCCCATTTTCGCATGCGAATACCTCCGTGGCTCCGCTCGAAGTGCACCACAGGACCTGGAATCTGTTAGCTCGGAGTGTGCAGTCTGCCCGAGAGAACGGAGAAGTTGTCGCGGATGGAAGTGACTATAAGACTATTAAGACAGCAACGATACAATCGTTCTCTGGGTTCGTCAGTGCAGTCCAAGCCTTGGGGATCCAAGTCGTGCAGTGCTTTTTGAGCGGAGCCGCTGAGGTAAGATCCGACATCATCCAAGCAGACATCGCCATTCTCCCTCATGCCATTGAAATCGCACAGAAGCAAGGCAGACTAGACGTGCAAGAACAATCGCGATTGCATAAAGCGACCTGGACATTACAATCCTAACCCTACCTCCGTGGGTCCGCTCAAAGTGCAGCACACGACTCGGATCCCAGAGGCTTGGATAGCACGGTCTGAGCTAGAGACTGATCTCGACAAGAGTTCCGGTTCTCTCGCGCAGACTGCACACTTCAAGCCACCGAAGTCTGCGTCCTTTGGTGCACTTTGAGCGGGGCTACGGAGGTACACTACGCTCCATCCATGGGCATGGAAGAATTCGACCTCTTCGCGGAAGCATCATACAGCGCCTGGATGTCCGTCCGCCACTGCTCCAGATCCGGACGCAAGATCCGCCGGTCGTATGTCAGCATACCGTTAACTTCGCCTTCAACGTCGGTGGTCTGCGTCCAGACGGCGCCCGCGCACGAGTACATCTCGACTTGGGAAAGGAGTTCTGTCAGCAGGGTGTGGCCGCGGTAATTCCACACCTCGATGGTATCGTCGAGTTCGTAGCTTGGTATGTTAGTCTTAGGACTTGGGCTATTTCAAGAGACAGCGGTTGCACTTACGTCTGGTTAATTGCGTTGATTGAGTCCTCTACCTTCCAGGCATGGTCCGCCGTAACGTTGTTACCTGTGCCACCGAACTCACCCTGGAATCCAATGCGTTGCGGATCGAACGGGCTGCTGGAGAGGGAGTAGAAAGGCGTACCGCACTGCGGATTGGCGTAGTGGTGGTTGTCGGAGAAGTCACCCGCCCCGTGGTCAGGGAACCCACTAACGGCGTTCACTAGTCGAGTAGGATCCAGCTGTCGAACGATATCAGTCAATGTGAACTCGGGATAGTAGCTCGTGATCTGGCCCCAGCCTTCATTGTAGATGGTCCAAGCGAAGATGGACGTGTGGCTCCTCAGCTGTGTGACCAGCAGTTCGAGCTGGCGCTGGAACTCTTGCTGCTGCGTGGCATCTGGCAGGAGCCTCTCTCGTGTGCAATTCGCGAGCGTGCGGGTATCCAGTCGCAGAGAAGGCATATCTTGCATCACGAGTATGCCCAGCTCATCTGCCGCTTGGTAGTACAATGGAGACTCCACCTTGATCTGCCATGAAACGAACAGTAAGCATCTTGCGAGTCCGGAAGAAAGGCTTGACTTGACTCACGTGCTTGCGAAGCATGTTGTAACCAATATCCTTCAGTGTCTTGATATCAAAAACCATGGCCTCATACGTCGGCGGGCTGTACAGGCCGTCCGGCCAGTAGCCCTGGTCCAGGGTTCCAAAGGGAAAGATTGCCTCACCATTCAACACAATTCTCTGAACGTCGTTCACGGCCTGTTTGGTGATAGACCGAAATCCGGTGTAACTTCGAATTTGGTCGTCGCCAAACCTGATCGCCACATCGTACAAATTGGGGCTAGATGGACTCCAAAGCTTTGCAGAATCAACCTTGAACGTAAACGATCCACCGGCACTTCCTTCATGAGACGCCAGTTCGTTCGAGGTCCCTTTCTCAAGAATGGAAATCTCGACTTGACTGGTGCTGTTCTGAGAAGAGGTGACGGTGACATTGACTGAGACGTATTAGCAGTGTGTGAGGATCGCCTGCAGCGCCGGGACATCTCACCGATCCCATCAGCGCCGCCATCGATGTCGAGTGCTACGATGTAGTCTGCCGGAGCCGACTCGATCCAGACGCTTTGCCAGATTCCGCTGCAAGGTCTGTAGAAGATATGATCCGAACCTAGAGTCTGTTTGCCGACTGGGATGACAAAAGGATCCGAGTCTGTAGGATCGTGGACAAAGACGACGCTGATCAAGGTCAGTCAGAGGAGGAGTGGGCCAATGATATACGGGGGGAGTGCTCACAGCTCATTCGTTCCTGACGCAGATAAATACTGCGTCACATCGACTGAGAAAGCGAAGTAACCACCACGGTTGAACGCGGCCTGCTGACCGTTGACAAATACCGTCGCCTCGTAATCGACCGCGTTGAAGTTCAGCAGTGTCCTCGCGCCGGTCCAGTTCGATGGCACGTTGAACGATGTCGAGTACCAGGAGTACAACATGTATTCGCCTTGAATACCAGAAAGTCCACTTTCGAGACAGAACGGAACCAAGACCTCATTCGGTAGTGTCTGGTTGAACGGAGGATTTTTGACGGCATCCAAACTAGACGCATTTGCGTACGCCCAGATCCCATTGAGCGACTTCCATTCCGGGCGAGCTAGCTTAGGTCGAGGATACTGCGGCCACGGATCGGTGCCGACATCTTTCGTCCACGGCGTATCGAGTGGCAATGGCTTGATGGCGTATTGCGAAGGTGAAGTTGCTGGTCGAGGAGTGTTGAAGGCCAAGGCAAGACTTGCAGAGAGGATAGCTTGAAGCATCGTCAGGAAATGCATGGTTGCTCTTCGTGGCGAAAGAGCGTGCAAGATCTGAGCTCACGCACGAAGCGAGCGGGGCTTTATTCATGTCGTCCGAACGAGCAATGAAGCTACTTCAAGCTAGAACGGATCGAGCTGGGAAAAGCATGTCTGCACACGCGTTTTTGACCGCTCTGTGGACCCTGTAGAGTCTGAGGCATTAAGCAGGAGTCCAGGACTGCAGATTAAGTCAATGCGTATGCGTTGTCACTTCCTTGATCCCGCTCAAACTGCACCGCACGATTCGGACACTAGCAGCTTTCGACACCGCAGTGTGCGCCAGGGGACGGTCCTGCATTTCGACTGACCTGTATTTCGAGTGTGTCCATGTCTACAACTCGATCGGGGCACCAGAGGTCGCTGGCTCTCCGCATTCTACGATACAGTCCAAGCTACCGGAGTCGAAGTTGCGTGTTGCGATGAGAGCGGAGCAATGGAGGTAAATTCGTGAGCTTTCAATGAACCACACTATTCTGAACGAGGTACACGTCGGACTTCGACTTCTCGTTTGCACCGTGTGCGTGCACAAAGCCCGGAGATGGCAGTGTTGTGCTGAACGATTTTAGACTGTCCCATTGTGATCTTGGCGAGTCATGCTCAATGCCTGCTGTCAGTATAGTAGTGCAATGCAGGGGTGAACTTGTAGATTGAGAAAAACCATAATTCTGTGACGGTTATCTGACCTGCTGACTATATAGAGGTTGTGATTCCAAATACCAAAAAGGGTCTGGACCTCAACTCTCTGTTTCCGCAGTCAGTCCGCAATAGCTCCTGGGTCTAGAACCCCCTGATCGTCCAATACACGCATTAAAAGCGTGATCTGCACTTTTGGGTAATTCCACCTGAAACACGCTAGTATATCAACACCTGCAATATACCCGCGGCCGATCAGAAGCTTATCCCGCGAGGATACCGTAGAAGCAGGCGCCGAGTCATTGAGGCTGATTCGATTGGAAGTGTTGTCGGTCAGAGGTTGCGAAGATTGTTCATCTGGGATTCGGCGAGCGTTCTTGTTATCTAACGAAGAATTGAACAAGCGACAATACCGTCGGCGGTTCAAATCCACTTGACGAGCAGACAGAAGAACGAATGTTCGGTGGGATATCCTCGACGCGCAATTGCCCTCACTCAAGGCGCCCGAATTCTCAAGCCAACATGCAGGAGCCTGAACATGTCAAAACCGTGGAAGGTGAATAGACCAGCCATAATTGCCATCGGCCAATACAACACACTCCCATTGCCGCTCCCAAATCTTCTCTCAGAACCACTAGTCGGATGATGTCTTGGTGGCATGGGTGCAGGCGTCACTATCAGCGCACTCAGATCCCTCGAGAAGAAGTACGTCTGCGCCGTATGGTTTCCGTTCGGCCCGAGGGGGTTCGGCGGCGTCAACTGATCCGGGACTCGACAAGCATGTTCGCCACTAAGAGAATCTAGGCAGCGCATGAGGGATGCCTCGGTGTTGTCGGGTTCGGAGGAGTTGAAGTACGCTTTCACATAGCTGACAGTCATGACAGCATCTTCCTTGGGTGGTCCGGCGCTCCAGCCATCATTGCCGTTCGACCAGTGGATAAGGTGCAGGCTGCCGGCCGTTTCAGGAATGTTTTCCGTGATAGTTCGGAGTCGCACGCCGTTGGCATAGAATTCGACGCGGTCTGGCAGCCAGTCGAAGCGGAATTCGTTGTAGCCGACGGTGGGCGAGAAGATGAGAGAGTGAGCGTCGATTTCAGGCGAGTCGGCTTCAACGTGGCCTTTTCTCCTGCTCTCGTCGGACTGAATCACCAGGTGAACAAAGCCGGAAGATTTCTGGTTGGATTTGGAAAGGAATTCCATATCGATCTCCTGCGTGTCGTTGAGATAGAAGAAGAATGCGCCACACGTGCCGTTGACGGCGGTGGTTTTGAGTCCGATTCGGAAGGATCCGTAGAGCATATCGTCGCGGGTCGACACGACTTCGGCCATTGATATCATGGAATCATCGCTACCAGGAATGGCAATGAGGTTTTGCTTCGTCCAGAGTTGAAGACCGGGGTCTTGACCGCGGGGACTTGGACCTGCCCAGTCCCAGGCATTGTTGAGAGGATTGAGTCTGACGTTCTCAACGCGGGAGGCCTTGCCGTAGGGACCGCGTGCTTGCTCGGGTGTGGTGTTGTACGCTTGCGGAATCCATGCATCACTGGTGTCCTCCCGCAAATCACCAACGTGCAGAAAGTCGGTCTCGAAGATCTCGGTGAAGACGGCGTAGTACTCTTGGTCGGTGGCGTTGACGACATAGCCGCATGAACAGTCCTGGCGCGCATTGACGAGAGTGAGCGCGGCCAGGAGTGGCACGAGAGCACGCATGGCGGACTTGTGTCCGGGAGGCTGAGTGCTGTGGAAGTAAAATGCTTTCCGAGGTCGCCTGATGCTGGACAAATGATAACCAGGTTGGACGTGATGACAGCGTCCGAGTGAAGATGTTGTTTGTGCGACCGAATGCACGCTGGGGCGGAGGAAGTCGTGGAAGCATGGCTGGCCGCCTCTCTTGCCATTCTAGATTCGCGTCGCAAGACCTCTTGCTCGTTGTGCTTGTGGACCCCTTCCTTGGCCACAATCGGAGCGGCAAGAGCTGGTGTCCAGATCAGAAGCTTTTGCAACCACGCTGGAGAACTGATAAGTATTTGACGAGTATTCACGAAGTCGACCAAGCCATCATTACCCGCGAGTAGAGGCCGAGCTCCAAGGACCGTCACATCCCGCACGAAAGGTTTAAGCAGACCAACCACGGTCTGTCCAAACCCACTTTCTATCCATCGTTTTGTGATGCGCATGAGCCTGCTGTCGCTAACGGCCAAGCGAGCCTGCTGTGCGACACACACCTGCGATTAAAATAGCGTCCATTTGTGCGATGCTGTATTTGCACATCGCACAGCGATACCTCCGTAAGTCCGCTCAAAGTGCACCACACGACCTGAACTCCGGAGGCTTGGATTGCATGGTCTGAGCTAGAGAACGCCGGGGTTGCTGTTGCTTTAACGGTCTCGGCCAAATCCGTCTTTGACAAGTATCCCTATCCTCTCGCGCAGACTGCACACTCCAAGCCGAAGTTCACGTCCTGTGGTGCACTTTGAGCGGGACCACGGAGGTACAGCCAGCGCAACGGCTTCACAGCGTGCCTGCAGCACGTAGCCGACGCAGCCTGCAGGGCACCGGAGTGAAGTCTGCGTAACCTCGTTCCGCACCCGAGTCTTCTTTTGTTGACCTTTTGGCACTAGGCCATAATTGAGAACTCCTTTCACTGTGGCAATCATGGTAGTATGAAGGCAAGACCGGTTGTCCAGATCTCGTTGATTTTCATTTCATTGCATCTGTCTCATCACATCGTTTCATTCCTTCATTCCCGCAACTCGCTTCAGTTGTCGATATGGCGGGATCGTTTGACCGCAATATTTAAGTTATCTTCAGTCCGCTCAATCGATGCTTCTCACTCGAGAACATTCCCAACATCGTGAGCAGAGACATGATAGATCTGCTGATCTTCGGCGTTGACCGTCCGGGTGGCGGGTTTGTCAAAGATGGCGCGGACGGGTCAGTGGATCGGTCCTTGGACTACAAGAAGCCGGACTCTGACAACAACCTGCAAGATTGTTAGCTCGCGACATGTAACAGCAACATCAACATGAGACTCACCTAGCAATCTTCTCATCCTCCCGTTCTCTCGGCTCGACCTGCAAACTCCGCTCGTACATCTCATGCACATCGCCTGCACTTCGCATATTATTCGAAATGTAATCCTGCAGCTCCTGCACGGGCTGTAGCCCGTACGGCACGTTTTGATACTGTTGGATATCGCGGATGACCTCCGCCGTCTTCGCGCGCTTGGCAAAGTTGATGAGTTGTGTTTTTTTGATAATGCTGGGAATTCCGTCTTCGATGAAGGTCAAGTCTGTGAGATAAATGCCGAAGAATGGAATGCATGGCGGGTTGGCTTTGTGGAGGGCTTCACGATATTCGTTGAAATTTCTCGTGGAGCCCATGAGTTTGCGCATGGATTCGAGGGTCTGGGTGGTGCGTTGGTTGACCTGGGACCAGGTTCTGTTGAGACGATGAATGGGTGCGGAGCCGAGGGCGGAGATGATGGATGTCAGGCAGGAGAAGTTGTTGAGGTTGCGGCATTTGTCGGCGATGGAGACGAAATGTTTGATGACCACCACGCGGCGTTTGACATCTGCTTGGGTTAGGATCATCTGCGCTACCCAGTTGGTGAGTTGATTCGAGTGCAGGATAAGCGACTTGACGTTGTCGGCTGGGTCTGGCTCGCCGGGAGCCAATTTCTTCTGCCACGTCTTGTTCAGACATTCGGTAGGTCTGATCTTGCCGTAGAGTTTGGACTCAATTATGGTCAATTGTCTTGCAAACTCCAGCGCATCAATGTCGAGAAACTTGAGCTTTTTCATGTTCTTCGGCACGATCGGCTGCGGTGCCTGAGAATTGATCGTCAGCACCAAGCGCTTGCTTGACGCATCTTGACCGCGCATCCTCTGCTCGATTGCCGTCATGAGTGGCCCGGCTCCAGGAGTACTGGTCGACTGGACAGTATCCTTCGCGAAAGCGTACACCCGCTGCATCAACTGCTGGCTTGCCTCATCATTCGCTTCCATCCAGTAATTGTCGAACCACGATTTCAAGATATTGACGACACGGAATCTGATCGGCTTCTGCTTTCGGTTGACCCACGTCTCGAGATCGGCGCCTCCAAGCCCGTAGGGGGGCTGAATGGTCCATCGCTTGACGAGTAACTCGAACAGTTCCGGCGCGGTCGTGAAAGATCGGTAGGTGAGTAAGAAAGTGTTGTTGAATGGAGAGTCCAGCCGGTCGTGCCGTGTGAGTTGCTCGACCAAGGCAATGAGAGTTCCGCCGCGAAGTACGGGTACCTCCGACTTCACATCATATGCGATCTCACCCTCGTAGTCCAGTCTCAAGTAGTCCGGCTGATCCTCAGACTCACGACCAGGCAGTGGCGTTGCAGGGACTTCACCAAAGAAGCGCTTGACCTTGGAGCTTTCGCCGCTCACAATCTCCGCTGGCGAACTCGTGCCCTCCGTGAATGACTTGGACTGTCCGACATCTGCCAGCTGTGGTCGTAAGTTGTTCGAACCGTTCCGCATTTGCTGCTCGTATGTCGCTCCACCATCCGTCAGACGGTGTGAATTACTCGTATTGTCTCCGTGGGGCATGAGCTCGGAGAGAAGTTGCAGGGAGAAGAGAATCTGTGATGCAGTGGTATCCAAGTCTCGACCGACAGTCTTGACGCGGTTCAGGCGCTCCTCCAGTGACGGTCCCCGGCTTTCCGCCCACTCATCCGCAAGCGGAGCAGCAACGGACTGGCAAGCGAAGATAAGATCAGACGTTGAATCGTACAATTTTTGCTTGTGCTCGGAAAAGTCGTTCAGTTGTGGCGTTTGGAAGGTGTTGGTGAGAGGAGCAAAGTTGATCGACTCAACCGTGGACAAATACGGCCGGCAGACCTCGATGACTTGTTTGCCAGAGTTGCAGATGTTATCGCTGATGTGGCGGTGCTTCTGGGGAGTGATCAATTTCTCGCGGAGCACCAGATGCTCGTCCAGGCGACGAATGCTAGACACTATCAGTCGTTTGAGATCATCGAGGCGTTCCAGAAGGGCTGCATCCAAGGTCGCATTCGGTTCAGCCGAGGTGTCAGCCTCCTCATCCATGAAAGACATGGACGCCAAGTTGTTCCGCGGGTTGAGCCCATTGTTCTGCCAGCTACCCGCTGTCTTGGAACCTGAGATAAAGCCCGGAACCAGACGAGGAATCTCTTCGCCCCGCTGTTGCCGTGCCACTTCCACAAAACCGTACACTCCGTGAAGTACTCCTTCGGCTTCCTGCAAGCATTTCTGATTTGAGTCTGGCGCTGGCCAATCTGCAGCAGCGATGTGTGAAGATAACACAAGCTTGGAGAACCGTGACATCATCTCCCGGAAATGAGGATAAAGGGCCTTGTTTGTAGAGATGATGGAAGGATTCCCAGAGTGGTTGTCAGTCGTTCCGGAGCCGGCGGCGAGCAACAAACGGAGGTGATCTGAGATATCCTCGGCTTTGCGAACGTATTCGGAGCGGTCGCCGCGATTGATCACCTCCCGATATCTTTGAACTGCGCGCCGCATGTCTTCTACCATGGTATTCCAGGTCAAAGGAACGGCGTGGGCGTCGTCAAAGAACCTCCGAGGTAGTAATGAAAGGCTCGAACCGCCGGGAGGCGCATGGGCGAAAGAGGTGGCGGTGGTACCGTTCGGCGGCAGACCCTGCTGCATAGCCGAAAGGGACATATTGTTGGCATCGGTAAGATTTGTGCGCGAGCGGCTCATCGGAGATGGAGCGCTCAGAGAATCCATGGACGTTGCAGGTGACACACCGTCGGACAGATGTGAACGCCTGCGGCGATGCTGACAGATAGGCCATGTTAGTGGGGGTGTCACATAGATTGCGCGGTGAACGAGACGAAGTGTGGGTGTGACTTACAGTGCTTGAGGACTTCGATGCTTGTGCCACCGACGCGTCCTCAGCTTCGGACGCTGAGGCGTAGTCCGTATCTTCATCGCGTTCGTAACCGGCCGCCAAAAACTCCGCCGGCGGTCGCGTCTGTTCGGGAATGTAGATGTTGGTTCGATCTCGCGGACCCGTCTCGTTTGCAGATGTCGGCGCCTCCAAGGGCAGCTCCATGGTGCTCTCACCGGTCAACGTGTTGAAGTAGAAAAGCCGTCCATCTGGAGTGGCCTGTGGTATCCAAAACGCCGCCTCTTCCTGGGTGCTTGTTGCCGCGCCATCGCCATGTCCGTTGCTCGCCACATGCTTTGTCTTGTCATGGTCACCATATTCTTCTTCCGACTCTTCAGCCTCCGAGTCTCCTGCCCTCCCGTTCCTGCTATACGCGCTCGGGTCGGAAGGATGCGATACTACAGCGCAGTAATTGCTTGGGAACCAGCCGCGGGTGCCATGTATAACGCCGTCCCACCATCCACTCTCCAGCTGAGTGATGACCTGAATGATGTCGCCTTGTCGGAAGCTCAAGCTGGTTTGATCGTCGGCATCGTAGTCGTACAGCGCGCGCACGTACATCTGGCCGGCGGGCTGGCCAGCAAGTCCATTCATGGTGGGCGTATTTGGTGAGCGATTGTGGTCAAACTTTGGGGTATTTTTCCGTGACTGCGGCGGCGCTCGTGTTGGTCAAGGCCAGGGCCGCACTGCACTCCGCTCTCATTCAGCGAGGGGAGGATCGGTGGTCCAGCCGTGTGGTGGGTGTCGCTGAGGAATGTGGGTGCTGGCCACCGGCGTGACCTTGCTGCGGCGCGACTATCCACCGGCAGCGTCCAGCTCAAGCCTTCCGAGGGGCCGCCCGAAGCAGTGGAGAGGTCGCAGAGCCGCTCGACGCCCACCGTCCAGCCGAGAGGTGATGTACGGGAGCTGTACAGCAATAGACACGAAGGAAAGGCGTCTTCAAGGTCCTATTCGTTAGGACAGCGGCTATTTAGTCCACCAAGCAAGTCAACCAGTCTTCGCAGCCCTAGAACTATGTTCTAGCGTCAGAGCCGAGCCCCACGTGATATGCCGATTTGACGAATCTTCAAGAACAACGGAACTCCACCTCATTCGGGGTCGATGTCCAGGAGGCGTGACGCTCAAGGGAACAGCAAGAACGAGGTCTGTTCCCTTCCGGGACGTTCCTGTAATGCTACGTACTTGCCAAAGGACCTTATTATTACTGGTCGTCTGCACAACATCCTAGAAAGAATACAAGCTGCCCCTCGATGGTCGAGTCAGACAAGGGGCCGCATCCTCTGATGCTCGCAATACAGAGGTCGACACAATTCTCTGTCAAAAGCATGTGAACGCCATTATCCGCTGTGGATACACGAACCAGCACAGCACGACATCGGAAGTTTGCATACCTCCGCCGGTTCGCTGCCAACTATGCATCATGGCGACGTCTCAGCAGCTATTGGCTTCCTGCCACCTGGGTTGTGCAAACGCAGCAAGGGAGTACCCAGCAGAACGCAGCCCCAAACTTGTCATCGCTGGGTTGGCCGAGGACGTCCACTTCACAGTAATCTGTATACGTTCATGAACGATCGCGTTCTCTGACACGCTACACTGGCTCGACTGGTTGTGAATACTATGTACTGCCGCCCTCCAACCGCTTCTGTTAGATCTGCACTTCGATCGCGTCCAAAACCGCCGCTCCCAACATTCGCGACGTCCGCATAGCGCCAGCATTCGTACAGACTTTATTCTGCACCCAGCAATGGTGCATGTGTTGACGTTCCTACGAGTTTACGCCGCCTCGTTCGACCCATCGACTGGAGCTCGTGAAGTGTTGACGGCATTGACACTCGCCAACCAGGTTATGCGAATTCGCGAGGCGGCGGCAACTTCTCGGTCTGACTCTCGATGGCACGTTTCCCAGACTGTGCATATGGACGGCATTCCAATGCACCAATACGCGGACGAGGAAAGGGACAGCTACCCTAGGCCTTCGAGGTCCAATGCACACGGAACCCTGCCTGACGAGGGAGACAACCTTCAGAGATCAAGTGACGCCTTATCCCCTGGTTGATCTCTCTGCCCGCGCTTATATCTCTCCTTCTGCCTGAACTCGAACAATTCACAACAACCAGCTAAACGGGTCTCAGCCATCAAGCGATTCCTACAACAACTCCGAACTAGCAACGACATGCAGCTCCTCCACCCCTTCGCAATCACGCTCGGCTTCCAGCTGATGCACTCTACTGTGCTCGCCAGGCAGACTGCAATGAGGTATTGTGCATGCCTCAAAGATGGTACCGACGAATCTTCCATCGACCTCCATGTCACAGAGTTGGCATGTAACGACATCGACCATTCCGACTTCTGGACCGACGAACGCCGATGCAGCGCTACAAAGTTCTGGAGCATTACGAACGATTGCTTCCAATGCCTTTGCGACGCCCATCCCCCGGAAATAGACCCGGAACATCCAAATGCTCCGACGAAAAGATACGCTTATTGTTACGACAAGGTCGCCAAATGGACGAGACGCGTCGATTGTATCTGTTGAATGCGGCTGGTGGAGGGAAGGAGCGACGGGAAATGGACGTCCGGCTTGCGAAACACATCTCACGCGGCGGCTGTTAATGTATGGTGGATGGATGGAAGAGCAATAATACGCCAAGATCGAGAGAGAGAAGCTGGTGCTGATGCGTTGGTGTCGTATACTCGTGCAGGAACTGCGAGTATTCGTGTAATTTTCTTGATGAATGAAGAATAGTGTTACTTGCCGTTGCTCGACTGTTGATCTCGGGTTGTCTTGCTTGCAAGCCTTCGTCTATGACTGGGTTTCTGAGACGCTCAACACCGGGCAGCCTGTGTGCTCACGAACGGTGTAGTGCTCTGAGGAGTATTTCTTCGAATTCAACAGGCTTCGTGTGCTTCATGCGACTACCTCCAAGGCTCCGCTCGAACCGCAACACACAACTCGGACTCCGGTAGCTCGGACTGCTCGCTCTGAGCTAGGGATTCGTGGTGTTGCTGCTGTTCTAAGAGTCTCGGCACGTATCCGTCTCCTTAACTAGTATTCCTGTACTCTCGCGCAGACTGCACACTCCAAGCTGTTGACGTCCGAGTTGCGCGGTGTAACTTGAGCGGAGCGAGGGAGGTACTAGCCTTACAGATAACCTCATCAGCAGGATCCGAAAGTCCGGCGAGCGGTATGTACTTCTCGAACAGTTCCAAATTGGTGAGCGTTTGAGCTGAGTTCGTGAGCTGCCGACGGCCACGTACGGAAACGTTCTTCACCTCTCTAGGCATCGATGAGTAGATGTAGTTCAAGCCGTTCGACTAGATGGTGGGTGGAGACCGGAGAGCTCGGCTTTTGCTTCTAGCTCTCACTCGAATCGTGCTAGCTCATCGGAACTGCTCGGCAGCCGTCGACATTTCTGGCCAAGCGGGATGTGGTTCTGACCTGAAGTTCGACGGCCATGCATGTCGGGAGCGGTGTAGAGAACGGGTGGAGTTGCGAGAGAGAAATTGGTAAGGTCTTGAAGCGAAGAACAATACATCGATAGGCCACTTGTGATCAGAGTCGTGATCCCAAGATATTACCTTCGTGGCCCCGCTCAAAGAGCACCACAGAATGCGGACTTCGGTGGCTTGGAGTGTGCAGTCTGCGCGGAAGGACTGGAATACTTGTCAAGGACAGATGCGTGCGGAGACTATCAAAACAGCAGCGAGACTATCAAAACAGCAGCGAGACTATCAAAACAGCAGCAACACCGTTATTCCCTAGCTCAGACTGTACAGTCCAAGCCTCCGGGACCCAAGTCGTGTGGTGCACTTTGAGGGGACTCACGGAGGTATGGCTGTAGAGGAATATACTTGATCTCGTGTGATAATCATGCTGCCCCTCTTTGTGTCAAAAGTGGGGTGTACTCATCTCAGTGGTTGGAGGGGTTCGTGAACGACCTGGGCACGTTTCATGCCTGTGGAGTTCGATTCGACATGAACGATGGCCGTTGACCGCAGAGTCAGGCGTAACTTGTTCGAACTTGATACCGCATGGTGTTCGAAACCTGAGCATCGAGCAAATCAACGCGGTCGATTCGGTCCACAGCCCAGTTCCTCCACCGCCAGGATGAGGCGGACTGTGCACTGTCGTGACAGTGCCACAGTGGTGTTGGTGATGTACAGACGGGATTAAGATCGGACCGTCGGTCCCCATTTAGTCTGATCGGATTCGTAAACACCGGATTCGCGCATTCTACGTTCGTTCGACCGAGCCATGGGGGGAGGATGGTACTGCGATGTCATGGCGTCGTGTTGGTTGAGGTTCGCGGCGCAAACGACGTGGCTAGGAAGGAAGAGCGACCGTCGTTTACCGACGAGCAGATCTGAAAGAGAGGTCAAACAGCGCAGATTTTGCAAGACTGCAGGACGGATCTGACAAAGTCGTTCCCCGGAGATTTTTTAGAGAAGACGACCAGGACCGTCGCGGCGTAGGCCCGTCGCCAAGTGGGGCCGACGGCTAGCTGGTGATTTCTGGCACCGTAACCAGGGGCGCGGGCCTGTGGGCTGTGGATGGTCACGATGGTGTTTGTCGATGCGATGAGCGATACTGCTCGTTGGAGAAGTCTGCGATAGAACTAGACAGGATGGATGTGAAGTGGCGGACGGCGAGAGCGACTCCTCCGGACGATATCGCCGTTCCCACTTGCCATGCAGTGTCAGATGGAGACACGTGTGTGTGTAGATGAGGGAACACGAAACCATCGCCACGAAACTGGAGGGGCTGAAAAGGGCGGTTTGACTTTTGCCATCGTCGCGCTTCCCAGCCCCCCCGCCCCGCTCGGTATGATTTGATCACTCGTGCATGCAGCATCGACTTCACTGCCGGCGTCCTTACTCCTTGGGTATACATGCGGTGAAGGATCGGCTTGACAAGCACACGTCGGATCTGTCCAAGTCCCGGAACAGTTGTCGTAGTCTGTAGAAGGCGTTTGCGGGACGCTCTGCCCGAACCTTGCCAACGCTGCCGCAGCGAGTAGAATCTACTGTAGCCATGCATGTCCGGCGTGGACGAAGAGATGCGCAGCACTACGTGTGTACGTACCGTGAAGAGCAGTGATGACAGGCGTAGGAGTTCAACACCAATCGATCGATACATCCATACCAACAATCAACGCCGTTCCGTGAAATACACGTGTGATGATCCTACCTGTACGTACGGGAGAGAAAATCGACTAGCCGGGCTATTTCGAGGAGAAATCCAGTCGAGTCGAGTCAAACCGCGCGGGGTCTCGTTCCTCCAGTCCCGTTTCCTTGACAAGCAACGCCTTGCCCTCCTTTCGTCGAATTCCATCCCACTGTCTCTGGCCCGCCCCCTCCCTCATCGACTCCTATCTCCATCCGCCATCATCGACGACCCCTCCATCGCGCGAGACGGTGAAGCCCTCCCATCCTGTCCATCCCTCCGTCGTCGTCCGCCCCGCCTTGGCGCCAGCGCAACCCTCTGCCGTCCATGCTCTCACTCGTAATGAGCCCATCGCAAACCAACCGACAATCCACCTGTACGCATTAACACTGCCGTCTCGCTGGCTGCATCGGGCGCACGTCAACACCGCAACATCCGAGCCCGTCCAGCACCAGCGACCATGTCCGCCATGACCGACAATTCACCCGCCGTCGACTCCACGTCTCCGACGACGACGAGTCGGAAAGCCTCGACTGGAGAGGCCAAGGAGAAGGAGAAGCGCTACAAATGTCAATTCTGCAATCGCGCCTTTTCACGCTCGGAACATCGCTCGCGCCATGAACGTTCTCGTGAGTACAATCCACCCTCTCAGGGTTCCCCTCCATCAAGCGTCGCGCGTTCGCGGGGAGGACGTGTGAAGCTCTTTGATGCGCAAAGTGGGCTGGCGGGGCACATTACTGTGAGGACCATCGTGGCTGACCATCGACCTTCATCATACAGATACCAAAGAGCGACCGTTCAAATGTTTGAAATGCCGCAGTACGTTTGTCCGTCGCGATCTGCTCCTCCGCCACGACCGTACCGTCCATGCGAAAGATGGTGGCGTGCCACTTCAAAGTGAGGCGAAGCGTCGCAACACTGGCAACACTGGCAACACCAGCAAGACCACGCAGAACGCCGACGCCGATAAATTGCCCGATCTCGACGATGACGCTGGCCTCGATGCTGGCCTCGACTCGTTCACCGACGCCGGGAATCCCTTCGATGTCGAGCAAGCCGCCATGCTCATGCACAACTTTCAGCAAAAGGCTGCCATGTCCGGCCAGGATCAAGAGTCCATCCACAACGAGCCTCTCATCGCTCCACACGTGCCTCAAATGATGGAGCCTGCAATGCCGACATACCCAGGTTCGATGACGCTGCCGCAGATGCATGGATGGGACCAGATGCTGCCTCAGAAAATCTCCCAGGCGAAAGCGTCATCCATCTCATCAAGCGCCGATGCGACCAACGACCTGCTGCAATTCCCGACCACTGCATCTCTGTCTGGCGCTTCTAACACATTGCCGCCACTGATGGAGCGCACTCAGAGTCAGCAAGACGGACTTCCATCGTTCACGGCATCATCCATGATGGGTGCTGGCCTGTCCACGCCCGGCGCCTTGTCGCCGTTTCCATCTATGATGGGCCCAGTCTCACCTGTCGACTACAGGAGATCTCCTGGACCGGCACAGCAATGCACCATGGCCAAAGCACCGCAGGTCGAGACTGATGACCAGGTCGCACGCATCATGGAGAACATACGACGGTGCGACCGCGAAGGCGCGCTCATGGACACCTTCCGTCTCCCGCAGGTCTCGGTACTGAACAGATACCTGTCGACGTACTTCAACTTTTTCCATCACCACTTGCCATTTATCCACCCATCATCATTCAAGCCGGCGACAGTGTCGGCTCCGCTCTTGCTGGCGGTGCTGTCTATCGGCGCATTGTACACCTTCGAGCAGGACCAGGCATACATGCTTCACATCGGGTCCAAAGTTCTTGTCACGCAATTCCTGCAGAAGAAGGATAATTTCAGCTCGCGCAAGTGCCCTCTCTGGATGATGCAAAGCTCTCTTCTCAACATGAGCTTCGCCAGCTGGAGTGGTGATCCAAAGGGTCTTGAGTGGGCATGCTCGATTAAATCTCTTCTCGCCAACATGGTCGCCGGTAACAGGTACGAACTCAAATTGCGAAGTGAGGCAAGAGAAGGACGTCAGCCAACACACGAGGAATGGATCGAGGACGAAGGATGCAGACGGACGTACTACGCTGTTTACATTTTCTTCGGACTTTTGACGTTGACGTACAACCACACTCCGGCGATCAGCTTCAATGAGTTCGACACACTGGAGTTGCCCTCATCGGAGACCTTGTGGAACCTAGAGGGTTCAGACAATGACAGCTGGAGCGACAACCTCACCGCATCGACAATCATCACTTTTCGGGAAGCCCACGATGCCCTTTTCCAGGGCGAGTCTGCTCGCTACAGCGCCTTTGCCACTCGCGTCATGGTTAATGCTCTCTTCCTCGAGGTCTGGTATCATAAGCGAAGTCCTGAAGCCTTGCAAGATGTGGTCACAGAGTACAAGCTCAGACTAGCACTCGATACATGGGAACAATCTCTCGACATTTGCGAGCCGGAGACTGTCGTTGTGCAGCTCAGTGCACCTCACAAGGGCCACCCGCTCATCTTCAACGCGATGGCAATGTACAGAAATACTCGCGCACGCCTTTTGGTCGACCTCAAAAGCATACAAGAAGCCCTTCGCTACCACGACTCCTACGAGGTGGCTGCGGCAATGACGCACGCGCGTGACAAGGTTAAGCGAAGTGCGGAGATGCTGAATGTCATTCAGAATTGTTTCGACTGTATCGAAGTCGCTGCCCTGCAAGGCATTCGCTGGGTCGCCCGAACATCAGCTACTAATTGGAGCATCGAGCACCCGTTGTGCGGTTTGGATCTGATTGTCATCCTCAGCTTGTGGCTGTGGCGAGTCGAACACGACGACGAGCCCGCTACCGAAGACGAGACGGTCATGTATCAAAAGTTGCGAAGCTTGTTCGACGACGACACTGTCGATGGCTTTGGCCAGAAGCTTAGCTCGACTGTTGCGAGATTATGGGGTAGTATGATTGACGAAGTTGTTGTGTGGGGGTGAGTTTCATAATCGTCTGCATTGATCATTCCACTGCTAACACTTCTTACAGCATCACCAAGCTCATGGGTGAATCTTTCAAACTTCACGCGCAAGCACTCATCGGCTACGAGGACTCTATGTTGACGGAGCAGGCCAACAATGCGACCCCTGTTCCTGTGATCGCACCTCACGCCACCGAAGTCGCGGCATATTGATTGCAACAATCTTGTCGATACCACACTTGCGCCCTGCGCAAACAATTGTACCATCATCTCCTCTTGTTTCTTTTCCGGCGTAGTACGGCACGGCTTTACTGGACGTGATCATCAACAGCAACAAGGAACAGCGTCTCTCATTTGCGAATCATCAGCAGCCGCGGTCCCCCTCCCGACTCTCTCGACGAGAGCAATATCTGGACGGACCTCAGCAACACACTCGACGCTATTTCGTCACCCAACCTAATCACTAGTCGAACATCCTCTACTGGACTTGTTCAAAAGTCATCTCAAACCGGCTGGTCCGCGCAGATCATTCTCATTATCAGACCACGACCGGACTGCTACAACCACTTTCGGAGAATGTCACTTGCCGAAAAGTTCGCGGCCTCCTCCTTCTCGGCCATCACTCTACTTTGCGTCTTGTCTTTTTTCCCGCGTTATATACCATGTGCGACTGGCATTTCTTTCCTGCTCTTTTGTATTTCTTTCGGGTCTTGTTCTATCGTGTCCGAGAGTCCATTCCCACCAGAATAGGGGATTGGGAAGGATGGAAGGATTGGCGGGACGGGGGGTTTGCGGAGCATAGCGTGGAATAAACATGGGTTTTTTGTTTTGCTTGGGGGTCAAGGCGAGGTTTCTCCTCTTGCCTTGATCACTTATCCTTGTCTTGACTGTAAGACTAGAATGTGTATTGACTGGATCTCTTGTGACGGTCGGAGGGCTGGGTTGTTTACAGGCCAAAATGTATTTCTGATCTCAAAGAGTCCTGTTTCGACCTCGCTTTGCCGTTTCGTATACATGCCGCTAAGTCTACTGCAGATATCCACCTCGTTGCCCGGCTCTTGCGCAAGGCCCGGCAGCATGACGTTCCACAGCCCTCAGTCGCGATCATATTACGCTCCCGTCGAAGTTGCCACCGCGCCGGAACGAGTCACTCGATATAAAGTCCTCGTGATGCGCGTCGCAGGACCTGTCATGACGTAGAAGAGGTGCGACGGAATGCTGTATGCTGAAGGCCCAGCTGGAGGCGCGGTGGGTAGCGGAGTCGGTGGAGGCATCGCCGCTCCGTTGCCATTGTCGGCGCCAGCGCCTGAGGTAGCACCCGCACCAGAGCCTGCGCCTGCACCAGCGGCGGAGCCAAATCCAGCGCCTGAACTAGAGCTAGCGCTTGACCCAATCCCAGAGCCTGAACCCGCGTCCGAACCAGGTCCCGCGGCCGTCGGTGTAGCAGCTGCAGAATTCGCCGGCACTTGAGAATTCGTGCCCACTGTCGGCTCAGTGCCAGCGGGTGCTCCAGGCTGGTTCGAAAGCAATGCGGATGTAGCAGCACCCACTGCCTGGCCCGACATTGCACCTGCACCCGTCGACATTGTTGCTCCGGTCCCGGACGGCGTACCTACAGTAGAACCCGTCGGAAGGGCGATCGATATCCCAGTCCCATTGCACATCGACGGCACCGACATTGGTGCACTCGTCCCAGTCGCTGTCAGGATCGTCGAGCCTGCGCCGATCGTTCCAGCCTCCATCATCGGCACCCACTCCATGCTTGTACCATTCCCACACGCAGCAGGATCGACAGCGCTGCCGTTCGCAGGCATGGCGTACATCTTTACGACTTCCACTTCCGTAACCTCGACCACCGGCTGAATGAAGCGATCGACGACTTCGGTCGCCATGTCGAAGATGAAGCCAGAGTTCGAGGATGTTGACAGGAGGTTGGAGAGCGTTGCTGTGTAGGGCCGTTGGTCAGCATAATTCCGGAGAGAGGACCCCAAAGTGTCTGTAACTTACCAACATCTTGCCTCTTCCCAACCCCAGCCCTCGGATTGCTCAATCCAAGAGTATCACCCAAGTTCAAACCCGGAATTAGATCATCCAGTCCCGAGATGACTCTGGCCAATCCTCGTCCAATCTGGAACTGCAGTGCGAGAAGAACCTTGTCCGAAGCGATATGGGTGAGGGTGAGGATCCTGTGCTCGCTATCGCCAGAGGGCGGCATCCATTTGGCGGTGATGACGATTTGGGGGAGTCCGAGGGCGCTGAGCAGAGGGTTGTTGGCTGGACGGAAGGCGTTCGGTTTGAAGGCGTTTGGGGCGGTCGATGATGTGGGAAGTGAGAGGGATATGGGTAGCGGGATGGAGGGGAGCGATGGGAGTGAGGGCAGTGTTGGGAGCGTGAGCGCTGTTGGAAGTGAGAGTGCTGACGGCAGTGAGAGCGCTGTAGGTAGTGCTGGTAGAGAGAGTACTGCCGGTCGGGAGATTGATTCGGATGGCGCAAGTGCTGCTGTTGGCGTGCTTGCTATCGATGGCGAGGGTCGTAAGAGCGTTGGGAGGAGTTGTGCGTTCGACGTTGTGATGAGGTATGAGGCGAGAGGGAGTATGATGTCGGTGACGGTCTTCATCTTTGTCATTGGCGTCGTGGCTTGTCGTATTTGAACTTATTGAAGAGCTGTGATCGTGATGGCGAGATGCAGTGGTATGAAGTAGTGTATGTGTATGCTACTCGAAAGGTTGCAGAGGTAGCGTTGCAGTATTGGTACTGTGTATCGTGTTGTTGTTTAGTAGGAGATGTAGAGGATGGCGTGGTGTTACGAAAGGCGAGGTTGATCGTTTACTGGCACGAAGCACCTTCTGTCTGGTCTCTTGCCTCAACGTAGCATGGACTTCGAGAGCACCTTCGATCTGCAGCATACAGGAAGCCAGGTGCAAGGAGGAGCGACAGCTGCTGGCCAGCTTCCGTTACCATCTGCATCTCAACAATGAGTAGTCAGTCAGTGGTCTGCTGTTCGAGCAACATGGCTTCGACATTCTAGATATCTCAGCATACTTCGAAGACTTCGTTCATTCCAACTTCTTCGTCAAAGTCCCAATCACATGCGGCACCGTGTCGTAAGGTCCTTCTCCCTCACCAGACCGCAGATCGACAGACTCCCATTCTCCAGCTTGAAGCAACCACTCGTCCGTCGGCCGTGTGATGTCACAACCATTGAAAAAGTGCGGCCAAACAAGATTGATCGCTCCTGTGTATCAATGTCAGTTCGTTCGAGATCAGACAGCAAAAGCTCGAACATCCACTCACTCTGCCAGATTCCGACAAAACTATCCTGATACTTCGTCCTCACATGCTCATAAACCAACCACTTCCCACCCGGCTTCATTAACGGATACAATTCCTTGATAATCTTCTCCGGCGTCGGAATTGAACACAAACACTGCACCGTCACAATCGTATCGACGCTCTCCGGATCCAATCCTCCCCTCGTCTGCAACTCCTCCGCTCCACATCCAATCACCTCATACACATCCCCCAAACCCGCCTCAACAGCATTTCGCCTCAAGTCTGCATGAAGCCCCACATTCGGCTCGACGCCGTAGATTTTCGTGATGGCAGGGTTGTCGGCGCGGGCGAAGAGGTAGAGCCATTGACCGGATCCTGGCCCAATGTCGAGGCATACGCCCGTAGCGGCGTTGCGGATGAGGGGCATGACTTTAGGGGCGGCATTGTCGCGGGAGCGAGGGCCGAACCAGGTCCAGAAACGGGCGAACCAGGTGTCTTTGAAGGTAGATGGAGAGAAGAAGACGGAGAGTTGGAGTGTACGGAGGAGGTGCAGGATTGTGGGCAGGATGTAGTAGGCGGAGTAGGAGAGGAGAAGTAGTGGTCGGAGGAGGTTCATGGGACCGGCGGGTTGAGGCTCCATGGTCTCTGAGTGCAGTGGTCCTTCGGGAAATGTGTTTCGTGGATTGAGATGCAGGGATTGTATGGAAAAGGTACAAATGGGGTTGAAGAATGAGGGTTCTGTGTGACCCCACTTTCGAATATGATGCCTCGCTTACGACGGCCAATATCCGATTGCCCGATTAGGCAGTTAGATCAGGCGGTCATGGCGTGAGAGAACATATACAGGAGGCACGGTCTTTCAATCGGGTCCACAGGGTTGAAGGCGCAGGTAAACGATTCACAAGCTGACGTCGTCAAAATGCCGAATCCGTACATCAGATTCCAAACCCAGATATCTACTCGGCCACTTCTATCTCTTCTTATTCCTCTTCTCCGCCCTCTTCAATCCCCGAACATCCTTCTTCAACCTGCTATCCACCATTTTGTACTTGCCCTTGACACCTCTAGGTCTGCCTTGACCCTTGTTATGCCCACCGGCACGCACGACACTGACAGTCTGCTTCTTCTTCGTCCCCTTCTTGGCCTTGGCCATCAACTTCTGAATGTTGCTCGCTTTATCTCTCTCGCTCGCATCTCCATCCTCTGCCAAGCCTTCACTCTTCTTCTTTAGCTTCTCCAGTCGGCGAGCTGTGCGTAACGTCTTGCGCGCTTTAGCCTCGCGGACCTTCTTAATCGGTCGAGCGTTCAGCGCGCGAAGCTTCTCCTTGATGGCCGCTGCGGCCTCTCCAGACACGGGCCGTTGCGGACGGGAGTGTTTGTTCTCGTCGTCGAGGAACCATTCGGGCAGGCCATCGACATCGCGGAGGGTGAAGCGGTTGAAATTGTCGTCAAGGAGTTGTTGCTTGGTGACTTTACCGGTCGCCAGTTGATGAGCGAGAGTCATGGCTTCGGCTGTGATGATGTCAATGTTAGGACGGCTGGGATCGGCACCGTCGGCGAGGGGTCTAGTGGTGCCTTCTTCCCAGTCTTCTTCTTCGACTTCTGGAGCGGAGGGAACTGCCTCGATGGAGGACGTGTCTGATGCGTCGTCGGCAATGTCTTCATACATCTCCTCATCTTCGTCCTCGTCTTCTTCCTCCTCGGCCGCGGCATCCTTCAGCTCGGGCGAGTCAACGTCGATGCCGCTGTCTCTGCCCTTGTCCATCTCAGGCTCGTCATCTTCCTCATCGTCCAGTCCGTCGATACCCTTGAAGATGTCCTGCTGGAAGAAGCTCGCAGCACGTCGAGTAAGACCGCCCTCTTTCATGTCCTTGCCCTGAAGATCTGTTAAAAGTCCGTCTCCAACATCTTCATGATCGCTGTCCGAATCGTCGTCATCTTCAAGTAGTCCATCGTCGCTCTCATCGGACCCATCTTTGCCCTCGGCATCGAATCCTTCAAACTCCTCTTCGATGTCGTTACCACGCGCGAGCTTGCGTGCACGCTTCGCGCGGGCCTTCGTATCGCGGTCCTCCTTCTTTTCCTGGTACTGTTCATACATGCTGTCCAATTCCCGCTCGAGCAGATCGCCATCCTCGTCTTCCTCTTCATCGCTGCTTTCCTCCTTTGGCTTCTCTGGCTCGACCGCGGTGTGCATGCGACCGCGGATGATAGCCTGGCGCACGTCGGAAGCCTTGTCGACGTCCTTCAAACGGAAGACGGCATCGCTGCCCTCAGGACCTCCAGCTTCAATACCAATCTCAGACGGAGTAGTCATACCCATCTGCATGCGAACGATCTCCTTCTGCTTCCTCTCGTTGTCCTTTCTCCGGTCTTTGCGCTTCAGCTTGTTTTGTGTGTCCTTCAACGCCGCGATCTCCTCTTGCAGACGCAGCTCGTCATCCATGCTCTCTACGACGGCCACCTCTTCTCCCGCAGCGCCTTCTGCAGCCTCCTTCACATCCGCCTTCTCCTTTTCCGCGTTCGTCTTCTTCACTCGCATGCCAAAGATGTCCCGAGCCTTCAATCTCCAGCGTAGCAGAGTCTTGAACTCCTTTCGACCCAAGACTTTGAGATCCTCACAACATATCCGCACCTCATCAGTCGTCTCCGGTAGTTTGTCAAGCGCCGCCTGCGCGATATCGCCATTGGCTTCCTGGCGAAAATGTAGCTTGTTCATGCTACCAAGAACAGCGATCGGGTCATTCGTCTGGATGAAGTCGCTCGCGGAGCACTCCTTGAATTGTGTCCAATCGCCCTCCTCATAACCATCTCTCTTCCTCTTCTTGATCTCCGGGTTGAAGACCTTGGCCTCGTTGTTCGGCGCCGACTCTTCAATCTCGGAAAAGGCGTGCTGTGGGTCCAGGAATCGAGGATCGAGGTGCTTCGGCGCTTTGTAGCCACGACACACGTAGAAGGTTTCGGCTGAGACATTTCGACTGGAAGGTGGCTTCGTCTGCTCAACTTTGGCAAACAGCTGCTTGAAGATCCACTCCAGCTTCGCGCTATCCTTACTCCTGAACACCTTTGTCACGAATGTCCCGTTCGGCGCCAGGAACTCCGTAGCCAGCTTCAAGGAACATAGCACCAGCTCGTTCTGCGAAAAAGCATCCTGCACCCAGGCAGTACCCACGTTGGGCGCACCGTCGTGGATGACACAGTCGGCCTTCCAGGTCTTGAGATGTCCTCGGATGATCGCCCTCGTTTTATCGGTCGTGATATCGCCCTGGAAGGTAATCGCTTTCGGGATGGGTTTGATCGGAGCCAAGTCTACTCCGACGATGAGCGACTTCTGCGGCATAATCTCCGCCGCCACTTGCAGCCATGACCCGGGTGCAGCACACAGATCGATGAGACATTTCGCATTCTGGAGGAAGGAGTACTTTTTGTTGAGCTGGATCAACTTGAAGGCGGCACGGGCACGGTAGCCCTTTTCTTTGGCGAGGTAGTAGTATTTGTCGAGACGACCTTTGCCGTGCTGTGAGGAGATTTGTCAGAACGTGCTCGTTGGGCTGTGAGGGAGCGATCATAGCCATACCTTCTTCTGGATCGCCATCTTGCTACTCTGTCCTGTTGCGAGTGGTCAGAGTTGGCGGATGGTTGTTGTTCACCTTTGACGATCGTCTGGATCTGAAAAAGTTGCGGAGGCGGGCAGGGTCAGACGCTTGGCGGGTGGTCTAGCAGCGGACTCGACTCCGCTCCGCCCGTTGCCGATCACCGTTGTCTGCCATTTCTTCCCTTGCACTTTACTTCGACCACCACCTTTAGGCACCTCTACAGCGACGAGGCCCTTCTTATCGAGCGTGAAACGGACGAGACTTGATGCTGCTGGAAGAATGACAGTTCATGATATCGCTGCGCTAAGATCCTACGCCGCTCGCGGCCGTTCTCGATCAACAACAACTAGCACGCATAGTGCTCAAATCGCATCCTCACTACAGCAACCCTTCGCTACTCAGTTGACAGCGGCGGTGAAGCGGGAAACATCAAACGTCGTCTTGCCTCCGGTAAAGGGCTCTGTTCCGAATTGGAATGCTGGAAACAGCAAGTCAGCAAGTTGGCAATACATCATCGAGCTGTTCACACTTACTGATCAAGTTCTGAGTCGAGGCCGGGAAACCCTCCTTCGAAGCCATGTGGTTGAAGAAAGCCTTCATATCTCCATTGAAGCTGGAGACCGTGCTCTGCGCAACATAGCTGTAGACCTTCATGGCGCCATTGAGGCCATAGTAGAGGTCAAAGTTGATTCCGCCAATGTTGACGGCGTACTTCTTGCTGCCGATGGGATAGACACCGCCGTACCGACCGAGCCACACCATCAGCTCATAGTCTCCACCGGAAGTGGGATGGTTGGGATCCGCGGCGGTGAAGAGGTCGTACGCCACGTTGCAGCGAGCAGCGGCGTTGTTCATTGACCACGTCGCTGTAGAGGGCATGGAGCTGATCTGGGACACCGGGCGTTTCTTGAAGTCGTCGCGGGCAACAAAGGCATAACTTTTGACGTTGTTCTCGCCGCCGGCCCATTGCCATGTGGTTGACCATGCGACGCCCGACGATGAGATGCTGTTCACCGCGCTGCATTGTGACCCGCTTGTTGCGCTTCCTTGGCCCCAAAGGTTGTTCTGCACGCGGTATCCATTGCTGGAGTAGCCGTCTTGGTTGCCGCACATGTTGGTCGGGGCTGCCTTGCTGGCCGGAGCTGCCATGGCAATGCCTGCAAGAAGCAAGACGGTGAGTTTGGAGAACATGGCTGGAGGTGTGATTGGTATGTGGGTGGGTTGGTTGGTATGTGGAAGAGGTGTTTGGTATGTGGAAGAGGTGTTTGGTACGTTGAAGAGGGGATCGGTATGTCGAAGAGCTGGTTGGAATGTGGAAGAGGTGATTGATATGCAGTTGATGATGGGAAGTGATCAACAGTGCCACGATTGGAAGTTTCACTGACCTTATATGACCGTTTCCTCGCTGCAACTGCTAGCGATGGGTGGTATCTACTATGGATGCAGCGACTAGGCGATTCGATCGACAACTATCGGCTGTACTGCGCATCTACAATTTATTGGAGAATCGTCTTCTACCTTGTACGCCTCCATAAGTCCAGCCCTTGCAGAGTCTCCGATTCGGCTTCTTTCTACGCCTCCATGAATCCAGTCTTTGCAAAGTCTCAATTGGCGTAGAATTTATTACTTGACTTTGGCAACTCATCCAGATGGGGCAGATAAAGTGAGACACTCCACCTGGAACAATGAATTCTTAAACCCTCTGCCGGTCTGGACCTCGCAAACGTGCAAATCTTTGTTTTACTTGTGCCACAATGGCACTCAATTAGTTCTAGCTAAGCACGGAACGACGGAACGATTTTCCAGCGACACAGCCTAGATTGCTATGCAACCTCAATGCGACGTTGACACGGCTGCCCCACCAGAATCAATTAATCTGAGCACGTTCTAAGCCACATCTCCATCAAACAGGCTGCCGATTTTGCATGCATGTCAAACCAAGATAGGAAGGAGCCTCTTGCATTCTTGCGTCAAAAGAGAGGCCAGGGTGCGGGATAAGTTCAAACATGGCACCTATTGTTCCGTGGAGTGCGCACTTTACCCAATACTAGAGCCTCACTTCCTCGTGGCATAGTGATATGCGGGATACTTGAAGGATTCCAGGACAGCAATGAATGATACGCGACAGCTAGTTCTGTTCTGCCGGTTGGAGATACTTCGACGACATTATCCGCATTCCCGCGACAGCAAGGCTGCCACTCGATGCAACCCGAATTGGATGTTGGCCATCATTCCTTCCATGTGGCAGTAAAAGGATAGCATGGATCCATAAACTGTACCGTCCAGGATCAGTGGCTCAAACGCTAGCTGTCCGTCCTGAAGAACCGCCTAGGATTCTCCGTTTGGCACCGGGACGGAGGAATCGGCTTCTTGCCGCTTTTTTCGGAGCCATGTGTCGGTGGTCTGGAAGAGGTTCTTTGTGTCGGAGTTGACGATGGCGCTGTCGGCGGCTTGGATGCCGGCATTGATCTGCGAGGGATTAGTGGGTGGTCAGATTGATCAGAAGGTTCAGTACTCACAGCATCCCATAGCTTCCAGGCCTTCTGAAGGTCATTGTCGATTTTGTGAGCATGGTTGAACCAGCGCTTGATGTCCGACCGTCGATCTGGAGTGTTGGAAAGCTCGTCCAGGTGACTCTTCACGACCAACGCCAGGCCAATATCGGGCTCTTTGCCAAAGGGCAATCTTCCGCCGAAGTCCACGTAGTCGGCTATATCTCGTATACGTACAGCGCTTCCACTGAGCATCATGTTACACGCATGTACTTCTGCGAGATCACGAAGACTGTCCCGTACGGCCGCGGCCAGCTGCTGGAAGGCGAGCAGGTTTCTCGAAAGAGGGCCGGTGTAGCCAATTTGCTCGTGCTCAAAGGTCCCGAGGCAGGCAATCCGGCTGATCAGCAGAGTATGCGCCTTGTCAGCCTCCGTCCCTCGCAAAGGCGCTCCGGAGTATGGTGGAATCGGGAACTGCTTTGCGTTGAGCAGATCGAGGCGAAGGAGCTCAAATGCGACGAAGATGGCCTCTTCGGCTTCATTTGGCGGATTCGTTGCGCCGAGATATTTGTCTCCGCTCGCGTGGTCGAACGCTGCCTTGAGTGCTTTGCCCCACGCCGAGAGAGTGTGATTCGAGTTGATATAGCCGCGATCTTGAAGGAAGCGCCACATTGTGTTCGAAAGTAGCTCCGACGGCTTGCTGATGACAGAGTGCTCGCCCTCCTTGCGCGGCGTAACTGTCTTCTTCGCCAGGGCATCGTCTGAGAGCACTGCAATCGCGTACTGAATAGGCGACTGGGTGAGCTTGATCGACTTGGCTTCGGCGGATTGGTTGGTCAAGGACTCCCTCACGTGCCAGCTCTCTGCATCCTTGGTGATGGTGTCTCCTGATGGGTCCTTGATGCCCAGGGCCTTCTTATTGCTCTCATTGAACCAGCAAACGAGGTCGACATCCTGCTTATGGAAGTATCGGTGTAGGCGATTCGTCAGCACAGTGAGTGCTCGTGCTCTCAATGGTCGTAGTTTGTCCTGCACCAGATCTTGGTATGCTTTTGAGGTGCCTCCATCGAGTGGAGGTGTTTCGAGGATTTCCTGTCTTGTTCGCCAATTCAAAATGCGAGATCCGATCAGCCCGTGTGAGTGGTAGGCCATCAGCTCTTCCGGTAGGCGTGTGCCGATGAACTCGTGTGTGTCGCTCGGGGCGTTTTCAAAGTCTAGCTGTTTAATCTCCCCATTGGCGTGCAGGATCACCATGTGCTTGACTGCAAACTTCGCTTTTCGGAACAGTGCCAGGTAGTCGTCATCTTTGGACTGTAGGCAGGCGAGATGTCCATCCTGACCGGCCCTATTAAGGACAGTCCTCGCGGCCACAATTTTCGGAATTGGCGCATCGGTGTCGATTTCAGGCATCGTCGCCAAGATGCTCGAGCCAGACAGGAGACAGAGATCCACGAATTGATGTTGCTTAAACATCAGCTTGCTGAGGACTGAGCCCGACTCGATCCATGACACCTTCTTGGCCTCCCAGTCGATGTGTGTGATGACCTTTTCGGCGCCGAAGACCAGGCATGATGCCGAGCCGTAGCAAGCAGAGATGTATCTCTGCTGCTCCAGGTAGACCAACTGTGCTGCAGCGTTATATGGTGCGACTTTGACGTGCACACCCTTTGAGTGAAGGTAGTGAAAAAGGTACCGCAGGATGTGTGATGTGCGATATGTGCCTGCTGGTCATTAGTCCCTTTCAACATGTCAGTGCATAAATGTCAACTTACAAGCTCTGCCAAAGGCCACTACAGCATCATCTCCTCGTCCTTGGTCGTAGACGCTCCATGCTTCGTCCAGAGTCTTGGTGGCTTTTTGACTCTCTCTCATGATGCTTTTGCGGTCATGGCATGCAACGTCCAGTCCGTTGAACATGAAGAATGTTTTGATGCCCGCATTTTCGAGGCTGCTGAGATTGGAGTCGACATGCTGCTGGAGTGCGAATGGAAGACCGCCGAGCGCGGGGAGTAGCGGTTCGCGTGTGGAGACATGATTGAGTAGTGAGTTGAGGTAGTCCTCGGCATCGAAGCCGATCAAGGCGTCTTGAAATTCCGACACGTCGCCCGATGAAACGAGGCCCTCCGCTCTCGCCCATTCTTTGAACGCCAGTGACTCTGCACTCATGGCTGGAGAGATTGATGTGGGATGCCGTCGGAGGAGCCGATCAGGAGTAAGTCGGGATTATCGCTGACTCGTGTTGAGTGAAGACCCGTGGAGATGTTTGTATGATGTATTCGGTGTTATGGCTTGCTTGTAAATGAGTTGGTGAAGGTGCGTTGGCGCTGATGTTGGTGGTGAAGGTGGAAGACGAAAGGTGGAGGTGTGTCTTCAAGGATTCACGTTTGAGGCAGGAGCATCCGCTGATCAGTCGCTCACGCTAATGCAGGTCCCACAATATCATTTCTGCCTCAGGCTGCACTATCAGAATCTGAGACGACCAAGAAAATCGATCCAAGGCAGCATAACTGCGAACTGTCATGCTTAGGTCAAGTCATATGCATATGCTCTTCTCCAACGCCATTTACCCAACATAACGCTCGTAATCTATGCCACCTGCTGGACCTTACACTTCCAACCCGACTCCTGGCTCAACAATGGCAGACTCGCTCCCAAGCACCATCCCAATTCATTACCCTTGATCTTCTTCGCAATTTTGACCTCTCTATCAATCGGCATCTCATATCCCGTGTGTAGCAACGCGAGCATAAAATTCAAATCCAAGCACGTCTCTGGCCTGTCCTGCAGCTCCTCAAACGCACCCGGGATCGACTCGAACACCTTCCACGCATCTCCACCTTGACAGACACGTGCAGTGAGCTCCTTAAGCTCGCGCAGAGTGAATGACTCGGGCATACCGAGAGGCTGAGTGCGGTCGTAGAAGTAGGAGAAGAGGTAGACATCCTCCTTCGAGAAGGTCTTCTCCAAGCTGGGCTGATGGACGCCGTTGAACGCACATGGTGCAAGCTTGCACTCTGCGTCTTTGAGAAGGGTCTTCTCGGCCAATGCGCGGCATTGTGCTGGGCTGCCCACGGATGGGCCGGTCATGTTGACAGTGACAGATGCACCAAGTGGGTGTCCCTCGCTCAGCGGCACTGTCACGCTCTTGCTCATTCCAATGCCAAAGCAAGGGTTCCGAATTGGCTGGCTGAGGAAGTCCTTCGATGGGCCGTAGTTCTCATACATACCCTCCACCACCACACGGTGAAGATGGTCGCGCGCCTCCATCAATCCATAGCCCAGGTATGAATGCTGGTAGAGAGTGAAATCGCGTCCGCCGAAGCTCAGCTCGTATTTGTGGTCTCCCTCTTGAAGCTTCTCGGGCATGCCGCCGTGGGGAGCTGGGAATGTAGGCTGGAACACGATCTGTGTGCTGCCGCCGCCAAGATCGAAGACCGCGGCGGTGGGAGTCTTGTCCGGTCCACCAATCTTGCCCAGCAGGTAGTTGGTCGTGATCCAGGCGTAGACACCCTCGTCCTTGCCATCCATGACCTCCACACCGCCATTGGCCTCGCTAACGACTGGGAATGGATACACAGTCTCCAGTCTCGTGCGCACAGCCTTCAGGATGGCATCGCTCATTTGCGGGCCCAACTTCCTCAGACCAGCTGTAGCCTTCACTGCGACCGGTGTGCATCCCTTCAGCTTGTCCGGCACAGTCTTCATCGCGACATCCATCAGCACGTCCAAGCTCTTTGCAGCGCCCTCTGCATCACCCTTGTAGCTGCTCAATCCTGAACCACCCTCCTTCTTCTCCGTCATCTTGAACTCCTCATTCTCCAATTCCGGCGTCGGTCCGCAGTTATTGAATCGGTACACGTGGATCCGGCTTCCCGTGCTGCCAGCGTCGATCATGAGCGCATACTGGATGAGCGGCTTATCCTTGGAGTAGCTCTTCGTGCATTTCGCCGTGCCGACCGAAGGATCGCTCGAGACACCACCGCCGGAAAATGAGCCTACACTCGCACCACTCGGGAAGATGTAGTAAAGCGCCGCGAGCACGAAAAATATCAAGCAGCCGGTCTTGATGTACCGCGCTCGCGTGCCTTGATTCATGAAGGCGTCCTTGACCTTTTCTTGCATGGATTGAGTCTGTTTCCCGTACGAGACGTGGCGGTCGGGTTTCTCGAATTTGTCTTCGCGTCGAGGGAGCGTAGCGGAGGATCGTCGGCGGGTGTTGGAGGAGAAAGAAACGTAGGACCAGATGTTGGGCCGTTGGTGCGCGTTGGGATTGTGAGAGGAGGACATTAAACGTTGGATGCTCGGAGCATTCCTTGTTCGAACGAGCGACTGTGAGCAGAAGGAGAAGGATGAGCTGAGACAACGCAGGTTGGTTCGTCCCGATGTCTATCCCTCTATCCCTTCGTTGAATGTCGCAGACCCCTAACTTTACAAGGAAACGCCACAGGTTCGCTAAGACGCTAGTGTGATGTGTGAGGCGGTGCGGAAGAGGTGGTAGCCGGTTCATATTTGATTTCTGCTCGATGATATGTGCAGACCGTCTGATATCTATGCAAACAAATTCGCTACCTCCTCCGCTAGTGATGCGTTCGATTTCACCCGAGCAACAGTCTTCTTCGCCTCCATTACATTGCACAGATCACTTAGCTCTCCCTTCTCCGGCGCGCAGTATACGAGGTATCCCAAGGACAGCATCAATGCCTTTGCCGCATCCGGGTTCTCCTCTTCAGCCAGACCTTCCAACAGAGATGCGGCAAGCTCGACCTGTTCACTCTCTGCTAATGCCTCCTGGCCTTCCTCCCGGCGTGTTCGGTAGTTCGTGGTAGCTAGGTTGAAGGCCAGCCATGCGGCCGCCACGCGAGTCGTTGGATGCGACATGTCCAGCAGAGATGAAGTGATGAGCTCTAGAAGTTGCGCGAGAGAGTCGTCATCGCTAGCCATAAGCTCTTTGACGAAGAGATGCGAGGAGAATGTGTTGCAGGCGAGGTGAATCGTGACGAGTCGAAGGTTGTGTGGACAGCCGTTCAACTTGTTGATATGATCAATCACTGCCGAGACGATTCTCGAACTCTTCTCCTCGGCGAGGTATCCACTGACTCTCGAATCGACCATGGCGCATCTCAGCAGGTCCACTGCCGCGAATCGGGCCTCAACCGGTAATGCCAGAAGGTCGGGCTTGAAGGACTTTGAGATGCTAGGTAGGTCGGGTAGCGGAGCATCTTTTGGACTTTCAGCTCGCTTGTCGATGAAACTTCGTAGTTGAGCGAACGAATTCTTCGACGAGGCATCTCCCAGCTTCGCCATGAGCTTGTCGAGCGGAGGGACCTTGGCGAATGTAGCTGGCTTCATGCTCCCGTACTGGAGGGTCGGCAGGCTGAGTGTGAGATGTCGATGGGGTGGGAATGTTTGTTGAATGAGTCGTTCCACATTGGTCTTCAATAGATTTGGATCCGCCCCGGACCATTCGTCTTGCTTGGCTACTTTTGAAAAGGTCATGAATGTCGGCGTTGCTCGGATCTGATATCTCGAGGCCACGTCCCGAGCCTCGTTAATGTCGACCTTGACGAAGAGTGCTTCAGGGTGTTCTCCTGCCAGATTGTCGAACATGGGATCTGCGAGCTTGCCTATGGGTTAACATAATTGTTAGTGATGTTCTGGACAAAATGATTGGATACAGTCCAACACTTCGCACATTCCGGGACAAGCCGGGGCACTGCAAGCCTTGTACCCTTTGAGAACTCACATGGCGCGCATGTTGATGATGTGAAGAAGATGGTCGTGCATGTGTCTGACGCGGTCGCCATGTTGCTGTCAAGTATACTGAGACTAGTGAGGTTCACTACCTTGCCGTAGCGGTGCTGTGTCGGAGATGCTGCAGTGGCGTCGATGAGCCGTGATGAAGTGGACGTGGCAGTTGGTGGTGGACGGTTGTGGACTGGAACTTCGGCTTGGGTGACAGAGCGCATGCTTGCATCCAACGAGGGCTTCAACATTTGTCCGAATGGTGTGTCAAGGACCCGCTTTGGCAGATTGACGATGTGAGCAGGGATGCCTTGTCCGACAAGGAACAGAGCGAAGTCATTCGAGAAGTTGTTGCAGTTGTGGGCGAATAGATCGTAGCTCTCAGCCGTGTAGACCTCCTTCAGGCTTTGTAGATAGTCCAGAATAGTCTCGATGGGAAGCTCAGTCTTGCCCATTGGGATGATCTCCATCGGCCGCCCATGATGAGTTGAGCCTGCATAGCATGTTTGAACGCCCGCTCCGTAGAAGTATTCTATGCCGTCGAAAACCACAGCTGTGTGGTAGACTGCATCGATTTGGATGCCGAGGAAGTCCTTCGACATTTGTCTGGCCAAACCTTTTGTGAGGTCGTAGACGTAGAGTTGGACTTCCATGGCTGCAGATCTGGAGGGGAGAGACGCGTCGGCGGAGGGGAGTGTCCGCGAGTTCAAGGCCTTTTGCAACTCTCTTGACTGTGGCGATGGTCGTAGGCTTTCAAGTGAGACGTGGTTGTGGCGAAGGAACGACGACGGGGCAGTATCTGTCACTGCGTACTATGTATCACGGGAGCTGATTCCAAGACCACACCACACCTCCGTTCTCCCAATATCTTGCTTCTCGTGCATTCGTGTCTTTGTGTTCCGCATGCTCTAGAAGCGAATTCTGCGACCTACAGGATGGCCCGGCTACGGACGACTGGTAGAGACATACTGTTAGAAATGGCTTGGAAGAGTTTGTAGGCTGGTGGCAAAACCAAGAGAGCTCAGGAGGTAACGACCCGATTCGACAAAGAGACGGAGACGACAGAGATATCCTCGAATATATGTGTCCCTCCGTATACTAACGGGGATTCCTCTAACTCCCGTAGAGGCGTACAGGCCGTCTTTGCGCCGATGCAGTCATCTCCTGCGCCAGGCTGTCCCAAGTAGGGGAAGACAAGGCCAGAGAGGGTCAGAATCGTGGATGTTGGTGGGGGATACCTCACACTGCTCACCTACCCCACAGACCATTGCAACGACAGCGAACAGAAACACACAAAGCGAGCGACTTGAATTCTTGATCTCCCAAAGTTCTACCCTCATTCGCTCACACCATCCCTCACGGCCGCCTCGGCCGACCAGTCTCTGTACCGTCATCTCACCGAACGACCAAACTCGATCAAAGAATGCCATCCATTCGTCAGCATAAGAAGTCTCGAGACAATGGAATCGACGTACTTCAAGAGTGCAGCCGGCCAAATAGAGCCTTTGGAGGAGCGGAGGCAGGGCAATCATAGTCATCCGGGCAATTGTTGTCCCCTCCCAGACCCTCTTTGCCACATGACAGGAACGTGGTCAAGCCCGGCTCCAAATCCTTATGACATGATCCGCTCCAGGAACGACAGCCCAAGCCGGAGGAGTCTCTGCCGGCACAGGTGCGATCGCGACAGTAGCCTTCACATTTGTATTGCTTCAGGAAGTTCCAGTTGTCGATGCTCGTCCAGCACGCGTTCGCGCCGGTTTCATCGTAACAGTAGCAGGTAGAGTGGCAAGCTATGCAGGACTTGAGGAGGAGGAAGACGATGGCGAGGTGACGGTTCATGGTTGCGATTTGCTGGTGTCGCGTGAGAATAGAGGTGAGCAATGCCTGTTGCGAAGGATACTTCTGTAGGTGGACGGTATCGATAGGATGAGGTTCAGAGTTTGTTGAGGGACTGTCTCGTTTGGCGATGCGAGCATGCAACATGTTTATCCGCAGACATAAGTAGCGAGACGGAAGAGTCCGCGAGATTCGGCTGTGTGGCTAGGTGCTTGCATATCTTGAGTGGACGCCTCGTTTGACTCGGATACGTCAATCGGGTTGGCTCATCGGAGTGGTGAGCGTTTACAGGCCCTGGAGGCCGGAGGGTACAATCCAGGGCCGCATAGGCTCGTTTCGGGGACATCAGGCCATTACCCTACCTCCGTGGCTCCGCTCAAAGTGCACCACAGGACCTGGACTTCGCTGGCTCGGGGTTGCAGTCTGGCCGAGAGAACAGTGCTCTTTTAGCGGAGCCACGGAGGTACGGCAACATTCGAACGATGACCGTTCAGATGTGCCAACTCGCTGTACCGGTGTTTGGACGCTGGTAGACACTGGAAATGCGTAAGGATAAAGCCCCAAGGTGCGATGTGCTGGCGATTCGAGATGGGGCGGCCTCGCCGCATGGATGCTGTTTTTGCTGCTGCTTTGAGTGATGGTATCCAGTCTCGACGAGCAATTTTTCGACTCTGCGATAGGCCCGAGCCGGCAATGTACGGCATTTGGCCAACAGACGGACAAGGGAGTTCTTGCGCAGAGATTCGCCTCATCAAACCAAAGGTCGGCGTTGGGCGTAAAGGAGACTCAAGAACGGAGGGGCTCTACCTCCTAAGTGAGACGCGGTTGTGGCGAAGGAAAGGCAGTAGAGAACTATCTGTCACTGCGTACTCTTGATCACGGTTGCCTTGTCAACAAACCTCACTCCGTGCTCTTCTTTCTCCTCATTCTCCCAGTATCTTATCTTACTCGTGCGTCGGGTCTTTGTTGTCGCCGTCAATTGGCAAATAACTGGCTACGTCACTCCGATGATGGCAGCTCTCCTCCTCGGCGGACTTGTGAGGCGATACGAATGCTTTGGCGAATGTGAATAGCCCCAGAAGAAGATGGAAGCGGCCGCCTTCACTGCGAACAACTCGCACAAGCACCAGCGGCCCCGTCCGAGCCTCTCGACGTCGCGATTCACACGTAGGATGGAGCACGCCGGAAGCAGTCAGCAATAGTCGAGGCGCGTCCACGAGCTGCGAATTCCGTCGTTTCTGGTGCAATATCCCGTGGTGAGGCTGCTACTGATCTGTCTAGCATGCTCCAGAAGCTAGTTCCACGACCGATCGAACAGCGAGCTGCCAGAGTGCGGATCAAATGATTGACCTTCACCTCGTCTTCTTCACGACGCGTCGCTGCCGAGACCGGTGCATGAGAAGCAAGGTTGAGACATCGGCCCTAGCGCCAAATGCTCTTTACGACAGGTGAAAATGGAAGTTCACTTTGCCCTTCAGCGAACCCTCGGACTTCCTACTTCAGTACCGACCTGCACTGCCCAACGATCCCCCAGTATCCGCAGCTCCACCGATACGCAGAATGGCGTCCACCGGTCCTCGAATTTTCGGTCATCTCGCCATGTCCACCACTGCGCTCGTTCTCTTGGGATCTTGCGCGGCTGTCTTTTTCTCCAAGCTTGTGTTCCTCTTCATTGTCGAAATCATCGCACTCTGGGAGCTCGTCTCTCATCTGTCGATAGAAGACCAAACGCTACCCACCAGGGACATGATCATCACCGCCCTTCCTTCAGCCGCTCGACTCCGTATACCCGACGTCTGCGTCATCTGTCGGCACGAGTTCACGGAGCCAGTCAATCTAACTTGCGGCCACGTCTACTGCCGTGCATGCATCGAGTCCTGGTTCGAGTCAGGGAGGAACTCATGCCCACTCGACTTCTACCAGCTGTTCAAGCGTGGCCCTTCGGACGGAAGCATCCCTATCTTTTTCAAAGCTGCAAGATGTTCTGTGTTTGCCACTTCGGCGGTAGCTTTGACTCGGTCGCTTGTTCTGGCTCGCTTCTTGGCCTGCGAAGTTGTGGCAAAGATCGAACTTTGCCGGAACCTGGCGATCTACCCAGGCTGGCAATTGAAACTGCGCAGTGTCATCGGCGCACTGCTCGGTTTGCTCGTCCCTGGTTTGTGTATCGCCATGGTGGCTTGCCTTTCTCTGTTGCTCACCTTCCTCGCCATCGAAATGTACCGGGAAATGCGGACCGTGGGCCCAGGATGGTGGAGAGGCGTTCACATGGATGCGGACCACGCCGCCTGCTACTACATACTCATTTTCATGAATCTGCTTGCAATCTGGCTACTGGAGTCTCTGGTCCAGTCGGAAGTCCTCTGGCATCCCTCGCGGATGAATTGAGGACAGCCCCACGGCATGAGAGAGAGCTACACTGTCCGGGAAACCCTGAACGAGACGCACGCGGGAGGACATCTATCTGGACATCGTTCACAATCAGCGCGGGAGCCTTGCGTCGCACCCCAAGACCTAATAAGACGACAGCTGGCATCATCACGCTGCGCTACCTGGTCGCAAGATTTGAAGAACAACCAGCCTTAGCGCAAGCGTGCCTCGACTGACTTCGGCACTTCTCCTCATCGCCGAGATTACGATGCTGCACGTTGCGTCACTCTCTTTCTCCTGGCTCGTCGAATTATTTCAGCTCCGCTGGTCAAAGGGGCCGGGTTGTTGAAGGGGTTTTGATTATGCGAAGAAGATGCCCGGCTTCGGGGTTGACCTGTACTCTGCCATTGTCGATCGGGTTGTCTCTACTTAAGGAACTGCTGCAAGTGGGACACACAGCCCGCAAGACGAAGCATCCGCACTCTTATCGCAGATACTGATGCACACACGGCAATCACGGTTTACTCGACACAACGCAACTCATGCCCAACAGGCACGATTCAAGACAGTACAGCTAGCGCAAGAAGCGAATGAGAAGAACGTTACCGGTCCCAACCGACAGGAAGAGGAAACGACTTGTTCTCGAACCAGACGTGTTGCTGTCTCCTTTGCAGCGGCAAGCTGATACAGGGACCGGTGAGTGGAGAGTCCTTTCACGACGCATGACACAAACCGCAAAATGTGCCTTGCTCTCGGACTTGACTTGCGCGCGTCACTCACAACGCTCATTCCATCCGACTGAGTTTCAATATTTAATAACTTTGACTTTCACCAGTGCACCAACATCATCGTTCTCCCATGTCCACCATTCGCGCAGCCATCCCTACTCGATATGGCTTCCATCTGCTCCGCAATCCCTCGAGTTGCTATGTCTAGCACTGCGCATATGCTCATCGGCTCACTGGCGGCCATCTACCTCCCGAAGCTCTCTTTCTTCTTCGTCGTCCTTTTCATTGGCGTCTTTGAGGTGGTGTCTCGCTTTTCAGTCGAGTTTCCAGCGCTGCCATCGATCCGTTCATACCTCGAGACCTTGCCATCACCCAACCGGCTCTTCACACAGGACGAATGTATCCACTGCAGGGACAGCTTCACGGATCCTGTCATCCTATCATGCGGACACGTCTACTGTCGCGAGTGCATCCACTCATGGCTTGCATTCGGAAAGAACTACTGCCCGCTAGACTCACGTGTGGTGTTTTCACACGGTCTCCGAGATGCGGGCAAGGTCTCTATGCGAACGCAGTTCGATGTGTGCGTTTTTGTGGCCGATCTCACGTCTAAGCTGATGTGCGCCATCCTCTGGGCTTCTCAGCACCTCCAAGATGGGCAAGAACCTCGACATGAGCTCGTCGTTCATGGGTTCAACACTCGGTACTGGACATTGCTATCAGTGACTTTGCTTTCGTCATGGCGGGTTGCCTCTATCGGCCATTCGTGGTACTCTCATGGTGCGGCTTGGTGGAGGCATTACGAGGGCCCGGCGGGACAAGGACATATACTCTGGACCGTGGCTCGAACATCAGGACTGCTCGTTGATATTATCTCGCTGCAGTACGGTATCTACCGCTAAGCTCGGCATTTAATGCTTCTTGCGACGGCTGGAGACTTTGACTGCGTCGGAAATTCCTGCTAGCGTCCAAGCTTTCATGGTACTGACAAGGAGGCTGCTGTGTCTCCATTGTCGCTTGAAAGGGAACGCCCATCGAAGACCTTCGATTGCCCGGGACATCATCACAGCTTCGACGTCTTCAGCTCCTTCTTGGCCCTCTCCCTCAATTCCCTGCGCAAGAACTTGCCAATTGCGTTCTTGGGAATCTCATCCAGGAAGACAACGCCACCGCGCAACTGCTTGTACTGCGCAACTCTCGCCTTCACGAACTCCTTCAATTCCTCCTCGGAGATGTCGTTCTTGTCCACAGGCACGACGTATGCCCGCGGTAAGTCGGTGGTCGGATCGTCGGGAGCGGGCACACCAACCACGGCGGCTTCTTTGATTTTCGGGTGCGTGAAGAGGATATTTTCCAGCTCTGCGGGAGCTACTTGAAGGCCTTTGTACTTTAGCAGTTCCTATTGCATGTAGAATTAGCATTCGATCGTTGGAGAAGCTGACGCGAGCGAATGTCACCTTCTTGCGATCCACCACATAAAACTTCCCGTTGCGCATCACGCCGATATCCCCCGTCAAGAACCAGTCCCCGTGAAAGGACTCCTTCGTCGCTTGTGGATTGTCAAAGTAGCCATTCGTGACCAGCACACTCCTCAAGATCAGCTCGCCTTCCTGTCCAGGCTCCACATCATTGAAGTTCTCATCGACAATTCTCAGATCCACCATCGGCAAGAGTGGACTGATACTTCCTGTGTCGTCTGACTCGCCCTTCGGCATGGCCGTAACCGCACCCGTCGTCTCGCTCAGACCCCACGTCTGGCCGATGAAGAGACTCCTACCATCTCCCACCCTTGAATTTGCCGCCTTCTGCAATTCGCTGTCCATCGGAGCGGCGCCCGTGCTAACCCCTTCCACGTATTGCAAGTGGTCCGTGATCTCCTTGGACTTGGAGATCCGCAACCATATCGACGGCACGGTGTAGAACGCCGTGATCTTGAAAGCCTTCAACGCGGCGAGCATCTTACTCCACTCATACTTACGCATCCAGATCACCGTGCCAGCGGAGTAGAAGGGGAAGACCATGTATCCGAAGAGTCCAGCAATGTGGGAAATGGGCAAGTGGGCGAGTGTGTTGTATTCAGAAGGCGTGTACGTCCCCTTTTCCATTTCGGCGGCGGCCCATTCCCGGCCAGACAGCGCCATGAGGTAGGTTTCTGCCACGAGATTGGCGTGAGAGAGCATGACTCCTTTGGGTAGGCCTGGCAACACGTTAACCAACGGAATAGACGGAAAGAAGAAGCGATACTCACCAGTCGTCCCCGAACTCCAAAGAATCACAATCAAACTCTCCTTCAGAACCTGCGGATTGAAGATCTTCCTCCACTTTTGCTTCCCTTTGCTCACGACATTCACATCCCCTTCCAGACTCCGCAGTCCCCACTTGCCTTTCCCTGACTCTAGCAGCAACACATTCTTCAACGGAAGACCGCATTCCTTCGCGGCCTTGGACGCAACATCGACATGCTCGGCACCACAAATGATCAAGTTACTTTTGCCGATTTTGACCTGGCGCGCCAATTCGGAAACGGTGGAAGAGGGACTCGCAGCGGAGTAGACGCCTCCCGCGGCGATCACGGCGTATAGAGCTGCTGGGACAAGTATCTGGCCGTGGGTGATGACCGTTACTGTATCAACATTGGGCCCGTTCCAGCCGATGCGGTATTGAGTCCGGAGGCCATGGGCGATGTTCTCGACGAGAAAGCGGAGTTGGGCTTTGGTTATTTTGTTGGTGGGATCGGCGGCTTCGATGTGCAGGACTGTGGAGTCTTCGGCGGCACTGTGTTCGGAGTCTGTTGGATGTCAGTGGATGGGATATGTTGAAGTGATGAAAGGCATACCGAAGAGCAGAGTCAGTAGATCCATAGGTGGAATATCTACATGTCGTTTCGTGGGATGATGATAGATTCGTTCTGTAGTCGAGGCCGCCATCTTTCTATTCTACTTTTGCAGTGTATGTTCTGAATCGAGGACGTACGATCAAAGCATCAAGGACTCCAATTTTGAAGCATCCAGAGAGACGGTCCTTGTGAAAAAACAATTGTATCCTCTCGAGACCTCGGACGTGCAGTTGTGCAGCAGAGCATCCCCGCACTGGATGTTGAAGCTGTAGAAGACTGCGGAGACCCCGTCATACCGGGCGCAGTTTGCAGTACGATGTAGCTTGCAGCGAGTCAACGAATGTCGACGGTGGCTCGGTCCAGCAGGCGATGCACTCCAGGCTCATGGCAAAATTCATCGGTCCAACCCATCCAGCTCAACCATCCTCCTCACCGCCCTAACGACAGCACTCTCCCCCATCTCCAGCCCAGGATCCTCCAGCTTCCGCGCCAACAACTCATCCAGCATCATCCTCATGCGACTGACCAACACTCCAATCCTCGCCCATCCCCTCAACCTCACCCATCCGTCGACCAGCAGCCCGCGACCCTGCGGATCAATCGTCACCGGCCCACTGAACATGAGTAAACTGTATACATTGAACGGCGTCAAGTCCCGAATAAAGACCTTACTCGTAGCCATTTTCGTGAAGTAGCTCATGTAGACGCTATTCCCCGGGAATGCCTGCGCGCCAAAGAGGGTGGAGGAAGGGTGTACAAAGACCCTGCCATTCTCCTCGTTGAAGAACTTGATCATGCGAGCTTTCGGGTCGATCTCCACCGCTCCAGACGATGCTTGTGCGTACTTCTTATCCGGGAACTCAATGCGCGCGAGCTGAGGCTGGAAGGACCCTGCAACAAGTGCACGAATGAGGACTTCGCTGGTGTTGTGAGCGTTGAATTCTGCGGCGGAAGCGTGGTTGGGTCGGTAGGACAGAGGAAGGAAGCCAATCTCTTGGAGCGAAGAGATATATTGGGTGCGGTTGGTGGAGATGTCCATGAGGGTTTGGTGGTTGAGAAAGTTCTCGTCACACCATCGGCGGGTGATAGAGGTGGGCTCACCGGCAAAGCGACGGCCGGACCATTCTTCGAAGGCACGGAGATCGCAGAGGAGGTCGCCATTTCCCCCGCCGAAGGCCGCTCGGGCGGCTTTGGATTCTTCTCGTTTGGGCTGTGGGCTGACGAAGGGAGACTTGACAGTAAGGATTGCGGCGATCGTCAAACAGGCTTCGAGACATCCGAACGCCGCTCCGTAAACCATGAGCTTGCCGCATCGCAGATCAGCTGGGATCATCGACAGATGTCGTCCGAGAGCGGTCAGGTCAGTGCTGTCCAGCGCGCCCATCCTGGTCAGTAACTTCAGCGCACCGGCAACAGCCAGACTCTCTGGCGGAGTTAACGCCGACGCCAAGAACGCGGGTACGTCGCTCACACCCATCGCTCTGACTGACAGACACAGTTGCTCCAACGGCACCCGGCGAATCTCCGGATCTGGTCGCTCCGCCATCTTCGCTTCCGCAGATCGAGTATACAGCTTGTAGCATTCCCCAGCCCGCACACGTCCAGCACGACCTCTTCGCTGCTTGCAAGCCGCTCGAGATGCCCAGACTTCCGCGAGCTTGACCATGTTGTTAGAAGGGTCGAAGCTTGTTTCCTTGACACGGCCGGTGTCGATGACTGCGACAATGTCTTCGATCGTGATTGATGTCTCTGCAACGTTGGTGGCGCAGACGACTTTGCGCATGCCTGAAGGAGCTCTAGGGAATACTCGTCGTTGTTCAGAGCTTTGGAGGGAAGCGTGGAGTGGAAGAGCGTGCAGATTGGACATGCTGCGGAGTGCTCGTAAGGTCTGGTCAATCTCTGCGACACCGGGAAGAAAGATGAGGATCCCGCCTTCAATGTCTCCAAGACGGTGGTCGATGTGTTCGACAGTCCGTGCAATGAGTTCGTAGTTGATTCTGGTGCCAACAGCGCGTAAAGCGTTTCCAATGCTAGGAGCGCCTGCAGTCGGAGTCGATGTGCCAGAGGCGTGGAAGTGAGGATCGTTTGGAGCAATCTCTGGCTCTGTGGGATCTTCTGGCTCCACCGTACCAAATCCAGTCATGCGCACAATTTCGTCGAGGTAGATGTCGTGCACGGGGTACGTCCGCCCTTGAATCTCCACTTTGCCCACTGTCGAGCTCGCCTGGAAATAGTTCTCGAACGTGTTCGCATCAAGCGTAGCACTCATCAGCACCAGCTTCAAGTCTTTGCGTTTCTTCAACACGTCTCGTAGCAAGACCAGTAAGAAGTCGGTATCCAGACTCCGCTCATGGACCTCGTCAATAACAACATGACTGACATCAGCAAGACTTCGCACGACATCGTCAGTGCTGCCTCCCGAAGTCTGCAGTCGTCGAAGCAAGACACCGGTCGTTACGAAGGTAATCTTTGTCACGCCTTGTTTTTGCTTCGACTCGCCTCGGATGGCAAATCCGACTTCTTCTCCGACTCTGCCGCATCGCTCGTCGGCTACACGATCAGCCAGACCGAGAGCTGAGATTCGGCGTGGCTGCGTGCAGATCAGATTTGCCTGCTCACCGAAGCCACGCTCGAGGAGATCATCAAGGATGAACTGCACGGACTGTGTGGACTTTCCAGAACCTGTCTCTCCAGAGATGATGGTGACTTGATTCTCCGTGACCGATCGAATGATAGCATCCTGCAGTTTCCAAGCAGGCAAGCCCTGTCGGCCCTTCAACATACGTTGCTGGTCGGGAGCCGATTGTTTGGACCGCCATGCCTCTAGCAGACGCTGGCTGACACCACTCTGAGAATTCCAAGAGATAGCGTGAGGCTGTCTTCTTTGCTTCTTCGCCCGAGACGGGCGCGCTAGCTCTGTGGTGGAGACAGCGGTGGCACTGGCAACCTCACTGAGCTTGCCAGGATTTTCGATGACTCGTGGAATGTTTTGCTCCAGCCAGTCAATGATGCTGAAAATCATCTGCTCGCCGCTGTACTCGTCCTTTGCAACGGTAAGAACTTGTTTGAGAAGACTAAGCTTGACGTATGCTGGCAGTTCGGCATCGACGGACAGAACTGGTGGGGCGGATGGATAGCCAACACTTGGAGGTCGAGCTCGAAGCACGATCGGCTTTTTCGAAAGTGTCTGCAGTTCCATCTTGATGGTGCATAGTCTGTCATGATTCGTATAGCGATCGCCGAAGATGGCTTCGAGCGTCGCCTGCTCTTCGTCCCACACCTCATAAGATCCATTCGAGTTCGATGAAGGCATGACTTCTTGTTCCAGAAGTCTTGCCTGCAGTATCTCTGCCGCCCGAGCTTCGTCACCATTGCAAGAGTCGAGGACGTCCGCGCAGAGTTCAGCAGAGTACCCTGCGGCCGAAAGTCGCTTCAGCCTCCCCTCTCGCTTCATGTCGCCGCTGGCCAGACTGACACCCGCGAGATAGTTGTCCGGCAATGTCCATTTCGGTAGATCATCCTCCGGTACATGGATGAGGAGCCAGTCCAAACACTCCTCCCGATCCTTGCAAATTTCACTGGCCTCTTCTGCGTGACTCCTGCGGAAGCCAATGTTTGACAAATCGTCCACGATGGCTTTGCGCTGTCCGGCAGTCAAAATCACATCGTGCGGATTCCATGCTCCTCCTTGTCGGATCAGTCTTTCGACCTCCCGCCTTGTTCGAAGTCCCATCTCTACCTTTGGCACCCGCATCCACCCTTTCAAGACATGCTTACTCTGCACCTGCCCATCCAGACTGACCACCTCGAGCTTCTTGTCCTCGACCTTTTGCTTCGCCTTGTCGACCTTTGCCTTCTCCTTTGCCAAAATCGCCTCGTCGTGCTTCTTCTTGGCCAGAAATGGATCCGCTTCATACAAGTATCCCTGCCCAGAAGCTGTCGCCTCGCTCTTCAAATCTTGGAAGTCTCCCTTCCACAAGTCTCGATACTTCGGCGGCAGCATCATGTGGATGTTCTTCATATTGCTGACTCGGAAGAGCGCGTACGCAGCGGCAAAATGTCGAGCCTCTATCGCAGTCTCCTGCGTGCCTCGCTCTTTGTTGTAGTCGATCGGCGGGACGATTGGTGGGAGAATCGTCAAGGCCTGCGTTTTGGGGTCCTTCTTCTTGATGATCACGCCTCCAGTGAACCCCTGGCCATTGCGGTGGACGGTATACTCGACCCTCTCCCATCTTTGCTTTTGACAATGCTCATTGAACAGTGTCATGGGGAGTTTGCCCGTCCACGATGGGCCTCCGATGAGGGTCTTGACATCTGGTTCCTTCTCTTCGGGTTTCTTCTCCTCGGTAGCAGCACCATTTGAAGCACCGGCCGTGGTTTTCGCCTTGCTTCCGCTCGCCTGAGGTTCGTCTGTAGTCGTGGACTTGGGTTTCTTGGGTTTCTCGTTGCCAAAGACAATATAGCTGGTGTCCTCCTCGTTCAGTGCGGCGGCGGAGGCGGAAGTCTTCTTTTTGTTGCCGGCTCGTGGCGCATGCGGCTTGTTGACCATTTCCGCAAGGCCGTCAATGTCGTGGAATGAGAGAAGATGTCGGTGTACATTTTGAGGTGGAAGATGGAATTTCTGGAAGACGTGGGGCAAGACGCGCACATGAAGGTGAAAGTGAAAGTCAGCAACGCGCAGAGGTCTGTGCTTGAAATATATACACATTCCGTTGGACTCCGTCTTCTTCTTTCTGACATCCACAACATTGCATTCCGTCGTACTCTCTGCGGCGTCTTTACCCATCAAGGAGCATTTTCAATGCAATCTCTCTACCACTCACGGATCTCACCTCCTGGACCAAAGAAGAGGGGACTTCTCCATGCTTCTGCACCAACCGAAGCGGCACGAACGGCCTCCTCGTCAATCTCAATGCCTAATCCTGGACCCGTCGGCAGTCTGATCATGCCATCGTGGACATTCCATATCTCTGGATTCTTGGTATAGCTCAGCAGATCCGCCCCTCCGACATTGTAGTGGATACCCAGTGGCATCTCCTGAATGGCAAAGTTGCTGCAAACCGCATCGACCTGCACACTCGCAGCCATTGCGATGGGTCCCAGTGGGCAATGCGGAGCCAGTGCGACATCATATGCCTCTGCCATGCGAGCGATTCGCAGCGTCTCTGAGACGCCACCGCAGTGACATATATCCGGCTGCAAGATGTCCACACATCGCCCTTCCAAGAACGGCTTCACATCCCATCGACTGTGTAATCTCTCACCCAGAGCAATCGGTGTACTAACGAGCCTCGCCAACTCTTGAATGCCCTCGATGTTCTCACTCAACAACGGCTCCTCAATGAACAACACCCTCTCCGCCTCCAACAACCTCGCCAGCTGCTTCGCCATCGGCCTATGCACTCGTCCATGAAAATCCACTCCCACATCCAAGCCCAGTCCCTTGACCGTCTTTACCCTCTCCACCGCCGCGTCCAACCTGCCTGGCGAATCTAACCACCCCAGATCCTCCGTAGCATTCATCTTCACCGCTTTGAACCCTTGCTCCACCCTACCCTTTGCCATCCTGTCCACATCACCCGGTCGATCCCCTCCGATCCACGCATATACCTTTAATTCACTCCTCACTTTCCCTCCTAACAACTCATAAATTGGCACATTCAACTTCCTAGCTTTGAGATCCCACAACGCAATATCAATCCCAGACAAAGCAGACATGATGACCGGTCCTCCACGGTAGAATCCTCCGCGGTAGCCTAACTGCCAGATATGTTCGACATCATCAGCTTCGAGACCTACGAAGCGGGTGGTGAAAGCATCGAGACATCCTTCGACTGCTTCCGTATGGCCTTCGAGGGAGGCTTCGCCCCAGCCAAAGTTTCCTGCAGAGTCGGTGATTTTGACGAAGAGCCAGCGGGGTGGGAGGCGGAAGCACTCGATTGAGGTGATGAGCATCTTGGAGGGATTGCCTTTCTGGTCTTGGTGCGAGGTTCTTTTCGGACGCTTTCGCAAGAGTATCACGAGATGGGTGTTGTTTCGGAACGGTGGCGGCGACCTGTACGTAACACTAGCTCAAGCGCGGTTTTCACGGGTCGAATCATTAACCGATCCAGCTTCAGGGTCGACTTAGGGTCTACTTAGGGTCTACTCAGGGTCCATTCGCATTAATATTTTATTAAAGATTTCACGCGAGTGCTTTATATTAACGCGAGTGGCTACGTAACGCTAGTATTCTTAGCACATATATTATCGGCTTTACCGTGCACTCGCGTACAGTAATGCACTCCCGCTAACATTAATGCGAATGCGGAGAATGTAACACGAACGCTCTATACGACTAGCTACATCCAGCCTAGCTCGGCTTAGCTCCAAAACCATAGCCCAAAAGGGCAAAAAGAATAGTTTTAGAGCTGTTTTTAATTAGCTAAATTCTTAGAGTTAAACACCGGACCTTATAATTAATATATGTAAAAATTAGAAGCTTGTTTGTTCTCTATATTAGGCTCTAGCCCTAAGAGAGGAATACCTATCTATTCCTAATAAGAAATTATCCTTTAGAAGGAAGTAGAACTCGAATTAGGGAGACAAACTACTTAACTACGAAGGATAGCAAGCATAAGGCTGTAATTAGATAATTAAGTAATTCTCCCTAGTATATATATACCCTTCGGAGAAGCTCCGGGTAATAAGGTACGGTATATAGGGGAGGGAGGGGTATGCTATACTCTTTCGGGTAGTAAAGTAGACAATAGTAGGTAGGATATAAGACGCTAGACTTAGCTCGGCGTTACTAAGCCTCGCGGGCAGTGTAAAGTCTCGGCGAGAGTCGTAGAAGGTAATATGCGAATTGCGAGAGGCTTGCCGGCGGAAATGTATTAATATAAATGCTCGGCGGTAGTAAGGAGGCTCGGCGATAATAAGTAGCGCGATAGTAGTAAGTAGCTCGATAGTAGTAAGGATGCTCGGCGGTAGTAAGGATGCTTAATAGTAGTAAGGAGGCTCGGCGGTAGTAAGTAGCTCGATTATAGTAAGTAGCTCGATTGTAGTAAGTAGCTTGCTTATAGTAAGGACGCTCGGCGGCGGTAGTAAGGACGCTCGGCGGTAGTAAGGACGCTCGGTAGCGGTAAGGACGCTCGGCGGCAGTAAGGACGCTCGGCGGCGGTAAGGACGCTCGGCGGGGACGGCTATAATAGCTATCGGCTATACTAACTATTAAGGTTACCTAACTACGCAATTGTTAATAGTATTTAATTAGCCGATAAGAGACTAAGTTTAACTATAGAAACCCACCGATTCTATTCCGAGGCGCCTATTACGCGATTATTAGAGCGGCTATAGTACGGCGAAACCTACCGGTCTCGGCGACGCTATTTATTAAACGCCGTATATAGCAATCGAGTATAAGCGTTAGCGGAAAGCTATACTTATATCGTTTATCGTCTACCTTTTCCTTCGCGTAACATTACTATCGACTAGCGAGATGCCGGCAGTAAGTTCCTATACGCGTACCGGCCGTTCGGCTACGCCTTCTACGTATGTCGAAGGCTGTTAATAGTAGATGTAGCTCGTAATAGATAGCTAGCTATGCGTAAGCCCGTCTCGTATATATAGATAGTAGCTCCTACCGACGTTGTTTACGCTACGGCGACTATAGTGTTCGCGGAGGGCTCGGGGAGCGTGTTGCGAACGTAGTTTAATGTAGAGGTTACGCTGCTTGTTATGTTGCGGATAACCTTCGGGCATTAGACTCGATTAGCGCGTCGCGAGGAACGGGGGTATTACTTGTTACCGTCGAAGCTATCGGCGGAGCGGCGATAGGCGATAAGTAGGTAGTAAAGGCATGCGATAAACGAATCGTAGAGATCTAGTAGAGATGTTGTAGTATAGAGATGTAGTAAGATGTGCTCCCGCCAAGGAACGTTAGCTAACTTAGTTAGCACGGGTAGATCCGCTATTCGCATTAATATCCCGCTAATAGTTAATCCGAATGCAAACCTATTAATGCGAATGCAGAACCCTTAATGTAAATGCCTCCTAGTTAGCAATACCGCAGTTAGATCTTTAGACGCGCGAGTCTATAATTATAAGAGTACGGAATTAAACGTAGAGTTACGACTACCTACTAGGCTAATATCGATACCTTATGTCTCTACGGTTCTATCGTCTATATACTAGCCGAGCGCCTATCTATCGATAATAAGGGCAGACGCTGCGACGCTCTAGCATAGTTAGTTACTAACGTGTGCACGAAGCGAGACACTAAGTATGCTCTACGGATTGCGCTAAACGCTGGACTGCTTCTATAAGGCTTTAACATAGCTATGCCGTAAGTACCTACGGAGCTAGAAATAATAAGTATCTTTCTCGATCGTCGCACGATATCCAAGGAGTAGGCCGGCCTGCCGCCGTAGTCGCTTGTCTAGGCTTTCTTGTCGTAGTTATAGTAATAGTAATAGCGCAAAACGTCTAAGCTACCGCGTCCGCGGGCAGCCTACTATAGTTCTATTAATAGCTCGATCGCCGGTAGCATCGTCGGCGGCATCGGCACCCGAGATACAATTGCCTCCGTAAGGAGACTTCTCGCGCGCGGTCTTATTACTACGGCCGTCGCGGCGGGAGCGGTAGTAGTAGTAGTACTAGTGTCGACGCTTACCTTCGGAAGGTCGACAATAGTAGGAGAGGGAGCTCTACGAACGAGGCTAGTTTCTAGAAGGGAGAGATATTAGCTTCTAGCGCTCTAGTAACAAGAGCGGCGTAAAAGGTGCTTATATAGCTCGTGCTCGCATCTGCTTCCGAAGGTCGATAATAGTAGGAGAGGGAGCTCTACGAACGAGGCTAGCTTCTAGAAGGGAGAGATATTAGCTTCTAGCGCTCCGGCAACGAGAGCGGCGTAAAAGGTGCTTATATAGCTCGTGCTCGCATCTACTTCGGATAAGGTCGCTACTTACCCGCATATTACTACTTGCTTACCCTTACCGCAGCTTGCCTTAACCTTACTTTGCTAGCACTAGAACATTAGCTAAACTACTTTTAGCTATCCCTTATAGTAGCTATCCCTTATAGTAGCACGAGCATTACGGGCAGCACGAGCATTACGGGTAGCACGAGCATTAGGCGTAGCTATACGTTACCTAGTGTGCGCTTTATAGCGCACGGTCCCCCCAATCGCGCTCTCTGGGTATTAAAACAGCTGCCTTCGACTACTTTTAACCCTCTCTTCTTCTTCTTTATATACCTCTTTTAGCTTCGACAACGTCTATTACCTTTAACACTCTTCTACACACTCTATTACACACAACTCCACATACTCTATTACACACAGCTCTACTTGCAAGCACTCCCAGCTTCTAGGTAAGCACGAATAACATAGTAGGAAGACTTTCGGGCCGTAATTTAGCGCCTATAGGCTTTATGCCCATCCTAAACGACGTCTACGCACCCCGTCTCCCCGAGTTCGAGCAGTCTAGCGACTAAGACGATCTAGACGACGAAGTGTCTTACTAGAGGAAGCGGTTCGCCGAGTAGGGTCTTCTAGTATAGGAATATAAAGACAAGAATGCACTTGTCTACGGCTACTCTATAGAGGATAAGATAAAGCTAGCCAACTTGTATATGTACATCTATACTACTTTAGCGGACAGAGACAGCTAACAGGTATATAACAACAGCTACCGAGTAGGAATTACGTACGAGGGCCTCGTTACTATCGCCGGCCGTAATATAAACAACGGTTTTATCCTTATCCCGTACCCTATGTATAGAGATAGAAGCCTGGCCGATCCTAGGGACTAGACCGGACTACGAGCTAATACGCGCCGGGCTAGATATAACTACTCGGGCTTCGATCTCTACCGCAACTTAACATATCTTACGCCTAACAACGCGGTTTAAGAACTTATCCCGGAGATCGCCTCCTAGCAGAAAATCTAGTCGTAGATAGTGTCGGAAGATTAGCATTACGCGATTAGCTAGCTTTAGCGTGCACTAAATGCACTTCTACAACGTAAGGAAGCAAACGCCGCGCCGATGCTAGGCAACCTCTACCGTAGGATTCGGTACGATAAGAACGGTAGCAAGGCGAAGATTAAGGCCTACATAGCGCAGCATCCTTATCGTTAAGGGGGGCGAGCTCTTGTTAGCCGATAAAGTGCTTTGCTTTATTGTTTTTGTTTTAACGACGCCGTGCGAGAGTGGAATCTTCGGATTTTGCGACTCTACGAACTAATAAGCACTCTATAGAGTCGCTTGCTTTCGAAAAGCGGATTACTGCTTAGCGAACTCTACAATTTGCCGCGAGTACTTTAGAGACGAGTTTTAGCGATTAAGTCGCTTGCTTTCGAAAAGTGGATTATTGCTTAGCGAACTCTACAATTTGCCGCGAGTACTTTAGAGACGAGCCTTAGCGATTAGAGTAGATCCAACGGAATTAAAAGAGGGTTCCACTATCTCCTCCCTCCTTAACGGTCTCTACCGCCCTATTACTTCCTCTACGATCGCTATTCTAAGTCTTCTGCGGTCCTCTCCTAGCATACTATGCCCGAGCTACGTAGGTCCTCTCCTAGTATACCGTGCCCGAGCTACGCAGGTCCTCTCCTAGCATACCGTAAGTGCCTTTACTTAGTTTAGGAGTATCTCTCCTAGCATACCGTGCCTAAGCTGCGTAAGTGCCTTCACTTAGTTTAGGAGTATTTTGAAAACACGCTAAGGTCGAACACTACTTCCGCTACTACCGCCCGTAAACAGACGTTACCCTACGATAAAGTACCTACTACGTCTCTTAACGGTATCTACCTTAATAGCACAAGCAAGACATTAGTATCGAGCAGCTCTTCTTCGACGTATCTACCTTAATAGCACAAGCAAGACATTAGTATCGAGTAGCTCTTCTTCGACATTACCCCGCCCTATAGAATACTTCGAGCAGTTCTCGGCGCTTTAATTAGCTAAACGTTTAACGCCGGATTTAGCGTTTCTAGCCTTAGTGCGAGACGTTCGCGAAGGGAATTAATATTTGTAGTCGAGCTATTAGTAACTCTATTGCTGCTTCGCTATCTACCGCCGCTCCGCTATCTACCGCCGCTCCGCTATCTACCGTCGCCCTACTCCTAACCGTAGCTGCTATAATCCGTTGCCGCCGGTAGTCGTTCGAATAAACTGGGTTCGAGACCCTCCAACTACTTTACGACCTCCGTCGTGCCTAATAGAGGGGGTAACGTCCGGATTAGGACTGCAAAACGGCGCTAGTAGCTAGTACCGGCGCTAAAGTCCGGGGTGTAGGCGCCTTTTAACGACAATAGTTATATTACTAACGAGTTTTCCTTTACTTTACTAGCCGCGAGCTCTAGGTGTTCTACAACGAAAGCTCGTAGTATAGCTTAATAGCTATTACGTTTAAAACCCGGGACGCTAGGTAAATAACGACTTTAGTTCTACTAGCCGTATGTTTATTAGTTAGGAAGGCGCATATGCGGAAGGCTTACCGTCGGCTACAATTACTTTAACACAACGAACTGCCTGCCTTTATTTAAACGGTTAAGCTCCTATCCTATCCTATTTATTGCGAGACTATTAGGTCGCAAGCATTAAGGGTAATTTAGTCTTACAACGGTTACTTAGAGAGGTAGAGGGTGGGCTTAATATACTAACGTAAAGCCCTTAGGAATCCAGCTTGTTCGTGCTCGAGAACCTATGTCTCTTCTAAGAAAGATGCTACTTCCCTTCCCTTCGGGGGGGGGTTAATATTTTGTCTTAATCCACTCTTATAGCAATTTACTCTTTTAAGGTCCGAAGCTAACAGGATTAATGTTTTACCGCAGCATTTACTCTTCCGTAGACGACTAGGTTCCCGGACCGATAAGGAAAAAACCACTAAGTCCGCTAATCGTTAAGGAAGTAGGTAGCTCGCGAGCGAGGCAGTAGTAAGCTCGAAAACGACTAAGTCCGCGACCGGTAAGGGAGTAGGAAGCTCGAAAACGACTAAGTCCGCTAATACATCTGCTAGCCCTTTCGATTTTTTGTCCTAACACGAATCGCCGATCGCGTTAGGACAAAAAATGCTAGACTACAATTACGTTAGGACAAAAAATTATAGGAGCCGGACGGAATGTAGGAAGGGAGATTTTAGAGTTTTTAAGACACTACTAAGCCGACTTAATTTAAGGAGCCGATTTACTCGCACACTTCTCTACTAACGCGATAGCGAGAGCACTTTACCGACGCCTTACCCTTCTCGAAGAGAGCGGCAGCCTCGTGCGTGTATATATTATACGGGCTCTTACTATTACCCTCGCGCCGCTCCCTCGTAACACACTTCTTACAAGCCGGAATACGAGCAGTGCTATACTGCGGCAGCTCCTCTATCCTCGCTATAGTAGAGATCTTCCTTTGTTCGGCGACCTTTATATTATTCCAACCGACTCGATCTACCTGCTTTATCTACTACTTGCTAGTCTCTTGTAGCTAGTATAGCTCTATAGAGCTAGCGCCGGTTAGTCGACCGCGACCTTACTATTACTGCTATCGTTGTTATTGTTATTGCTGCTATTAAGGTGGAGGAGCCGGAGTAGGGTCGTCTTCTTCTCTATCTTCTTCTTCTTCTCTACTTACGAATTTAAAAGGGTCGGAGGAGGGAGGTAGGCTAGTGCGGCGGCGGAGAGTAGGACGGCGTAGGGCAGAAAGACGGCTAGAGGCCGGAGCAGTAGCTCTTAGTACTAGTAGAGCCGGAGATAGTGTTAATAGCGCAGGCGAAGGAGAGGACATGCCGAAAGGTCGCTAGGTAGGGACAGCAACAAGCGGAGCTTCTTAGTCGGCATATATAGCGGCGTCGTCTAGCAACGCATCCAGATCGACTTCTTAGAAGGGGGGTAAAGGGCGCGACATCTTGCTAGTAGTAGTAATAACGGCGAAGCTTGTAATAGTGCGTAACGATAAATAAAGAAGAGGAAGGCAGCATATAATATATGCTACTAGAGCGATTCCGTTGTATTATCGAATATAGCTACTATTGTCGACAACTAAAACAATTATTCTTACTTCTACGCATTGTTCTAGCACGTAGAGTTATTGCTCTAAGCGACTACACATACTAATTAACTAAGTTTAATCTTTCTACCGCGATCTATATTCTCGAAGCCCTCCTAATCTACGTATTACTACCTGCACTGCCTTTAGGCTTACCGAAGTTACTAAGATCCCTCGTAGCGTTACTAGTATAAGAAACTTAGTTAACCTTGCTAGGCTTACCTCCGATCCGCGTAAGGCTGCGTATTAGCTTTCTAGTATCCGTCCTAATACAAAGTCTCCGTAAACTCCGGCGCTCGAGGGTAATCGTAGTCGATTCTTTTATGTTAAATCTTCGAGTCGTTACCTATTCTTATTAAGGATTAATAGGAGTGCTTAAATTTAATGCGAATAGCGGATCTGCCCGTGCTTACTAATTGCGCATTCACATTAATTTGAAGTGCTCGGACTAGTGCGTATGCAAATACCAACCCTTTTATTAGCAGCTCCGTCTTGTAGTAGTGTACTATAGCTAAGAGGAATCGTCTTGCTATTTATAATAGGAATTAACAGCTAGCGGAGTAGAGGGAGTACAAAACGTTCTTATATAATTTAACACTAAACTACTTCTTCCCCTTGCTCCCTCTTGTCTTTATATGTAATAGCTCGGACGGCTAGTTCGACTTTCTCCCCTTTCGTCTCGTAGGCCCGCTAACAACGCCTTGGACTAATTAAGTAGGGTCCACGACATTGTCTTGCGTACCCGTAGAGACAGCCGCGTCCTTATGCTCCGTCGTGCGATCCTAACCTACATCCTTAGAGGGCAAAGCAGCGTTGTTCGCTTTAGGAAGAGGTGTTAGCGCTCGGAACTAGTTGCTCGTCCTATCCGGATCCACACCCTCGGAGCGCATCGTAGCAATCTTACCTTTAATACGAGCCGTTGCCTATCGGAGCTAATTGCTCCTTCTCTCCGGCTCTCCTATTATAAAATCAAGCTTCGTGTTCTTCTTCCTACGCTTCGGTGCGGCTTTCTCGGCACTTCCTCTACTCTCTTACTATTTAGTATAAGCAGCTTCCTAGTCGGCCTTAAATTAAAGCTGCTCGCTCTGCTGTATATCCTCTTAATCTTTCTTCTGCTTCTTTATCTAGCGTGCCCGCTCTGCCTTCTAAAGAAGGGACCTAACATTCTCCTAGCGAAGGAAATCTTTAGGATTCGGAAGCTCTTTATCGTTAATGTCGATAACCTCGTGCGCCGACACCCGACGAGCTAGAGACGGCGTTAGAGGCTAAGAAGCATCCGTTAGCTCCAGCTTAATAGTAGTTGCTCGCTCTAGTAGCTAGCGCGGTCGGTTATAGATCGGTGTAGGATGTCTACTAGCTAATAGAGATAGCCGAGCGTTAGGTATCGGCGTCGACTACCTTATAGGAGTAGGAGGTGGCGGCTAAGGTACAGTAGCAGGTAGTAGAGGCAGCGAATAGGTTGCCGGAGCAGGTAGTGGAGGCGGCGGTTAGGTAGCCGGAGTAGGTAGTAGAGGCGGCGGTTAGGTTACCGGAGTAGGTAGTAGAGGCGGCGGCTAGGTTGCCGGAGCATCCGGCATAGTTAGAGGGTTCGTATTAGCTCTCCTACGTGCATTAGTCGTAGTCCACTTCGCAAGGCCGCTAGGCTTGTTCCTCTACGTATCTGTGTGCTTAAGCAGAACGATATAAACTTTTAGAGCTACATAGTTACCTATACTACCGCGCTTAACCTTAAAACAACCGGTTATGTTAAGAATGTCGGTCGCCGCGCCGTAGTCGTCGTTAGGAGGCACGGGCTATAAGGTCTCCGTAGAATATCGCGTGGCGATCTATGCGCAATAATATTTATAAGTTCGGAAGATTTTCCCTACTATAAAGCTCGACTGCAAGAGGTGCTTTATCTACTATACGTAGCGTTTATAGCTATTACCCTACACCGCTTTAAGCCGTGCGTTTAATTAGTAAGAATCCGTGTGCATTTCCTATTTATAGAGGTTCTTTATCGCTTCGTACTTCCAGGTCTCTATCGATTCGCCGGTAACCTGAATTCTATCGAGGAAACAGGTAATAGCAATAGTCTTTTTTGCTTTAGTTTTCGGGCTCTACTACCCCGAGGACTACGACGGTTAGCCTTAGTAAGGCCCAGAGCGAGCTTTGTGTCTTATACCAGATCTCCGTTAAGCTTCGCTGCGGGAATCCTGTAATATAGTAATTCCTGCCGCTACACGATTCGCGGTCGGTGTATACTATAGCGGCGGGTCGTTTAGCGGGTCGTTCGACGGATCGTAGAGGAGGCTCAACGCGATGTCGTCGTCGAGTGCGTCTACGGTTGTGTTTAGCGCTATATAAGGTCCTATATTTTAAGCAGCGGTTCCGGGTTTAGCTAGTTAGTTACATATAGGACATAGCTAAGACTCGACATGTGCAGCGCTAGTCTAACACAATAACCTCTAGTGTACTAGCTGCTACTACGGCTGCGCTCGCTACGGCTGCGCTTAGTGCTACTACGGCTATGCTCGCTATAGGAACGCCTATATTTGCTGTTGCGTTTGTTGTAGGAGCGCTTGCTGTTGCGTAAGCATTTGCTGTTACTATTGTTGCGCCTGTTGTTAGAGCGGTTATGGAACGAGGAGCTACTACTAGAGTAGGTGCGGGACCGGCTGCTAGACCTAATACTCCGCTAGTTACAGGTTATGCTACTAGGCATACTGTGGATTAAGTTGCACTTGCTGTTGAACTTAATACGGATGCGGTTGTTGCTGCTGCTCTTGTGCATAAGGCACAAGATGCTGCTGGATCTGCTAGTAGTGTCCTTGCTATTATTGCGATATTGCGAGGCCGAGGCTAGATTAACGTAGAGATACTATAAAAGATAGCGAGATGCTAAGATAGAGGGACTAACGTAGTAGATAGGATATAGTCGTAAGTAGGGAGCTAGGAGATATATTATGCTTGGCCCTCCGTCGAGGTCGGAACGCTAGAGTAGGCAATCTCGCCCTTTAATGCTGCGTCGCGTAATCTAATATCGCTCGTAGGGTTTGTAGTTACCGAGACTTCCTAGGGACTCCGAAAGAAGAGGCGAAGGACTGGGATGTAGGGTATATAATATTGCCGCTATACTCCTAATAGAACTTGGGATAAAGGATAGAGCAGGTACAAACTGCCTAAAGCTATAGGTCGCCGACGACGAATCCCACGGTTTATAAGCTATCCAATTCGAAGGCGGAAACGTCGATAGGCACAGGACACTAGTTAATGTTAGAGCCCGATAGACATAGTAACGACCGGGTATTGTAGGATCGTAGGGTCCTAAGACGCACCTCCTTTATATCGATTACCTTCTTAAACAAGGTACCGCATACTTTAATACAGGCTCTAACACTAAAGCATAAATTAGTTTCCGCTCCCTACAATGCTTCCGAACTAATCTTAGCTTAACAAATTGTCGATACCTGCCCTAACTAGGCAATAACATAGTCTTCGGAAGTTAGTGCTAATTCCCGTATGCACGAGACAGTCTATACAAGCCTAGTAACGAAAGTCTCTACGGAGTAGTAAGTCTAATCGCGATTAGGTATAGCTAGGGTCCTCGGCGGGAAGTAGGGGACGCATTGTTGTAGGCGCAATAGGGAGGTGCATACTACTAAATACGAGCTTATTACCTTTCGTTACGCCGGTAGCAACTCCATATAGTCGACGCAACGCCGCACGGGCCCCGATCGTGCCTATAGACTCCGCACTCGCAAGGAAGGTAAGAGTGTGCCCGAAGATCGAGGTGCGTAAGGATCGAGACGCTATAAGTAGTAGTCGGCAAGCTAGCTAATTCCGTGGACGACGTTGATTTTTTGCCTATATATCGAGCTACCGATCGTCGTAGAAGATTGGAATTCCAGCTTCGCGGAAGACTTGCTTTAAGCGGTCCCTTAGCTAATGCTCGGCGCCTTACCGAGGCGTCTTAAACTCTAAAAGTTCACCGCTACGGAGAAGATAGTTCACGGCAGCGTTCCTTAGATACGTATACGCATCTACATAGAGCTTGCCGCCTTAATCGTTCTGCTCCGTACTATTTATTCGTAGATCGAAGCCCCTAGCTGTTAAGACTTAGTTTACCCACCGCATCGTTGCTTCCGGTAGGTAGGAATTAAGATCTACCGGTGTTAGCGTTGTCTAAAGCTATGTCGAGACTGCTATACTAAAGCGTTCTATTACTCGTTTGCATTACCGAACGATGCGGGAATTTGGGTCCAGAGGTATAGCGAAAAAATCGCCGCCCTTACGATGCGGGTAGTCGTATAAGAGATTAGGGACGCCTATAACGTAATCTGGAATATTGCTATACTTTCGAATCTTATGCTTGTTATGACATTCGACGAAGAGAGCTAAGGTAAACCCGAGAATTGGGATATAGATTGCTAGGAAAGCTACACGATCGGCCTTTTCGTACTTATCGTAGGCGCCGACGTTGCGTATTTCGTAGAAGTATTCTCTCTAGCCTAATGCACATACTATTAGCCTACGTCGTTGCCCTTTAGTCGTTCCACTAACTATCGAAAGCTGCCTTAGCGCCTTCTCCCTACTAGTGCTCGATAGTATAGTTGCCCTTACTAGTCGTATACCAAAACACGTCGCGAAATAATAGTAGCCGGCGTTCCTAGTGCTCACGGAGCAATAGATAAATGTCTACTATTATAGGCGTCTCGACCCCGTAGTCGGTGCGCACAACCTTAGGCGTAAAGCCGAGAGCGCTTACTATTATAAAGTATTGCTTCCTAACGGAGAATTTGGTCTTTACGATATTACCGATATAGAACCAGATAATCCGTCGTAACCAGACATTAATGCAGGCGTAAATCTGGATGCCAAACAGCTCGAACTTAAGGTATACATCGTAAGACCAGACGTAATCGGGACCTTGGGCCTTTAGAAGCAATAATTGCATACGAGGTCGCGCCCTAATATTGTTAGCTCGTCTAGTAAACTTCTTAAGGTAGATGTTCCTCGCACTCCGGTAGATACGGTCTCTACCGATAAGGTAAAATTGTCGCCGCACTACGTCTGCTAGATAGCGATATCCGTAGTCCTCGAAGGCTCTACCTACGATTACGTCGCGGACTACCGCATCCACCCTATCGTCGTACTATAGTTAGTCCTCGTATAGAATTCGTCTAAAGAGGCCCATCTTTCTTCGAAGCCTACGGAATTGTAAGTAAGACAGCTTATAGCTATTATCGTAGAGGCAGGAATAAAGTATAGCATCGTTCTCGTTATACTCCTAGAACAAGTGCTCGATCCTTGCTTTTAACTCCTCTATAGGTTCTAGTATAGGTTTAACTTAAACGCCCCAACTTTACAATCGTCGCTTAAGCATAGTAAGAGAGACTACGGCTTCCTCGTCGGCGAGCTAGTCTAGAACCTCGGCATAGGTCCAACCGTCGTCGTAGATCTTACGCTTAATCGCATCTCGAAAGGGTTCTAGGTTAACGGAGGTTATTATTAGTAGTAGGCAGAAAAACGGAAAAAGTTATGCTAGACTCGTAGTAGGCTGTCGTTGCGCTATAAGACAAGGAGCTTCGACAACCCGGACGCATCGACTCGCTTACACCTTTGTAGGGAAGAGTTATCGAAACTCGATAAGCTGTCCCATTCCTCGTACAGCATACGAGCACACCGGCTAGGTTACCTCGTACCGCTAACTCGCATACTAATTGCTCGGAGGACATACTTAGGCGGCATTAGCTAGCTACCCTACAATTACGTCGCCTATATCTTAGGCCGAGGGTTGCATAGCATAATAGCGATGCCTCCGTTGTATAGCTCTAGACCTAAGACATAAAGCAGTGCCTATACCTTAGAGACGATACCGACGTCTCTAATCTAATGTAGAGTACCGATATTTCCGTTTAGTCGAGTTATCTTCGATACCTACCCCAAATAGGCACCGATTAAGTTTCTAGCGTTAGCACTGCTTCCCGTATATAGTCTACGGTTTGTAGATATATGCTGCAACGCTAACTAGGGATATCGGTATCTATGTATGCCTATTAATGCGCGACCGTACGCCGTATATATCGTATAGACGGAAGTGTCGGGACCGCGGGTTCAAATCGAGTTAGTTATCGCGAAGCATAGACAAGAGCGGTATTAGTGTCTAACAATCTAACTATGTAGGATTCGAACTCGATACCTTATGTTGGAGCGAGCAATAGGCTGTGCGCCACCCTGTTACTAATGTCGAAACTTAAGCAGTCCTCTACAATCTTAATATAAGATGTCCGGACACCGCTACTATAGCGCTCGCATTCTCGGACTTAGTCGTTCCTCGGCTACGAGGTAGAGGGTAATAGAGGGTAGGCTAGTCTGTTCTTTACCACGATTACGCTAACGCTTGAAACCCTCCTTGTTCTACTATTGTTTCAGTTTCGCGCCTTTTTTTTTAAGGGAATTCCGTAGGCTTCCCTTATAGACCCGTCGCAATCTCCTTGCCTCTAAGCCTAGAACTCGGCTAAGTTATTGTGCGGAGTCTCTTCTTGCATAAGTCGTCGAGCTTAAAGGCCTTACATACGGCGCTACGTCGTGTTTTTCGGTGTTAGTGTGTATTGCAATATTAGATTATTACGAAACGAAACGTTCATATTATAAGGGGACCGCCAAGAACATTCGCGTTAATGTAATGTATTCGCGGCAAAATTTAATTAACATTTTATAGGAATGCTACTAGCGACGTTACTTTGTTCTTGTCCTACTTCTTGGTTTTCGCCGAACTCTCCTACTTAGAGGTCGTCGTTATCTTTAGTAAGGTTAATAACCTTCGCTCGCCTGTCCGGATTAACGCAGACTAGGAACTCTTCTTTAGTAAGGTTAATAACCTTCGCTCGCCTGTCCGGATTAACGTAGACTAGAAACTCTTCTTCGGTAAGGTTAATAACCTTTGCTCGCTTGCCTAAATTAACGTAGACTAGAAACTCTTCTTCGTCCTTACGCTTACGCTTCTCGTAAGTAGGCTTCTCGTCGACCTCTATATCGCCGTCTTCGAGTTTGTTACGCTACTACTTCTATAGCCTGCTCCGGTTATACTAGAAGATCTCCTACTACGCGGCGGTCCTACGCTCGGTGTAATAGAAGACCTCGTTAAATAGAAATTCGTAACCTACTTAGTGCTCGCGCAACTAAAGATAGGCGTCTATTATCGTCGCCTTCTTATCGCCGCGAGGAGCGTAAAGAATCTGTTCGTAGGTTAGCTATCGTCTAAGATTGTTAGCTACGAAGAGAATACCCGAGGTATGCGTCTAAGTCTATACACTGCCTCGGCGTATAACTAGATAATCTTGCTAGTTCTAGTATACACGTCGGTGTAAGAGTAGATCTGGATTCCGAACATCTCGAACACGTAGTACGAGTCTAGAGCCCGTATATAGTCTAGCCTAGAAGAATCTGCGGTGGAGAAGCGCTACGGGTCTACGATCGCTAGAGCGTTTTCCCGCGTCGCGAATAAATGTGTCGAAATACCGTCCTAACTCTCGAGTACGTTGTCGAGAAGGAGGTGTTCTAGAACTGTATCCTGGCGCGGCATAGTAGGAGACGTAAAATCGTAGAGGAGGGGATGTTAACGAGGATAGAGACGGTAAGACGAACAACAAGATTAGAAGGAGTCCGTAGTTCTACCCTCTATACCCTTGTTTAAGGAGTGCAAGGCGTACTAGAACCCGGATCCTCGTACCTCTACGCACCTTGCACTTAAAGCTTACGTGTCTGCTAAGAAAAGATAAAGTTGCCCTTATATACGGAGTTTCGCTATTGTCGTCGTAAATCGCAATTTAGAAGATCCTAGTAGGTTATGTTCCGAATCGAGCAACAATTTCCCTTATGTTAAGCAGTAACCGCAGCTAATGCTTATTAAGTAGCGAATGGAGAACGGACATAGACGTAGCTTAAGCCTATAGCCGATCTAGAAGAGATAGCCGAGGGCCTAGTACTATCCTTCCTCGGGTGCGTCTAAGAAATTATTTAGGATTAAGCGAGCTACGACAACGACGAGTGAACTATTTATCTACAGCTCTTTCTAGGGCTACGTCGACTATAGAAACCGACGACAAGCACCGCCCGTTGGACAATCTCGCGCAATAGAACGGTGCTATCGCAACCCCTTTTAACGAAGACATATCTAGTAAACGAGCCGCTGCGAGGGCCGTTAACTAACGAGCCGTCGTTAATAAAAGCCCAAACGATAGAGCTGCCGTCTACGGAGCTACCGTCCACGGAGCTGCCGTCTATAAAGCTGCCGTCTATAAAGCTGCCGTCTATAAAGCTGCCGTCTATAAAGCTGCCGTCTATAAAAGAGCTAAAAGAGCTGCCGTCTATAAAAGCTTAGACGAAGGGAATGCCTTGCGCGAAGGAGCCGCCGGAGGAGGTTGGAAATTAGTATTAGCATAGGACAATTGTTATGCATAGGAAATAAACGGCAGACCTGCTTTTCGGACAGTCGACCTATCTTTACTACCGCCCCCGCCCGGGAGGCGTTAGTTAACGACGACGAATAAGCCCGTTAAGGTTTTTATCGGTAGGGAGGACACCGCTAGAAAGACTCGCGCCGAAGTCTTTAAGAGATTTTTAGAAGGTCTACCTCTATTGCCGACTAAGTTAAGGACGGATTACGGGGAGGAGTATATGCCGCGCTACGTCCTATTATCTTTAATTCCAGCGTCTCTAACCGACAGCCTATTGGACTAGGCGGGATTAGAGGAGCGTTGTTGCTGTTAGACGACCTATAAGAACATTCACGGTAATAAGGCGTAGAGGCAACATTAATTCGACACTAATCTATAATTTATTCCAAAGATCGCAATCGCAACGCTGCCTTATCCGTTTTACTACCCTTCTAATTCGAACGCATCCCAAATGCTACGCAAGGAAATTGAAATAGAAGATTACTAACCTACGTTACTGCCTCCAAGAACCCCTCTAGGCCGTTTTAACTTTACGCGGCCTACATACGATTGTCTTAATACTATTATAGAGGAAAGTGCATATTCGTCTCGTTTGTCTACCCGGGCCTATTCCCCGAGTCTTAAAAGGGCTTTCTACGTAAACAAGCTGCCCTGAATTAGTCGTGCCTTCTATATTCCCCCTATTATTCGGCCCTATTAAAGCGGTGGCTATAAAGCTCGATCCAGGCGTCGATAATTATCTAGCGGCGACCTACTAGATCGAGAAGAGCATTCTAGCCGAGACTAGAGCCGGAACTAAACCGAGGAATCCAGCGTAGAGCCGATTTTAACTGGGTAGTAATAAGATTGCTACAGTTGTTATATGCGATAGGAGGTATTAGGAGGTTTATCGTAGAGGCTAGGAGGTAGTGCGAGGCGTAGCCGAAGTGGATTTCCACAGTTCCAGTGCTATAGCTACGCACTAGCCGAGCGTTAATCTATACTCGGGCTACTCGGTTATCGTCTAGCGGAATAATGTCTTCCGCGACTACGACGTAGCGTATGCTATCTAGCTCGTTACCGACGGAGGATTAGAAGTTAGATAGACCGGCTATATTGCTTCGGTCGGTAGTGTAGATGTTAGCTTTAGTCTTAGTCTTGAAGAAGAAGGTCGGTCGTGCGTTTCTGAGATAAGTTAGTAGTACTCGCATTACAGATCGAGGGAAGGCTAAGGTGCAGTACCGAATGTAACTCGACTATTAGTGTAGTGTAGAGGAGAAAGAGTTAGAAGTAGTTAAGAGTGCTTATTTTAATATCGCAGATAGCACTTACGAGGACTATATAGCTTGTTATGCGTCGAATAAGTAAGTCGTGCGGTTATAGGATCCACGAGGATAAGGATAAGCGTATCGAGGCATATAATGTAATGCCCTTACGCGGGACAGAAGCCGGTTAGCCGAGAAGAGTAACAACTAAACACTATGTAAGGTAAGGTGCATGTGCAGCGAGCACAACAGCAAGCTAATTAAGCAAGTAATAAGGTTAAACTAAATGCGAGACTAACTATAGGCTGTCGATAGTAATCGCTTACCGGCTACTATCTATTAATTATCTACACTGTTCGAAGCAGTCCTTAGTCCTTCCTTTATTGCTACGCACTTAATTCTCCCTATCGAACATTAATAGCACCGAGCTCTCTACGACAAGGCTAATCCTTCGCCCTTAGCTCTTAGCTCTCTTTAGCGAACGTTAACGCTTCGAAGCCCTCCCGGTAAGGCCGATTATCTCCTTATCTAACTTCACCTTTCGCTATAACTCTACCGCATCCGACGCTCCTTAGCGATGCCTAGCACTAGGAGAGAGACTATTCGAGAGACTCGTATTAGAGAATCTCGGGTTAATTAGCGTCGCTTCGAGGCGTCTCCGTTCGCTAACTTATTCCTATTAAAGCAATACCTCGACGGCTCTTTCTCGGCGGACAACATTTCTATTATCGCATTTAATAGCTTCGTAGGTCTTTAGCCTAAGTATTAGACGTATAACGACCTTGTTAAAGACGCCGTAGCGCTCCGGAACGAGTATAGCCGCGGATATAAGATAAAGCGTGTACTCGACATAAATAAAAGCATTAAGGTTAGCGCGCTCCTCCACTCCGATCGAATAGTTACCGTACGCTAGGCTAGGGCCGATAACGCATATAACCGCTACGAAGATAGCGACGGCAGGAAGCAGACCAAAATTATCCTCGAGGTACACCCTTACACGAGCAGTACGTTTATTATATATACGCTTCTTAACATTTATGCTAACACTTTAATAGGCGGTAAAGTTGTAGATCGACTCGCATACTACTATGTCGCAGGTGCTGCTGGATTTATTAGCGATAGCTAACTCGAGGACTGGGAGTAGGTTAGATTCTTCCTACATTTCCGCATAGATTATCGCGGTAACGAGTACTCGCTCGAGGAGACATAGATTCTCGTAGCGGAGGAGCTACTTAAGGAGGGCTATAAGGATTCGTTGGCCTTGGAGGACGGATTAGACGATAATAGACTAGACGATAATAGGTCGGACGATAATAGATTAGTAGAGTCTAGCTAAGAACGGCGGACGAGTGCCTTATAGGGCGTTAGCGGATTATAGCATTCGGGCGTGGGTTTATTAAGCGAACCGATCAAACAGTAGTAGTAAAAGTAAGCGAGACAATCTGTTCTCTAATAACTAACGCCGTTACTCGATTTCCTATCGCCGCATAGTCTAGATATCTCGTATGTCTATCGTTAACTACGTAGAGGCTCTTTAGGTTCGTATATTCCGTACACGCTGCATTGTTACTACACTACCGGAACTTATTAGTTTAGCAGCTCCTAGCGATTAGAAGTTACTTAGATCGCCGTCCTCCACCGCCCCTAGCACTTAAAACTGCCGTCCTCTACCTTCCCTAGCACTAAAATCGCCGTCCTCTACCGCCCCTAGCACTTAAATCGCCGTCCTCCACATTCCCTAGCACTTAGATCGCCGTCCTCCACTACATCCGCACTTAAAACTACTAACCTCTACCTCCCCTAATACCTAGATCGCCGTTCTCTACTACATCCGCACTTAAAACTGCTAGCCTCCACCTCCCCTAGCACTTAGATTGCGAATATCCGCTATCCTCTACCTCCCCTAGCACTTAGATTGCGAATATCCGCTATCCTCTACCTCCCTAGCACTTAAAACCTGCAATATACGCTAGCTTTTACCGCCCCTAGTACTTAAAACCGCAATGTACGCTAGCTTTTACCGCCCCCAGCACTTAAAACCGCAATGTACGCTAGCTTTTACCGCCCCTAGCACTTAAAACCGCAATATACGCTAGCTTTTACCGCCCCTAGTACTTAAAACCAGCAATGTACGCTAGCTTTTACCGCCCCCAGCACTTAACACCGCAGTATACGCTAGCTTTTACTAGCCCTAGCACTTAAATCTAGTAATCTGCTCTTGTAGATGCCTCTCCTAGTGCAATATGCTGCTAGGGTACGCTAATATCCGACTTTCCCGCACCGAATCTTCGTCGAAGAGCTCCTCCGAACGCTCGCGCAACGCGGAGTCCTTGTCTATATAGCTATTCTACGCTAGACCTTCGTTAGAATGCTCCTCCGAATGCTCGCGTAACGCGAAAGCCTTATCCGAATAGCTATTCCGAGCTAAGTGGTTTTTAGAAATGCGCTAGGTCTGTAGGTCCTCGGTGTAGGGTGTTTAGCCGCGAGCATAAGCTTAGACGTAAGCGTAGGCTTAGGTAGGTACGTGTCCGTATAAATATAGCGAAGGCCGTATGCCGGAGCAATCGCGGTAGCATATTGCGATAGTAGAGAGTAGAGCGCATAGAGGTCGAGCTAATAAGGTGTAGTTAGTACCTCCGCGGTGCACTTCCTCTATTAGAACTAGTTCTAGCACTTACATTAATATGCCTTGAATAATTAATCCGAATGCTATAGATTAATGCGAGTAGCGGATCTACCCGTGCTTACTACCTCGATTGTTGCCGATAGGGGTAGTAGAAGTCCCTATATAACGATTTAGCAGATAATTCGAAGCGCTTACTCCGGCTAAGGCATTAGCCGGCTAGAGGCCGGTAAGATAAAGCCTAAGTAGAAACGTAAGAGAAAGAATGTAGACGAAGAGCTTAAGGAGATACGGATCGAGCGACGGAGGAAGTAGCTATTATATACAGATAGCTTCGGCGATAGCGCCGATAGAGCTAAAATGGACGACGCGATTAAGGCTAACGACGAGCTACTAACTCTCGTTATAGCTACTTAGAACTCGCGCGACAGGACGTTGCATCCCCGGCGATACGTCGACGACTCTAGTCTAGACATAAGGCTTGCCGTTATACACGTAGCGAGCATAGCGCTTAACGTTCGTTAGCCTCGCTATATCCTTAGTATACCGCCGATACATCGCAAAGCCTATCTCCTTATAGCGAACACATCGCGGGGCGATAACTCCGTCCTTAGTCTCCTTAATCCGAGCAACGTGCACTAAAGACTTCTTGCGGGCCTCCTTTATGCGATCCTAGGTCTAGAAGGAAGACTATTAGCTTTGTGTAAGAGCTGGAGAGCAAGGAAATTAACTATACCGCCGGCGCAACAGACAACCTATAGTATACCTGCTTAGTAGTATTCTACGGCTAATACGAAGTAGTGCCTTTATTGCGGCTACTAGCCTTCGGGCTACGCTTGCTTAGCATCTTTAGAACCGGACCGAGTAGGGTGTCTTCCTCGTTCTCTTCTTCCTCTTCTTCCTCCTCCCTATCTAAGGGTATAACAAATTCGAATAGGTCGGAGGGTAGTAGTTATAAGCTACGGCGGCGTAGAATTAGACGGCGCGGAGTAGAGAGACGATAGGAAGTCGGAGTAGTTGTTAGTAATAGTGCCGGCGACGGAGAAGGTAGAAGAGGGCGCTAGGCAGGAACAGCAGCATACGGAGCTTCTTTATAGTCGGTATATACGGCAACGTTGTCTAGCAACGCGGCTAGGTCGACTTCTTCGAAGGGGAGAGAAGGGCGCGACATCTTTCTTAGTGTTAATTAACAATAGCGGCGAAGCTTGCGACACTACGTAAAGAGGAAAGGGATCTAACACCGGATATACTACTAGAGCGATTCCGTTATATTGTCGATTCCCTTTCGCAGTCTATTCTAAAAGTAAAGCGATCGCTATTGCTAAGTAGACAATTTTCGTATTGTCGGAAGGAACTATAGGATCTATGCTGGAGATAAATTCCGTAATACGCTAGACAATTCCGTAATACGCAAAATTTCAACTGCTAGCATAGGCGGGGATTACTCGCATTAAGAAAATGCATACTACCGTGCGAAGGGTAGTCGACGTAAGCATACAGATGTAGTAGTTTCGTTATATGCTATACTGCGGTTACGTTGTTAAATACCGTTAATTAAAAGTAATACTAAGTTGCGTCGATAATATAGTCGAATAACTATATCGTTAAGGTTTAGCTACTTAACTACAACCCCGTGTAATCTACTTAATGCTTTATATAACGCATAATTACAAGCTATATACCCTAAGCATAGTACAAGACTGCACCCTTTAACTACTTTAGAAGCCTCTACCTCCACCTCTAATTAACTACTGCCCCTATCGCGCTTCGTTACTTAACCGACTAAGCTCTTTAAGACCTTAGCCAAATTACTATCTACAACATCGTCCACGACACTAGCATCTTAGAAGCCCGCGCAGGTTCGTTCCATTCCCTACCTGCCTGCACGTACTTACAACTAATTGCAAGCTTAGTACTATGTCTTTCGCCGCTTCCTTACCTTAAGATCGTTACGCGAACTATAAAGCCGAACAGCTACCTATGCAGTGCTGCCCTACGGGCTACTACTGCAATATAGTCTACCGGTCGGCTAACGTCTAGGCTTACTTCTAATTATGCCTCTTAACCCTACTACTATAGCCCGAACACTAGACCGATAGCAGCGAAGGCGAGAGTCCTACCGGAACCGCCTTATTCTACGGTTATGCCGCCGACCTAAAGAAAACATAGGGTGTGAATCTAGTCCGGAACATCGCTATTAACGTCTACGGCGGGCTACGACGACGCGCGCTAGTAATCTATATCGAGAAGATCTTTACGTCTAGCTCTCCGGCGAGGATCGAGAGAACACATAAATAGTATATAGCCTAGGAGTACTTCGGTATGCAAGCTAGGTTCTAGAGGGCTTAGGAGATAGATACGGTAGAAGCGTTTAGGCGCGGTAGCTCGAACTCGCTTTGCGACGATAATAGAGTTCCGAACATAGATACGATTAGTGCCGCCTGCACTAAGCTTGTTTAATGTAGTACTATACCTAGACTTAGGATGTAGCTATCGAGGAGTTAGCTCTACTCTACTTTTAGCTCGCGACGGTCGGCTTCGTAGCTTCTAAGGGCTCGCGCGCGTTCTTAAGTGTTTGCATTGTTAATTTATATATAGCCTAAGCTCTTACTAGCTGGAGAGCAAATAAATGCTCTAGAGCACATAGACGCTCGAGTATAGCTGTACTGCTTATTTGCGAGGAAGGCGAATAGTTCTGTTTACAAAAGTCTTAGCGATGTTCCTCCGATAAGCGCGAATCGTACGATGCCTTAACTATCTCACTTTTACTAAAGATATAGGTTAGGCCTCTATTAGCGCTAAGATAACGCTTCGGCGGTGCATCTATCGCGAAGTCGCTAGAGCGATTAATCGAGGAGCTAAAGCGATCGGTTAAAGTAGTTACGCTAGAGTAGTTCGAGGCGGAGGCTCTAGAACGATCCTTCGAGGTAGTCGCGCTAGAGCAATTTATAGCGGAGACTCTAGAGCGATTCTTCGAGTTAGATACGCTAGAGCAATTTAAGGCGGAGGCTCTAGAGCGAGCCTTTAAGGCTCTGGAGCGAGACTCCGAGGTAGGTACGCTAGAGCAATTCGAGGTAGAGGTTCTAGAGCAATCGTTCGAGGCCGTAGAGCGATCGTTCGAGGCTTTAGAGCGAGTAATCGAGGCTTTAAAGCGATCGTTCGTAGCTATAGACTAAATAATTAAGGCGCTAGAGCGATTGTTAGAGGTAGTTACACCGAAGCAATTCGAGGCGGAGGTGCTAGAGCGATCTTTCGAGGCTCTAGCGCGACCTTTAGGGGCGCGGGAACGTTCGTTAGACGCGTAGGAGCGATCGTTTAAAGTTCCGGAGGGAGCGATCGTGCGAGGCGTAATAGAAGTCTTGTATTCTAGCGAGTGCGGAAGGAGGGGTAAGAGCGATTATGCGAGGCGCTATATCTATAGTATAGAGAGGTAGAAGCATTGTCGAGAATAACTCTAGCTTATAGAGATAACATGTCGATGCTACGGAGGTTAGGCAAAGGAAGTATGCAGATTGTCCTATTACAGATTACGACATATACGAGGTAGACGTACCGGACTAGGACACCGTTTGGGCATTAATCTATAACTAGGAACTAGGATATGCCTCTCTAGGTCCCTACGCTAGGACAGATCCTAGCTAGCGGTAATCCTTCCGTCGCGCTTATATTAAATACCGGATTGCTAGAGTTTTACGCGAATAGCGTTATATTAATGCGAATGCGCTTAGCAAACCGCACACTTCCACTAGCGCCCGCTCTATAGCGACGACTTAGCATCGTTTCTCCTCGAGGTGCGATCCGTAAGGGGTACTATGTCGAGCTAATCTATCGAACGTCTATGCTTCGTCGGTTGCGGCACGGATTACCTCGTATAAGGACATTGTCGAGGTGTCGAGATTAGACTACTAGCGTACGAGCCGACCAATCCTACTAATTAACGTTATAGCTCGATAACAAGGCATAGGCCGGTATACAAGCTTTAAGGCAAGCGGATCCTAGCTTTGTAGTTTGTATAGACTCTAGACGAAACGCATAGAGCAGTGCCTATACCCGGGAGACGATACCGACTTTTCCGGTCTAATGTAGAGTCGAGAATTTGTTAAACCTACCCGATATAGGCACTAATTAAGTTTTTAGCGTAAGCACTACTTCCGTATAGAGTCCACGGTCTGTATAATGCATAGCCTCTATGCTTACCCTATATATACGATAACGAGGCGCGCGCGAAAGAGGAGTAGGCTAGTCCTAGTACTAATAAGGGTAAGAAGACTATAGTCTATAGTCCGGAGGCGGCTAGATTATCGAGGAGCGGAGTTTGTTGCCAAATCCGGAAAGATAAGCTATAGGATACTAATATTAAAGCATTACGGCGACGGCTAGAGCCTAAGAGACGAGAAATTCGGAGGAGGAAAGGAGGGCGGAGGCACTATAGAAGCTCTACAAGAAGCGCCGCCGTAAGGTCTAGACAATAGAGGCTACGGCGCCTACACGAGAATAGCGCCGGCGCTAGCAGGGATATAGGCTAGGAGCCTAGGGTACAGAGTGTACAAATAGAGCGTAGACCGGGCAATCGCGTTGTTATTCGTATTAGGTTCGAGGGATAAAGGACCGTGTATAGACTCTAGACTACCGAGCCGTACGACGTGCGTTATCGAGGGCGGAGATCTCCGTATTAGTAGAGGTTTGTTCGGCTACCTTCTAACTACTAACCTCTAACTGCCCCCTTAACCGTCCGCATTGCTCTATTTTTACGCCCTCTTCGCCCTCCCTACTACCTTACTCTTTCCGTGCCCTCTAAGCCTTAACCGTACACTCCTCCACCTCCGTCCTAGACCTCGCAATAAGGGTTTGTTCGTCGACTTTAGTACATCCGGTATAGAGAGCTCGATTGTTATAAGCACGCGGATGCTGCATATAGATTTTAACAAGATAGGTCGGACTCTCCTCCGAAGCGGAGCATTCTTATAAATGTTGCTAACCGAGTTTAATGCGAATAGCTTATATTAATGCGAATAGGCACCTCCGCGGACATCGAGCTTACGGCTTAGCTACGATTTCGTTAACAACATTAACTTTCGTGCATAGCATCGCTCTATAAGGCTTTGTCGAACGCAGTAGTAGCTACACCGTTTCACTACAATTTGCTACCGAACTAGCCCTCCGGAGCCTTCTAACTACGCTTCTAAGACTTTGCTCTTAAACCGGCGCTCCCGAGCCTGTTTTAAGTATAATGCCTACGAACAAAGCTAACGCTTCAAAGCACTCCTACTACGCTATAGCACGACCTACTACTAACCTAACTCGCAAGCACTTCTACGATTGCAACGCAGCGGCGACGAGAGAGATGTTAGGAACAAGAGACGGCTCTAGCGGCGACAGGAGATAAGGTCTAGCGGCGACGAGAGATAAGGTCTAGCGGCGACGAGAGATAAGGTCTAGCGGCGACGAGAGATAAGGTCTAGCGGCGACGAGAGATAAGGTCTAGCAGTAATAAGAGATAGAGGCCCGGCATAGGTTAGAAGGAGAAACTAAAGCGAAGTAGGAGCGATTGTAAGCCCAACTATAGCCGGCTTTAGCAGCTTCTTAGATACATACCCGTACAAACTGCATAGTGTAGTAGCTCTATCGTCCTTTTAAGGATTTTAAGACCGCCGACCTAAATAAAGCCGCGAGTCTTAATAAAGTACTTAATTAGCTTAGAAGGTAGGTAGACCGTAAGAAGCTGCTATCCTTAGTAAGCTACGAAGAGCTATAAGACTTGGTAAGAATTCGTGGACTTGGTAAAGACAAAATAATAGTGGACTTAAAAGGTTTAGGGGACTTCGGAGGACTCGGTGGACTAGGTAAGAACTAAATAACCCGCCCTTTCGCTTTAACTCGGTAAGGACAAAGCATCGGTAGACTTAGACACTTAATATACTCCGTAAGGCTTAGTAGACTTAGTAGACTTCGTAGGAACAAAACGTACCGCCCTATCGCTTTTTATAGCGATAGGGGGCCAGAAAACAGCCGAACTGTTTTCACTTCAGGTTACCGAACTGCTTAGAGCTACTATAGTGCTTCGTGGTTAGCGCGCCGCCTCTACTAACTAGACAAGCTAGAAGGATTAATATTATTCCAAAGGTGCATAGCAATGCGAATAAAGCTATATGCTGCTCCCTATAGCTTATAGTAACCCTACACGGACAATAGTAATTAAGACAGCCGCCGGTTAAGTTATTCGACCGCTCCTTTGCCTACCTACCTATATAGGCCTCTACTAAGGAACAAGCTATACCGAGCTCGAACTAAGGATATAGAGTTCCTCCGGACAACGATAAGGGTAGAGTTGCACGTTCTAATTCCTTAATCGAAGCTATTAGGCTATTTGCGACATAGAAGACGCGGGTAAAGGAGGTTTATATTGTCGCAATATAAAGATACTGCGTGCTTCCCGGGCTTCTGCCGGCAGAAGAGTAAATAGAAGCAAGAGGGCGATTGCAGCGGTTAGCACACCGGCTTACTAATTGTCCGCAACAATTTAGTTGTAAGGAGGTAAGGTTAGGTTAGAACGCGGGGAAGCGATGCTATTCCTAATTAGGCAAACGCCAAGGACATTCGCATTAATATGTCTATACGACATTAACACGAATATCTTAATTTAATACAAGTACTAAGAGCTAATTAGCCTAATAATCGCAGCACTTTACGCGAACAACACTATATATAGACGACGTCGACGGACTCGTCGACCTTTACGAAGGCAAATTACCGCTTTATATTGCTGCCTACGCTAACACTACACCCGCAGTCCAGGTTTAACCTTATCTATAGGAACAACCTACGATATACGACCGCTAACGCCTCTACGGCACTCGACCGCTAACGCCTCTACGGCACTCGACTGCTAACGCCTCCACGGTACTCGACCGCTACCGCCTCTACGGTACTCGATTACTACGCCCCTACGGTACCTAACTACTAGCGCCCCTACGGTACCTAACTACTAGCGCCTCTACGGCGGGCACAACCGATATCCGATTAGGAGCCGTCGCATTACGCGACCTCTCCGCTCTACTTTGCTATACGAGCATTACGCGGACGACAATATTAAGGGATACGACCGGTCGCAATGCCGAGATAAAGCAGATACGTTAATAGTCTACCTACTTTATTCGAGGAGCGGCTAGCAGACTCGGCGCGATATAAAGGCGGTATAAAAAGAGGCGGACAAAGGCAATAGAAACGACGACAAGAGCCTATTAAGTAAATTCGGCGAGTATAGAGAGGAAAAGGCAAGTAATGCTAAGGGAAGGATTGCAACGAGAGCTACGCTACTATGTCCTCTATACATATTGCGCTATTTAGCATATAGAGGTAGGAGCGGCGAGAGGTCGATAGAGGAGACAGTATAAGAGGGAACTTCCTCTAATGCTTAATAAGGATTTAGGGTTATACGGTATCTTTGCATACACTAGGAATTGTACAGACATACACTACTCTAAACAGGGAACTCCCTCCTACTATTGTCGACTCTCCCTCCTAAGATAAACGACGGTAGCTCTACGACCGCTACTACCGCAGCAAGAGCGCTATAGTGCATCTCTCTCCGAGCAAGCTACCGCTATAATTATTGCTATAATGTCGTAAGGAGGGCGCGAGCGGTAGAGTACTATCGCGGGGAATGCGCATACTACCTTCTTCGACTGCCTTTTTAGCTATACGTTATCGGCTAACCTAAAGACCTCGAAACTACTAGCATTATTTGCTTGTTAATAGTTTAATGCGAATTCGTCGTTTTAATGCGAATAGAAGTAGCTAACGAGGACATTAGCAACACCCGATATGTCTACGGAAGCGGTCGTTCGACCTTCCGCTATAGAGCCGGCTCTAGAGCCCTCGAGCATAGTCTCCGTCGTGGGCTTCTATGTTAGGGATAACTACTTGCTCGAGTGCTATGCACTGCGCTAGCAGATGGAACAGGGATTCGTGTTGTTGTAACAACTGTAATTCTTCTACCTAAACCCTAACCCTACGAAGCAAAACATCGACTAACATATGCAGTATTAATATATATCTGCTAAGCCTTGTCCGAGCATTTAGGCAAGTCCGTCGGACTATGTAGATATCGCTATAAGCCTGCAGCTACTAGCGTTTAGCTTGTATGCGTAATTCTACTATCTAGTAGTATTCTTAGCTTGTCGACGTTCTTCGACTTCACTTTCTAAACTCGTGTACTAACACTTTTACAATTACAGGACTACAAGCACACTATTCGGGTTAAATTACTTCTAGAAATTTATGCAAATGCTTTCGGTTTAATGCGAATAGTAAGTTACTCGTACCTTATTGCGGTTGTTGTATATTCGAGTAACTAACAATAGCGGCTCTTTGTAGCGACGCACGGATCGAGCTTAGATTAAGACGACTGCAATTAATTAGCCGTCCTTATATTGTTCGGTTATTCGCATTGTCCTTATTACGCTCCTATTGCCTCGTATATTGCCTACCTTTACACTATCGTCTAACCTCGTTGTAAGTCGCTTTACTTCCTACTTGTTATTATGCTAAGTCTTGTTATTGTTGCGTTTATCGCTCGGTAGACACAAAACTTTAGACGAGTCCCTTATTTCTTCCTCTTCTCTTTTTCTTCTTTAGCAACAGCTTACACGACAATAGCAGTAGTAGCAGACTTAACAAGGCCCTCGGAAGTTTTTTTCTCCCTTTCGAATAATATTAAGGCTTACTATTAGTTTCTTTCTTCTCCGTCGCCCGTATTAAGACCTCTACTCGGTACCGCCTTCCTTACTACTAGCTAGCAATCGCTTCCTCTACTGTCGCCGCCGCTATTATATCTCGCGTGCCGGCAATCTAGGCGCTACGCGCCTTTATATCGTCGACCCGCGATATCGACACCTCTACCGCTCGCGATAAGCGTACTCGTCTCCGCCGCCGCTATAACCTCCGCGTCTCGCGCCTTCGGGCAAATCGCCGCCGTAATATCCTAGCTATAGTTAACAACCCCCGCTTTATCGCTAGCGTAATAACGCCTCCTCCTCCTCCTCCTCCTCCTCCTTCTCCTCCTTCTCTAACGCCTATAGCCTAAGGCCGTATCTACGAAGTTCTACGCCTAGTATTAGGCCTTAGTAATAACGATAACAATAATAACAATATTAACGACGACAACGATAAATAGGAGCCGCTACCTCCGCTGCCTCCGGCCGAGAGTAGAAGGTTAATAATAAGGGGGATACCCGGAGTAGGTAAGAAGGAGGTAGAGGGAGAGGGAGAGGCGTTAGCCGGGGTAAAGGTAAAGAAGGGCTCGGTAAGCGGTAGGTTTTTTAGCGGGCCGGGTGCTTCTTTTAGCGGTGCGTTAGTTCCTTAGTTTGCTAGTAGTGCGTCTAGAGCTAGGTTTAGGGATAGTGTTGCTAGGCTAAGTACGGCGAAGGATAAGAAGAAGAAGGACAATAACAATAATAAGAAGAAGAAGGGTAGAAAGAAGATTAGCTAGGTTAGGCTAGCGAGTAGTCCCTTCCGCCGCAACAATAAGGAGTAGGCTATTATGCCTACTCTAACTCGGCGGAAGTAGGCTAATACCGGCCTAATCGATATATAGGGAGAGGTGCGCTCGCGCGCGTACTAGCGCTACCGCCGCGACTATACGGAAGGTCGTAAGGCTAACCCTTATAAGATAATAGTGCGCTTTAATAAGTGCTAGTAGTGCTACTCGTAGAACCTCGAGTGCCGCCCGTAGTTTAGCTCTTAAATACTAACAGGTGCTGTTCTATGTCGTCTGCGATATTCTCTATTAATCCCTTATGCCGGTGCTATAATTAGTCCTCTTCTAAGGCTAGTAGGACATTGCTATTAGACCTATAGTATTCGCATTAACTCGCTACACTCGCATTAAACCTGCAGCATTCGCATTAACCCGCCACACTCGTATTAAACCTAATTACCGCTACCGAATCTACGGCACTTCGAAAGGTTGCAACGATAGATGCTCGGCTCGCATTTAAGCGATAAGGTTGCATGCCAAGAATACCATTGCATTCGCATTAAGTTAAAGCACTCGCATAAAATCTTGAATAAAATATTAATGCGAATGGACCCTGAGTGGACCCTGGATCTCGAGAAAATGCAAAATTGTTGCGGTTGAGCTAGTTGAACCAATAGTCCGCCGTGCGGTCAATAAGGGGTTGACTAGCGAGACCTCGCAACTCGAACAAACGACGATCTTGCGGCCATCCTGGCAGTCGACTACATGACCTTCGGCCACCTCATCTGCTAAGCGACAAGATCCTGCTTTGCGAATCTGCGCACTCCGGCCGGCGATTGCGAGGAAGGGATTCACCACTACACCGCTCCTCGAGCCAAGTCGACAACTCCTCGCGCTGTTCGAGACACGCTTTCCACACTATACACTCAACGCAGAACACAAGTTCACGAGGGACTTGCAACAAGTCTGCGGGGAGAGATCGACCACGCATTAGCGAAGCAATACTGCTATATTGGCAGATGCGGATGCAATATTAATTTAAACACCTGTTGAGGCGCCGAGGACGTTGACTAATAGCAGCAGCACGACCAGCCCGGAGACATACCAGCGCTCTGGAGCCGCATTTGAACATCCTCTTGCTGAAGGCAACGATGTCCTGCGAACGACTTGCATGCAGCCAGACTCAGCGCTCGAAGTCTGGCAGCGTGAAGACATACTTCACACCTTTTCCGCGTCCCCGTGCTACGGATTCTGGGGCTCTGCCAGCGCAATCGACCATGGCAGCCATCTACTTCAATCTTGACCCCCGTTTCCAGGAGGGCGGATCACCCCACTGCAATGAGTGTGCCGATGAGATATTTCGCGCCCTAGCACGGGTTGCTTTGTCCGCATTCATATCCTGGTCACAAGATGAAGCCTTCGTTTCGTTAGAAGGAGACGAACATGCAACTGGCGCTGGCGAAAGACATACCTACAGAAAGATCAAGCCAGTCATGTGGCAGAAGGCTAAATACATTGTCGACCGCATGCAAGCGCCTGAAGGGTGTTCGTCGGGCCTTTATTCCACGAATCCTGCCGCACGCCTATATTGCTTGCACAACTGGACTCTGCGTCTTGATGCTTGTTCAGCCTCCCTCGCCTGACTCCTGAGCTATACGAGCCAGCTGCATAGAACCACGTGCAATGGCTAGGAGAAAACCCGCACGTCTAGACAGTCGGTCGCCTTCCCGACTTTCCGACAACGTCGCCTCGTCTACCCCTCGCAATATAGATGCTACACTTTCTCGACGGCCCTCACTTAGGCAAAATGATGGACTTGACAGAGACATGATGTTTTACCCGGCGATGGGAGGGAGCCCATTGCATACAAGTATCACCTCGTTCCTCGCCTCGTCGTCTCATCCTCCGCAATCAACACAACATCGACACTCTTCAGCATTACGATCATGCTTTCTGAAAGCCTTCTCGCTACACTCGGCCTGCTCGGCGTTGCTTGCGCACAGCAAATCGGCACCAACACGCCTGAGGTCAATCCCAGTCTACCCTTTTCTCAGTGCACGTCGTCCGGCTGCACCAAAGTGAATACCGGAGTCACTCTCGATGCCAACTGGCGTTGGTTGCATACTACCACAGGCTACACCAACTGCTACACTGGCAATACTTGGGACAAGTCCATCTGCACTTCTTCCGCGGCTTGCGGCCAGAATTGCGCCATTGACGGAGCAGACTACACCGGCACATATGGCATTCGTGCCTCCGGCGATGCCTTGACTCTGGGCTTCAAGACCGGAAACAATCTCGGCAGTCGCACCTACCTCTTGAACCCAGCTGGAAATTCGTATCAGATGTTCAAGCTCAAGAACAGGGAATTCACCTTCGACGTGGATGTCTCCAAATTGGCTTGCGGACTAAACGGAGCACTGTACTTTTCTGAGATGCCGGAGAAGGGCGCAGGCGCTCCCGGAGCGAAGTGAATATCCCGAACTCCCTTCTGATGATTATAACTGACCGATGTACCACAGATACGGCACCGGCTACTGCGACGCTCAATGCGCCCAAGATCTGAAGTTTGTCAACGGAGTGGTACTTTCTTCCCTATCCTCTCCGTGCCTCTGACATCCCAGCTGAATAACATGCAACAGGCCAACAACGAGGACTGGGTGCCCAATCCCACAGATTCAAACTCTGGCACTGGAAAATTGGGCGCCTGCTGTGCGGAAATGGACATTTGGGAGGCGAACTCGATCTCTCAAGCTGTCACTCCCCACGTTTGCACTGGTTCAGGCCTCACGACCTGCTCTTCTCCAACTCAATGTGGTTCAGGGACCGGCAATCGCGTAAGCATACGTCCCCGTCCTCGTTCGTGATATTCACGTAAAACTCACGCCGTGATACCATACAGTACAGCGGAATCTGCGACAAAGACGGCTGCGACTCCAACCCCTACCGCCTGGGCAACACCTCCTTCTACGGCCCCGGCAAGACTGTCAACACCAACTCCAAGATCACCGTCACGACCCAATTCATCACCGAGGGTAACAGCGACACCGGCACCCTCACCGAAATCCGCCGCATCTACAAGCAAAACGGCAAAGTCATCCCCAACGCCGCCTCCAACATCGCGGGCATCGACAAGACCAACAGCGTCAACAGCAAATTCTGCTCTCAGCAAAAGTCCGTCTTCGGAGACCCCGACGACTTCGGCAAGAAGGGCGGTTTGGCCAAGATGGGCGATGCTCTGGGTCGTGGCATGGTCTTGGTTATGTCCCTGTGGACCGACAATGCGTCGAGCATGTTGTGGCTGGACGGCACCTTTCCCGTCGGAGGATCTGGTCCGGGTGTCGTGAGGGGGACCTGTGATGCCACCAGCGGCTTGCCGGCTAATGTCGTGGCTCAGCATCCCGATGCGAGCGTGACGTTTTCGAATATCAAGTTCGGAGCCATTGGGTCGACCTAGGAGATAGTTTGGAAGGAAAGAGGGCGCGATGGGGAGTTCCTCGGGTGGAAGTTCAACCTTCGCACTCGCTCAGGAGGAGAGTTGCTTGATATGGCATGTTGATTATGGGTCTGGTCTCTTGGCTCAGTACGATGCTATGATTGCTAGTTCCAGAAAATCTTCGTTCTTTGAAACTTTCTTGAAGCCGCCATAAACCGTCCCGAGAGTCTGTGTCATGCGCGAAATTGTCCAGCTCTCCATAATCGATTTGCTTCTCCGGCAGCCGCTCAAGTCCTTCATGCGGGCTGATGAGGCGCAGGGAGAGGCCTCTCCCGTACCGCGAACTCTGGCGAAGAGGGCCGTCCCAGCTATAGGCTGGTGTCCAAGGTGCGTAGGGTTCGACGCCAGGGCTCGATGCAGTGGATGGGCTCGACGTAGGTGCCGTCCAGCATAGCACAAATGAGCCGATCTGGAGAGGCTTCGGTCACTCTCTCAGAGAAAGGTTTGCACGAGGCGTGAGGACGGAGCTGCATAGTTGTGACAGGCAGTGGGCAATTGTTGATAGACGACCTAACGAGGTCAACTTATTCAATCTTTATACTATACCGACACCACAGTCCATCGACCGGATTGAAAAGCCCCCTTTCCGCTTCCAACCAATCTCCCACCCCTCAAGCAGTCAAAATCGCCCTTCGCACATTCGCAAACGCAGCCTGCGTTCCCTCCGCATCAGGCGCGTACCCATCAAACCCATGCACCTGTCCGGGGTACACATGCAACTCACACTGCACGCCAGCCTGCATTAGCCTCGCCGCGAAATCAACACTCTCGTGCACGAAGATGTCCAGCGCGCCGCAGTCAATATACGTCATCGGCAGCCCGGTCAGAGTTTCCAGTCGTGCCCGCGCGGGAGCCGCGTACGGAGAAACCTCATCCGTGCCGCGTTTGGAGCCGAGGAGAGCGGTCCAGCAGGTGAGATTGTAGTCTGCCGTCCAGTTGGCAAGCGGAGCGATGTTCGGCAGCTCTTCGACGTTGCGGTCGTCTAGCATGGGGTATATGAGGATCTGCTTGCGCAGAGGGGGCGTCAGGCCCTGGTCGCGGGCCATGAGTGTACAGCCGGCTGACAGACCGCCGCCGGCCGATTCACCGAGGATGACGATCTTGGCGGGATCAATTCCGAGGGAGGAGGCATTGGAGGAGAGCCATGTCAGACCAGCGTAGCAGTCAGTAACGGGTATGGGATCTGGGAATTCAGGGGCGAGACGGTAGCTGACGGCAAAGGATGGGACACCGGTTTCCCGGACGCGGCGTATGATGGAAGAGGACAACATGTCCACGCTGCCCAGGATCATGCCACCTCCATGAATGTGGTAGATGGCCTTGGTGTTTTGCGTGGGGGCAGGAGGTGACAAGCGTCGGAATTCGGTGATGATGATGATGTGGCCGTCCGGAGCGGTGGTGTAATGCCTCTTACTGCTGATGCCGATTGTACCCGGAGCGGGACGATCGCTGGCGACGAGGAAGCTCTGTAACCGTTGACGGAGGGCGTGAGGATCTTTGGCGGGAAGAGGAGGTAGGCTCGCAATTGCGGCGGCCATGGGGGCCATGACCGCTGCCAATTCAGGATCGAGGTGGAGATGCATTATGGGTGGTTGTGGGAGGAGTTTTCTTGAGGAGTGTCCTTCTTGTTTGAGTGTGGTGTTGCTGTTCGTGATGTGACTGAGGTCTCGAGTAGGATATATAATGACTTGAGAACGGAAAACGCTCCGGAGTCCTGAAACCGGTCCATCGTCTGTTCATCGGGCCGAGCATCGCCATGATCTGCGGGCATGACACGATAGAGCAACGCTGACGATGAATACGACAGCTTCGAGACCTGGCAAAGAGATGCTGGCGACAAAGGCGAGATATGTGAGACGACGCTACTTATACAGCGCGGGAAGTCCGGGGTATGGCGCCGGACGGGCCATTGTCGCTACCCGGCCACGAAAGGATCTGCAGAGCGGAGAGATCCAGGGACTCTGCAGGCCGGAGCGATTCAGGCACACTGCGTCCGGGCACTGCGGTGTAATCTCCCGGGACTACTATTTCCCAAAAGACCTGACGAATCGTGTTCGAGAGATCACAGCCCATCAACGGTGTATACCCGTCAAGGCGACTTCTCGGTCGGTCTTCGTTGGAGGTGGTGGTTCGCGATCCTGGTCCTCGAAGGGCTATCCCTGCGAACTTCCTAAAGAGGGGTCTCGACTTTCACCCGCAGACCACACCCTCCTGGGGAACCTCGACCTTCGCCTGGCCATCTCCGTCAACTGCGACATCCTGCGCGGTGTTGCCGTTCGTCTTCACGACCTCGACCTTCTCCTCAACTCCCACCGTCGCCTTCTCCTTTTGCTCCTTCTCCGCCTCCAATTTTGCCAAATCCTTCTTACTCAGCCTCAACGAACCCTTCTCGTATGCCTCTTTCGGCAGAGGTCGAACGCGAGACTGGCACACCCAGAAAGGTCGCTTGCATCTCTTGACGGCCTCCATGCTGGATTCTGTGTTCAGCTCCGCCGCTTCGGTCTCAGCAGCAGTCTCGCCATTGGCATCTTCGAAGTCTGCCGGATTCTTTTCATACGCGAGAAGTCCTTCTTTGACGGCTTGCTCGGTCAATGTGAGCACATTCTCGTAGGCGTCGAGATCGCCCGGTCGACATCTTGCGAGCGCGTCGCGGACGTTGTGGTGGGTCCCGACCAGTGATCGAAGGATGTGGAAGCAGTGAGGCTGCATGGCTGTGAGATTTGGATCTGTACACTTCTCCTTCTTGCCGCCATTGTTCTTTTTTGCCTCCGCGCGCTTTTGCTTCTTTGGGAGTGGTGGGCCTTCTCCGTCTGGAAGGCTGCGCTTCTCGCCGGTCTGCGATGCCAATGCATTGGCGGGAAGCGGATCGGATGGGAGGAAGAGTGGATCCCGTTTCGGTGGCTCTTCACGTAGGACGTGCTCGTGGATGATGTCGAGATATCTCCGTAGCACTGCATCGGCGCGGTAGCCTCCCTTCCCGTCGCGTCCTCGCCAATACTCTCGTCCCTCTTCACCGACGGGAGGACCAGGCGAAAAGATGGACGGGTCGTAGAGATTGCCCTCTGCGCTCATCACCGCATCCGCTCCTGTGGCATCCAGACATTTCTGAAGATCATCGTGTTGCAAAATATTCCCATTGACGAACATGACCGTGTCTGGCGGGATATTGTCCCGAATGTACCTCAGAATCGTCCAATCGGCCAATCCGGTATTGTGCCCCTTCTGCTCCCGTTGCCTTCCATGAACAGTGATTATGCTCGCGCCCGCACTGAGGATCATCTTTGCATACTCCAAACTCTTCTCCTTGGTCTCCAAGATCCGCATCTTTGCCGTTACTGGAATGTCCAGATTCTTGTGTAGCGTGTTGATCAGCTTGTAGATTGTGTCCCAGTCCTCCTGCAAGAATGCTCCATAGTGCCCTCTCTTTGCGATGCCTTGAGGACAACCCAAATTCAGATCTACCGCATCACAATATGGCTGCACAATCTTCGCCGCTTGCAGAAGCACGTCCGGCTCGTTCGCACAGAACTGCACGAACAACGGCCGGTCCATCTTAGGGTTACCATCCAGATACGCATCTTCCTCGCTGATCGTCTTTTGGTGTTCCGAGTCACCTCCCGGCCCAGGCAGCACAAGCGGTGGCTTGATCGGTTCGAAATGTGAAGAGCGGTACTTGGGCGAATCGATGAAGAGCTTCGCGTGAAGCATGGGCGAGTAGGCCAGGACTGTCGCGCGGAGGTCCGGAGGGAGGAACGATCGTGTGAGAAGTCGCCAGGCGAACTCAGACTGGTCGACCATGGGAGCGACGACATATTTCGGTGAGCCGATGCTCTCGTAGAATGCTCGACCGTGGAGTTTGGAGGGAGTCATAGTTGCGTAGAGTCGTGCGGTGAAGATGTGAGATGCGGCAGATGGTGTGGTGAGTCGTGGGACTGACTGAGCTGTGAGCGAACACGAGAGGCGACCGAGTTTCTCCCACATCCAGTGCCGATGGCATTCGTGTCGTGAGATGTGGTGGTGGGACAGGATGTGTTGCTTGTCCCTCGACCTACAAAAATTGTCGCGGCTAAACTTTGAACCCTGGTGCCCTAGAGTTCTCCATCCGTTTAGGGCGCCATCCTACCACCACACTCTCGCATCGACCACTTGTCTGGAACTCTGTAACATCAAATCATGTCGGGCTTACACGCACAACTCCTCGGGCAGAGGGAGACCGAAAGATGGCTCTCGACCTCTATCAGATGAGATACCGGAACGAAGTGGGAGTGGCAGTCTGGGACACTTTCCCCAAGAAGTTCCACGACTACTTCGAGCCAGATCCCGCCTCTATCCCAGAGCACAAGTATGACCAGAGCTTCTGGGTGACGCAGTGCGCCCTCCGAAACCTCGCGTACTCTTGGGACTGGCCACTTTTCTATCTGCGTGGCTACGTGCTGCAATATGCCCGTGGTCCGATAAACGATCTGCTCGAAGATATCCAGCAGGAAGTCCAGCAGGCCCAGGCAGCGGCGACAATGCTGCGAGTGCGGCCACATGAATTGGAGGCAGAGGTGTACTGGCATCGGATGTATCCGCAGGTCGGGCATGTCTCGGTCGCACGAGTTTCTCAAACAAGAGAAAGGCTCGTTCGCCTGGCGTGCGAGCGCTACGGCGTACCAGACGGGAAGGTACTCACTGATAGGGACCTGTTTGAAACGGATCGTCTTCGGGATGCATGCGGTGGCTGTTGGCGAGTGGACACGATTGATAAATGTTCCGGTAAGGGTTCGTCTCGAGGAAAAGAGATTGGCAAGAGGGTGGTGATGTGGAGACGGGCTTACAATGATCTGACCGCGACCTATTCGACAATTCTCAGACCTCGTCGCGAGCGTTTCTATCGAAGTCTCGTGTCCACCGCATTGATGCGACTGCACAGCTCTTCCGGTCTCGCAACGACCGCGGCGACTCTACCAACAGCAAGACGGACATTCTCTTACAATCCAACTTGTCGCGGGAGAGCACTGCCGACGAATTCCACAACTGCATTCTTCTCGAGAGCCTACTAGCCACGTTGCGGGCGAAACTTGCTAAGCGAGCCGGCGGGTGGGAATCCACACTAAGAGGAAGTGAACTGAAGCCTACTCAAAGCTCATGATGCCCAATATATCCCTCAAACTCGGCCCGCGGATCAAAATCAACGCCGTCGACAAACGACATCCGAGGCGAGAAGTCCCCAACATCGATATCCATGCCAACCATCAACCCATACGCCGCCGCTCCCATGCTCGCGCCGAACATCTCGGATCTCTTCGACGCCCGATCCAGCATCGTAACATTCATCTTGAGGTCTTTGGCAACCATGCGCAAACGTCTCCGTGTCGTGTCAGTCCAAGACCTGCCCATAGCCATGATCGACACGTTCCCGTTAGCACCCCAGCTACGTCTTGCATGCTCGACAACGCGGCTGATAGTGTCGTGTACGCCTTCCGCCCACGCGTCGTTTCGAGACCAGTGATGGTGGCTCAGGGAACCCGAGCTTTGGAACCCGAAGCGTCTGTCCTCGTCCACATGGCATCCTCTGATTCCTTCTGCCCATAAGAGCACGCCATCGCGACTCATATCTGCCACGACCACCACGTCCTCGGGTCTCCGGCAGTCCGTGTACGGTCGAAATTCTTTCGCCGGATACGACTCGATCGCCTGGCACGTGCCGTTTTGGTACGGCTCGCAGATCCCGCCGGTGGCTTTGCACACCGCCCAAGTCGACGCCGCAACGGCTTTGTGGGAGCATGGGGACTGAGTGGGGTGCTCCCTTGAGGAACCTGGAGACTCTAATGATCGGAACCCCGCGTTTTCCGCAGCCCGGTGTATCGAGTCGATCAGCTGATTGAGCATTTTCTCTTGGGTCCAATGCATGACCGGCCCTTTCCCGACGAGCGTCCAGGAATGCCCATATATTGGATTCCTAGTCAAGAGGAAACTGGGATATGAGATGACGACTGCCGGCCGGGTGTCCCTGATAGTAACGTTGTGGAGGGTCTCAAGCACTTCGAAAGCCTGGGCCCTGGCCTCGACTACCGTGTCGATGAGCGATGAGATGTCCAGGGCTTCGTCGGGGAGTCTTTCAGTAAGCGCATATCCTTCTTTGCGAACAAATCTCGGCAACCGGTAATATCCGTGCCCTGCGGTGTGAGCCCAGTCGAACATTTTGCGCATGGTTCGTCGGTAGGAGTCGCCGCCTTGCACCGATGCGAGTCCTACGACGGAGCCATTCGGGAGAGATGAGGAGCAGATGACGCGGTCGAGGGTGAAGTCGATGCCAAAGACTAGTCCGGAAGAGGGCTGCGCGGAGGGAAAGTCGGTCAAAGTCGAGGCACGTCCAAGCGTGGTGAAGAGGAGGAGTGCGAGCAGCGCGGCGCGTGGGTTGCGCATCTTCGCGGAGTGTCGACTGGGAGTGATTCAACTCTGCTGGTGGAAGATCTTGCAGAGTTGATCAGATCTAGCGTTTGCAGTGATGATGCGGAGCTCGAGGCCACGTAGCTGGCGAGACTCGCTAAGCGAGCGTCAGGTGCAAAGGCACGCTAGAGGAAGTGAAGTGAAGTGATATGAAAGCTGCTCCGAACCTTTTATATATACCATGCAGAAATGCGCATGTCTTACGATGAGAAGCTGCACATAGGCAGACGCATGAGACCGTCAGCTCGCCGCCTTGTCATGTCACTCACAAATTTCTGTGTGCCAGCCAGCTTCACCAACATGCCAGCGCTGCCTGAAGGAAGAATGCTTGCTGTAGAGGGAGTGAGAGTGTTCTGGCGCTTCTGCTGGTCCGCCCGATCAGGAAAGTACATGGAATGGTTTTGCTCTCCCCGTTGCGATGACTGATGTCGATGGCGCCTCGCAGAAAATGGGCTTGTTGCTACGCTGAGGCCGTTGAACCGGCCGTGTTGTTTTCGCCTCTTCTTTCGATCGTTCTCGACATGGACCGCGGGTCCGCAATGATGTGGCTGTCGCGTAAGGTACTGTCTTCCCAGCGTCGCCGTGATCGAGTGGCCTGATATGACGTCTTGCGCACGGGGTGATGACTGATGAGGCTGATGGAGGGTTTGCTGGGATCCAAAACTCACGCTCGTACGACCACAAACCCATCGCAACCTTGGATCGACCTCACTCGTCATCCGAGAGGCATCTCATGCTCATCGCCACACACATCACCCGATATACCACGTCGCACCGTCTCTCCATACACCGTGCAAGACCACACGATAGGCGCTGCCAATGTCGACGAACACGAGGACGTCTCGGCGAATGGAGCCAGATGGAGCCGATGGCAGGGGTGTCATTGGCTCGGCGGCTCTGCACAAGTTCCTTGGTCAGGTACACCAATCAGCGAGCACGCAGCCCTGAATGGTGAAACCTCCAAGGCATCTCGGATGCGTCCGCTGGTCGATATTGGCGCCGACTGGAGTGCGAAGACAATGCGAGGAGAATGTCGAGTAAGAGAGGGGTCAGTACTATTATGCGGTGAGGGAGAGAAGTCGCCCGTCATGACCAAACATGCGACCTGCAATGTAATCCATCTGCACCAGACAATAACAGGTAATACCTCGACCACGCATGACTCGACCCTACAACCGAAAAGAGCAATCGGATATTGATCCTATTCTTGCTCTGCAGCACTGAGCACTCCACATCCGCTTCACTCGGCCCAGCCCTTCCTCGAACTAGCGGGAACACGGACATCCGCCAATTTCTCACCGCAAAACCCGTGAACCCTCGATCGACTTCTCTCACACTCCCCGACGTCTCTTGCGACGACACAAACCCTCCTTCATTTCCGCCACCCTAGATCCCCGACGTTCCCTTCTTGCCTCGTTATCCACTTTCCGTCGACACACAGCGACACCACCGTATTGTAATACCAGCATCGACTCAACACCATCACCATCGGATCTTCATCGACCTCTCCCGGGCAACGCTAAGACAACGGTTTGTGGCTTGCGTGGCGGGCAATCTTGAATGGACCCACTGGACACGCTCTAGGACAATTCCGATCAAAAAGGACCAACAATCCGCCACTCTTTTTCGCAGAATTCACCTCGACGACACAATGCCACCGCCGTGAATGGCATTGTCGCATTGTCATCCGACCACTTGGAGCGATCGCCTTGTTCAATCGCATTCTTCATTCATCATCCTCTTCGCCTACTTAAGGACGCGCCCATCGTGGCTTCGCGCGCGCCTCGAGCATACCAGAGATCTCAACCAGACCACAGCTTCTTTCCACTCGTTTCACCACATCAAATCATCCCGTCGACTAGCAGAACCTACATCATTCCATCGATCGCCTTGCACTCGCGTCTAGAGCAAACAAAGCTTCTCACGCGTGGCCTCGGCCTCTAATTGCCTTCCGTCTTGGGCGGATCGACCACCCCTATCCGCGCGACTCTTTGTCTCCCGCACGGACCATCGACAGAACCCCCCATTGCCACAGTCGCTGGACGACTACCTTCATCATGGCCTTTCTCCACCACAACCACAACTCCCATTCTCACCTCCACGCCCGCGGGCTCGCTCTCCCTCTGGATGCCGGACGACACGACAGAATAATGGCTCCTCGAGACGCGGATCCTCTACCGGATTCGATGCCCATTCCACGGCCGGTCGTGACGGATTTTGGCGAGTCGCTGAATCTGAGCGCGGCCGCGTCGCCTTTCTCGCATGGATTGGGTGGCGTGGATCAGTACATGAACTATTTGTTCGCAAACGCGATTGTCGGGTCATTTCTTGCTCTTCTTGGATTGACACTAATATACCGATGGACGAAGATGGGAACTGCGCATATGCGGCATTTGTTCACCATGCACCGGGAATCTGATCAGAGATACTTCATGTACAACCATGGAGAGTTTTGGCCCAAGATCAAGAGATCTCTCCTCTACGCGCCTTTATGGAAACATCGACACAACCGAGAGATCCAACTTACGGAAGCCGTCTCCATTGGCACCCTTCCTTCACGATTCCACACGATCCTTTTACTGGCCTACGTTTTGTGTAATATTGCATATTGTCTGGCTCTGGATTGGACGAAGCCGGATTACGAGGTTGTGGCGGAATTGCGAGGACGAACCGGTGTACTGGCTGCGCTCAACCTCATTCCGACGGTCCTCTTCGCATTGAGGAACAACCCACTAATATCGATCTTGAAGGTCTCCTACGACACGTTCAATCTCCTCCATCGATGGTGTGCGAGGATCATGGTGTTTGAGAGTATCATTCACACGATCATGTGGGCGGTGAATGCGGTCAAGGCGGGAGGTTACGGGCAGATTTCGATCTCGTTATCCACAAGCATGAGCTACACCTGGGGAATGGTCGGGACGGGACTCTTCACTTTCATGGCACTTTCAGCTTTCGGGCCGCTGAGACACGCCGCGTATGAGACGTTCATCAACTCACATCGATTGATGGTGTTGGTGTCAATCATCGCGGTATACCTCCATCTGGATCTTGCCAACTTGCCAATGCTGCCATATGTGCAGCTGAGCCTGGCATTTTGGGCTGCCGAAGTGGTATTCAGGATGGGCAGGATTCTTTACCACAACGCAAGCCGGAAGCGAGGGTTGACAAAGGTGACGGTCGAGTGGCTCCCGAATGATGCCTGCCGGGTGACATTCGACCTGTCACGACCATGGAAGTGGAGGCCCGGATGTCACGTCCACGCTTACATCCCGACTCTCGCTCTTTGGTCCAGCCATCCCTTCTCCATTGCATGGGCAGAGAACCGCTCGCAAGCAGCGCCGATGGAGATTGAGATGGACAAATTCGACAAAATGCCCGCGTCCTCGACTGGCATCTTCGACCCTTCCGCCGCTCAACGGAACAGCCACATTGGCCCAAGATCCTCCGTCTTCGCCTCTCCCCTCCGAGAATCCGTCGCCGCTCCTCGAACCTCGGTCTTCGCCCAACCCATCCGCTCTTCCAACTACATGCAGAAGATTGGCGAGTCACCCGCTTCCTCTCCCGCAAAACTCCCCAAACTCACCGCCACCACCACTCTTACGCAAACGACCTCCCAAACATCATCCTACGAGTCACCGGACTTGACACTTCCCCGAGACGCAAATGTCACCTCCCTGTCCCTCATCATCCGAGCCCGCACAGGTATGACGAGACACATGTACAACCGTGTGGCCGCATCCCCAACGCGAAGCTTCACAACCTGGGGCGCCATTGAGGGTCCTTACGGCGGGCATGAATCGTTGTCCTCCTACGGCACGGTCATCCTCTTCGCGGGAGGCGTGGGAATCACGCATTGCATTGGCTACATCCGCCAACTGCTACTGCAATATCAAGCCGGCACGACATCCACACGGAAGGTCCTCCTCGTGTGGAGCGTGCCCACCACCGAATCCCTCGAATGGGTCCGCGCGTGGATGGACACCATCTTGCGGATGGAGTGCCGCCGGGAAGTCCTCCGCATCCAGCTCTTCGTCACGAAACCCAGACATCGCGGAGAAGTCGTGTCGAGTACGGGATCCGTGCAGATGTTTCCCGGACGCTGTAATCCCGTCACGATCATCCAGCGAGAGGTGCCAGAGAGGATTGGAGCGATGGGAGTCACAGTCTGTGGACCTGGTGCTTTCGCGGATAGTGTGAGAGCGGCTTGTCGGACTGTGGTCAAGGACGTGAGCCTGGACTTTGTTGAGGAGGCGTTCACGTATTGAGGTGGAGAATGGAGAGGATTGAGTTCTATTTGTTTTTCTTCGCGCGTTACAGCGAGCATTTTTTTGTGGGAGGAGATACCCAGCTTTGAGTTGGAATACGGCAGAGGCGTTGTACGCATTGGAGAAGACAGCGAAAGTACAGTAGCAGCTGAGAGCAGCGAGCAGTGAGCAAGAGACTCTACAGTAAGATGCTCAGGAGAATGCTCAGAATGGAAAGGAATATGTCTACACTCATCGCTGCCCGAACTCACTCATGAGCATCGTCTGCCGCTCATCAGGTATTCACATCCGTATGTAGCCAGTGCAAGTACTCCACTCAACCACCACAGAAGCATCAATGTGATGGGATAATTATAGCAAACCCTCGTGTTGACCGTTTTAGCCTCGAGGGACCAACTGCGGGTCACGGTTTTCGGCGGGCATCCCTTGCAAGCAGCTTTGAATTGACCCGATACCGACGGGACATGCGAAAACATTGAGCTCTCAATATTCTCCATGTCCTCCCTCCCGCGTGACTGCCCTGTCTATCGCTTGACCTGCATGAGCTGATCGGATCTGGCTCATCGCATTGCATTGCACTGCATCTCTACATCTTTCCCGCCGTCCCTCGCACATCCGCATCGCACAGCGTCATATCCCAGCAAGAAGCTCAGGAACCCCGCCAAGCGAATCTCGACAACACTCGCCCGGCGACACGAGAGAAACACAAGACGGCACCACACACTCGTCCCACCTCCCACAGCGCACGCGACCCATTCCGACCCCGCCTCCCTCCGCCGTGTAATGTCACCATGGCGGACCACCTCCCACCCGAACTCTCCGCGCAATTGCGCCAGCTGGACATCGACCTCGAAGAAGGCGACATCACGCGGAAAGGCTACGAGAAGAGGAGAGCGATGATTTTGGCGCAATTCATACCCACGACTGATGGACCGGAGGATGGACGGACGGGGAGTATGTTGAGCCATGCGCAGGCGCAACAGCAGCTTTCTCAGGGAGGTCATTCCAGACAGACGAGTCGAGGGAGTATGATTCCCGCTGGACCGTTTACGCAGAACTATAGTTCGGGAGATGGGTATGGCGGACAGCAGTATGATGGGAGGAATAATGGCGAGGGCTTCGAACCGCCGAGCCAGGTGCAGCGGTTTCAAGAGCAGCAGTTGGGGATGGTGCCGCCGCCGAGAGGACAACCTTCACAGCAGTTCGCGCAGCAGCAGCAACGGCAGAGTTCGTTCAGTATGCTGCAGCCTGCTCCACAGGGGAACCGGCCGGGAAGTAATCACAGTCGGTACAACTCGATGGCGAGGGATGACTATGCTTTCAACCCGGATGCGAAGCCACCACAGGGAGGACAAGGAGGTTGGGGAGGAAGCGAATCGGGCAGCAGAATGAGCACGATGCTGGACTCACAACAGGGATACTTCTCCGACTTTGCGGGACAGCAGCTCGCGGACCAACGACCCAGGGAGAGCTACGGTGGACCGCAGCGGTACAGCATGGGCGAAGCTTTCTCTCCCACGGCGATGATACCCCCTCCGTTGATGCGAGACGACCTACCGAGTGCTCATGTGCATCAATTACCGTTGGAACCGAGAGATGTGCCGTTTGCCGTCTACGATCCGCATAACAGCAGCATTCCCATGTCGAAATTTGACAATATCGGTGCGGTGTTGCGGCACAGAGGGAAGATGCAGGCGCGGCAACCGGCGTATTGGGTGCTGGATTCAAAGGGCAAAGAGACGGCGAGTATTACGTGGGATAAATTCACCTCTCGTGCGGAGAAGGTCGCGCAGGTCATCCGGGATAAGTCGAATCTGTATCGTGGGGATCGCGTGGCGCTGGTGTATCGCGATACGGAGGTGATTGAGTTTGCGATTGCCTTGATGGGGTGCTTCATCGCCGGTGTGGTGGCCGTGCCGATTAACAATGTGAATGACTATCAGAAGTTGTCATTGCTGCTTACGACGACGCAGAGCCATCTCGCACTCACGACGGATAATAACCTCAAAGCTTTCTCCCGGGACATTTCAAATCAGAAACTCAAGTGGCCGACGGGTGTGGAATGGTGGAAAACGAACGAGTTCGGCAGCTATCACCCGAAGAAAAAGGATGGAGATGCGCCGTTGCAGGTCCCGGATCTGGCGTATATTGAATTTTCGAGAGCGCCGACGGGGGATTTGAGAGGTGTCGTGCTTTCGCATCGCACGATTATGCATCAGATGGCGTGTCTGTCGGCGATGGTGTCGACGATTCCGGTGTCGGAGAATACGGATACGTTTTCGAGTACGTTGCGGTCGACGGATGGAAGTTATATCGTCAATCGACCTGGACGACACGAGACGATCATGTCTTACCTCGATCCGCGGGAGAGCTGTGGGCTTATCTTGGGTGTGCTGTTGGGTGTCTACGGCGGTCATACGACTGTCTGTTTCGAGAGCAAGACGGTCGACACGCCGGGATTGTATGCTCACTTGATCAGCAAGTACCGCGCGACGATCATGGTTGCCGATTACCCTGGATTGAAGAGAGCGGCGTACAATTACCAGCAAGATCCGATGGCCACCCGGAATTTCAAGAAGAACATGGAGCCGAATTTCTCGTCGGTCAAGATTTGTCTTATTGACTCCCTGACCGTGGACGCGGAGTTTCACGACATCCTCGCAGATCGGTGGTTGAAACCTATGCGCAACCCGCGTGCGAGGGAACTGGTCGCGCCGATGTTGGCGCTGCCGGAGCACGGCGGGATGGTCATTAGTGTGCGGGACTGGCTGGGTGGCGAGGAGAGGATGGGCTGTGACCTCACGCTCCGAGACGAGGATGTGGAGGGCGACAGCGACGACAATGTGCCAGAATCGCCCAGCACGGCGAATAACTACACGAGTCTACTGGACAGCACGCATTCGGGGAAGAAGAAGGGTGTTGCACGGAGCAAGAGGGGCAGAACGGAGTTGAGTGAGGTGTTGCTGGATAAGGAGAGTTTGAAGACGAATGAGGTCGTTATCATCGCTATGGGCGAGGAGGCTCTCAAGCGCGCTAATGAGCCTGGAACGGTCAGGGCGGGCGCGTTCGGGTATCCTATTCCGGATGCGACGCTTGCGCTCGTGGATCCGGAGACGAATTTACTGTGTGCGCCGTTCACTGTCGGGGAGATCTGGGTTGACTCTCCCAGTTTGAGCGGTGGATTCTGGGCGTTGCCGAAACATACTGAGACGATCTTCCATGCGAGGCCGTATCGATTTGTGGAGGGGAGTCCGACGCCCGTGCTGGTGGAGCCGGAGTTTCTCAGGACGGGATTGTTGGGGTGCATTATTGAGGGCAAGGTCTTCGTCTTGGGACTGTACGAAGATCGGATACGACAGCGGGTGGAGTGGGTGGAACACGGCGCGCATGAGGTGGAGCATCGCTATTTCTTCGTGCAGCACCTCGTGGCGAGCGTGATGAAGACGGTGCCGAAGATCTACGACTGCTCGGCCTTTGACGCGCATGTCAACGGCGAGTACCTCCCCATCATCCTCATTGAGACGCAAGCGGCGAGCACGGCGCCGACGAACCCTGGAGGTCCGCCGCGGCAATTGGATATCCCGTTCTTGGACAGTCTGAGTGAGAGGGTCATGGAGGTTTTGTATCAGGAACATCACCTGAGAGTGTATTGCGTGATGATGACGGCGCCGAACACGCTTCCCAGGGTGATCAAGAACGGAAGGCGGGATATCGGGAACATGCTCTGTCGGAAAGAGTTTGACAATGGCAATTTGCCGTGTGTGCACGTCAAGTTTGGGGTTGAACGGGCGGTGCAGAACCTCCCTCTTGGAGATGATCCGGCGGGTGGCATCTGGTCTCCGATGTCGAGCCAGGTCAGGCAGGATATGCTGGCCATGCACTCGGACAAGCAGTATTCCGGCGTTGATCACAGGGAAGTGGTGATTGACGATCGGACGAGCACGCCGTTGAATCAGTTCAGCAATATTCACGATCTGATGCAGTGGCGGGTTACGAGACAGGCTGAAGAATTGGCGTACTGCACGATTGACGGACGAGGACGAGAAGGCAAGGGCGTCAACTGGAAGAAGTTCGACCAGAAAGTCGCTGGCGTGGCGATGTATCTGAAGACCAAGGTGAAGGTTCAGCCTGGCGATCATCTGCTTCTGATGTACACCCACTCCGAGGACTTTGTCTATGCCGTCCACGCAGCGATGTGTCTCGGAGCCGTGGCCGTCCCGATGGCGCCGATCGACTCCAACCGACTGAATGAAGATGCCCCGGCATTGCTGCACATGATTGCCGACTTCCGCATCAAGGCCATCTGCGTGAACGCGGACGTCGATGCGTTGCTCAAGCAAAAGACTGTCGGTCAGCATTTGAAGCAGTCGGCGTTGATATTGAAGGTCAACCTCCCGCCGACTTACAATACGAGCAAACCTCCGAAGCAATCGCATGGATGTCGAGACCTGGGACTGACGATTCGACCCGCGTGGATCGGAGCGGGATATCCGGTCGTGATTTGGACGTACTGGACGCCGGATCAGAGGAGGATTGCGGTGCAGTTGGGCCATAATACGTTGATGGCGCTGTGCAAGGTGCAGAAGGAGACTTGTCAGATGACTTCCACGCGGCCGGTGTTGGGGTGTGTCCGGTCCACGATGGGGTTGGGATTCCTGCATACGTGTTTGATGGGTGTCTTCCTCGCCACGCCGACGTATCTCGTGAGTCCAGTTGACTTTGCAGGAAATCCGAACATTCTCTTCCAGACACTGGCGAGATACAAGATCAAGGACACCTACGCCACGTCACAAATGCTGGACCATGCAATCGCGCACTCCGCGGGCAAAGGACTACATCTTCACGAACTAAAGAATCTGATGATCGCCACTGAGCAACGTCCCAAGGCGGACGTCTACAACCGGGTACGTCTGGCCTTCGCACACTCCGCGCTCGACAAGACGGCCATCAACACGATCTACTCCCACGTCCTCAACCCCATGGTCGCCTCAAGAAGTTACATGTGTATTGAACCGATTGAGCTGTATCTCGAACCCGCGTCTCTCCGCCGGGGACTCGTCGTACCCGTTGACCCCGACCAGGAACAATTCGCCCTACTGGTGCAGGACAGCGGCATGGTCCCCGTTAGCACGCAGATCAGTATCGTCAACCCGGAGACGAATCGACTTTGTCTTGTGGGCGAGTACGGCGAGATTTGGGTGCAGTCTGAAGCGAATGCTCATTCGTTTTACGGCACGAAGGACGCGTTTGATGCGGAGAGGTTTAATGGACGGACGGTGGATGGCGACCCCGGGGTGAGGTATGTCCGGACGGGAGATCTGGGATTCCTACACAGTGTCAGTCGACCGATCGGACCGGGTGGGAATATGGTGGAGATGCAGGTGTTGTTTGTGCTGGGCAGTATCGGCGAGACGTTTGAGGTGAATGGCTTGCAGCATTTCCCGATGGATGTCGAGGCGAGTGTGGAGAGGTGCCATCGCGCATTGGTCCGCGGGGGATGTGCGATTTTCCAGGCGGGGAGTTTGCTTGTGCTCATTGCCGAGGTGCGGACGAGAGCGTTCCTCGCCAGTTTGGTGCCGATTATTGTCAACACGGTGTTGAATGAGCATCAGCTTGTGTTGGATATCGTGGCTTTCGTGGCGCTAGGAGACTTCCCACGATCTCGGCTGGGAGAGAAGCAGAGGGGCAAGATCCTCGCTTCGTGGGTCAGTCGTAAGATGAGGACGATTGCGCAGTTCTCGATCCGCGACCCGGATGCTGAGGGAAGTGTGGGTACTGCAGTTCCCGAGGAAGCGTTGGTGAGGAGACACAGCGGGCAGAGCGGACCGGCGAACGGGAGCAGCGTGCATAATGGCTCGAGTCTGAGACAGATGGAAAGCGCGACGCATCTATCCGTCCCAGGCGAGGAAGGAGGAATGCCGCCCATGCCGGAGGACCCCTTGACGCTGCAGACGCACCCGGCGGTTGCGACGAGGGGAGAGGACGCGTTGACACCGACGGGCGAGACGCCGAGACCGCTGGCGTTGAACACCACCCTGGATTACTCGCCTGTGGACTTTGTCGCTACGCCGAATGAAGGGGATTTGCGAGCTCCCCTGCCGAGTGGGCCGGATTGGGGTATCGTGGATGAATTGGATCTCCCTGATACGCCTGCTAGCTATGGCCAGGGTATGGACGGGGATGCGTTCCGACATGGATATCCGGATTACCCGTCGGCGGGCGAGAGGGACTTTGGATATGACACTGAAAGTCCGGTCGAGGTGCCTAGGCCGCTCGGAGGGGGGTTGAGAGTTGCGAATGTAGGGAGGAGGGATAGTAGTAGTAGTGATGAGGGTGTTGGGGAGAAAGGGCAGGATTGGGCGGGAGAGGCGTTGAGGGATTTGAGAATTGAGAAGTAGACGGTGGTCATCGAGGGCGTTGCATGGGAACTGGAATGTGCATGGCGATGTACGACGGCGTTCGTCGGGGCATGTTTGTTTTGACGATATCATGGCGTATGTGAGTGAGCATGTGTTGGTATGCATGGCGATCGATGGCTGAATGGACTCTTTGAGCAGGAAATCGTTTCCCTCTTCGTTGCATGACGGGTCCGCCTACTCTAGCACTGATGCTCCGAGGGTCTGCTACATCGCAGATCAACAAAGCTCCTCTATTCGCTGCTTAGCAAGGCTACCTGTCGCACATCCAGCTCGTGCGCTGCTGACAGGCCTTTCCGCACAGTCGTTCTCAAATGGCCTGCGTCATCGCTCATCTTCTTCCACTCGCATGCTGACACCATTCCTCCGCAATTGGGAGAATGGCACAAAGAGGATTGAGAGGCATAGGTGCACGGCTGCCGGTTGAAGGGCTCGTGAACTACCAAGCTTTGTTGAAAGTGAATGCGCTTCCGCTTCCGGAAACGTATACACATTCCTTTCAAAACTCCTAAAGTCCTCGCCCATCAGACTTCCCTCCATTTCCACACAACTCGGGCGCATCACTCGCTCACCTTTTGAGCAGTTAGCGATGGATATGGGGAGGATCATGCGAACTGCCAGCGGTGACTATGAGAGGAGAAAACGACAGAGGGAGAGGCAGGGAGGACGGCGGGGACCGGCCACAAAGGCCGTAGGTTCGACTACGAGACATGTGGCATTTCAACTACCACGGCCGCAACCCAGGAAAGGCACGCGAAGTGGGTTAAGGAGCTCAGGCAAGTCGGCAGGCGACCCGGGCGACTCAGACGACTCAGACAATTCAGACGACTCAGAGGGGAACTCGGACGAATCAGAGAAGGACTCCGATCCTCCACTACCACCTATCACCTTCCCATGGCTCGTTGGCTATCCGCCATACAAAGCCAATCCGTCCACAACGTTCCCCGATCTCCCCCCGGAGCTGCGCAGTCGGATCTACGACATGATCTTTCACGGCGCCGAACAGCACCTGGCGCACTTCAAAGAGCCGCCTCTCGTCATGGCCTTCCCAATGCTGCGCGCCGAAATGCTCCCAGAGTATCTCAGAGCGGCCAAACTCATCGTCATCGTTCGCACAAACCTGGAATGTTCACCAGAAACGTTCGAGGACGCCGCTCCCAGTCCCTGGGCAAAGTATCATTTCGCCAACGACTACGCACTCCCGGCGGGCAAGCTCGGCCTCCGACGCAGCTTGAAGGCGAAACTCGACGCCAGCGACGGTAGGACGGAGCCCGTGTTCTATCACGTCGATCTACGATGCTACAACTATTCAAGCGTCGACGGTGTGGACGACCAACACACGGCCGACTACTACACTCGAGCGTCCACGTCCGATACGCCCCCACCGGGTCGTCCGTACCACTACGACTCATCGATCACGCTGCGTTGGGACAAGGCGAATCGCCTCAGAGTCTCCAAGCTACAGCCGGTTGAGGAGAATCATGATAACGATGAGGACTACGTGGCCTTCTGGGAAGGCAGAGTTGCCGAGCCGATCAGAGCCCTGGCCTGGACGATTGTGAAGAGGCCGGGCTTCTGTGGCTTCACGCTGGGAGACGTGAAAGAATTGGCCAGGGAGTTCCGTCTGGAGGATTCGAACTGGCGTGAATATTCGGACTAGATCGGGGACGTCTCAAGGTTGGCTGGCTAGGGGTGTCGACGGCGTCAACGGTATCATGTTAGCTGTGATGGCGTCAAAAGCCATTGGCGCCGTTAACGCCGTCCTCGTATAGCTCGGACCGAGGACGGACCGAGTCTCCGGGCCAATAGATTAAAGCTCGAGTGTCGACCTCCGTTTGCACGGGAGGTAAAACAGTCTCGATATAAAGAAAGCAATGCACCGGAACATATGTATCTACTACGCGCGCAATATCTATCGGATTGCGACAAAAGTAGGCTGTAAATTGTCCTTAGATATAGGGCTATCTACTGTATAAATTCTATATATATATATAGTAGATGCGACGCGGCAACGTCGCTGTCGCCTTGTCCTACCGCTTTATTTCTACCCAAACCCTAACCCTGAGCTATATTATGGATACGTCATGCCCCCCTTACTAGCGCATGCCGTTAACGGTATCAGGGTCCAAACAGGTTAGCTTCGATGGCATTAGCGACGGCGTCAACGCCGTTAACGCTATCGTTACCGTCAAGGAGCTGCCCTATGGCTGGCGGTGGCTCGTCAACGGGGTCGAGCCTTTGCACCGCTTCAATTTTGTTTGGAGCTTTGCGCTCACCGAGTTTGTTGGGCGACATCGCTTGCCGGGCGTATACGCTGCAGGAGTATCGTTCCGCGATCAACCAGGATGGGTTTCCGATGAGATAGCTATCATATTCCAGTACTTTCTGTCCCAATAGCAACGACAACAGCTCGCACGCAGTCATTCCACGATCAGTGAGAGGGCGTCAATTCAAGCTTCATGGTCTCAATCAGAGCCCGGTCACCGCGACTGCACTTGGAATCTAAAGATACGCCTGGTTGAGCCCGCCAACGGAGCACGGTCTCACAGGTACTCGCGAGTCTTCCCACCGCGCGAGCGACCTTTGTCAGAAACCAGCATGGCACACCAACGATCATCGACTTGTCACAAAAGCAGTCCGGTCTTCACGATGCCTCCCCTGTCAACCCCATCGCATCCACAACACTCACCCGGAGTCCCCCCCACCAGACTTCACACTAGCGTCGTGAAACCCCAGAAGACCGTCCCAATCGGGTAATTGTGGTGAAGCGAACTTCCCTCCCTCCAGAATTGAAGCCGCGGGGAGGACGGCAGGAGCCACGGTAGCACCGGCTTTTCAGAGGACGAGATACCAGGTCTTTAGTCAAGCGGATTGGCGGTGCGGGACGGATGCGTTCCTGTCGTGGAATTGTATCTGCAGATTGTGATGACCGGTCAGAGGGCTGAGCTGTACACACGGCGTGAATGTGTAGCGAAGATGTAATACAATTGGCGAAATGTTTTGTATGAGAGAGAGGACATCTTCTCATCAGCCTCAGCAGAACATTCGTGCATGGCTTACAAGCACAACGACGACAGAATTTTCGGACGCTGCACGATCCAATCCGGCGACCTCGAACGACGACATGACTCTCCTCAAGATCACGACTCATCTCTTCCCGATCTTATCCACCGCGTTCACCCATGCATGCCTCCTTGTCCCCGGAACCCGTCAAACTCGCACCGTGTCCAGAACCGCGGCACAAAGCTCGGAGCCACCAACCCATCCTCCCTCTTCGCCCGCCAGCTCGAAACCTGTCCGATCTTATATCGCAACGAATGTTCCGACGGTATCACCTGCGTACGTCTCGCCCTTCTATCCCCAATACTCCGACTCCCACGCCAGTATCGTATGCTGATCGAAAGGAACGACAGTGCGGCGTAGCTACAACCTGCTGTCTCGATGGCTGCTGCGAACTCCGGTACAACTGTGCTGTGGACGATCCTTTCGCTACGGCTGATCGACCTTGTGTGTGTCGCGGGACAGGACAGGATGTCCGGACTCTGGGAACCTCGATAGTGATCCAGATCCGAGTTTCGTTGGCGGTGCGGGTGGTGGAGCCGGGGCGTCGAGGTCTTGGATCCCATCGTTCTCCACCTCATTTGCCTCTGCCTGGTTTTCCTCTGCTTCGTCTGCTTCATGCCAATCATCCACGGCCTCGACTTCCACTGTTTCATCTACCTCGGCGATCTCCTCTTCCACCGCTTCCGGAGACGACGACACTTCCGCTGCCACAGATTCTGCTACCGGGTGCGGCAAGCACAAGCTCAATTTCGCTTCCCGGGCATCTCGCTTCTTCGCAGATGTCGAGTACGACGAGCACGGGAACGCCAGCTGGGGCGAGCTCGGCTGGTACTCCAAGTGATGGTCAATCCGGTGTGGCTGGAACTATGATCAGCTTGACTGCTGGCGTCTTGTGGGTCCTGGCAGGAGAAAGCTGACGCTCTGGCGTTTGCTCGGTAGGAATATCGTTGAATAGGAACGCAGAGAAATATGAGATGCATGAGAGAGACGAAGGACTGGTGCCAGACAATCCCAAGATAGGATCGCGGTGGTTGCGAGATGGAAGATGAGGAGGAGGAGGAGGAGAAGCGCGAGGGAAGCTGGCCCACCTTGATTGTGATCGTTCACTAGAGACATCTCCATGAACAGGCACTCACGATGTTGACGGACAGATCTTCTCACTGATTGCCACATGCTGGCGATGTGCGGATCTGATTCACTCCTTTCCGCCTCCTCGTCGTCCATCGGATCCTCTGTGGAAAAGTCCAACCAACAGTCATCCTGCTCGTCGGCGTGGGAGTGTGCTTCGCTGCGGTGCGCGAGGTTGTGCAGATGGCGTGCAGAGACGAGTGTACGAGGACGGAGTTTCTGCTGCGGTGGTTCGTCGCGCAGTTCGCGAGCGTGCTTGCGCTTTTGACTGCGCGGAAGTCTGATGTTGCAGCAGCGCAGGGTTGCGGGCGTGTTATGGATGAAAATTGGCGATAAGAGGTGGCCGTAGATCGGCAAGACGGCGAAGCGTTTGCGGGTTTGGAGGTTTGTGGGAGGTTGTCGTTGCTACGTTCAGATGTGCTGTCTTGCTATTCCCGGAATAGTGATGACAAGGCCGATCGGATCTCTAGCACTCATCAACATCTATCGTCGTCAGCATGATCACATCTCACCCTCTCCTCCAGAAGGTCCAACGAGCCTCGATGCAGCTTCTGGACCCTGTGACTTGGGCGTGTCGTCGATGGTGGCAGCACGTTGCTTGTCGAAAAGAGGGCGAACATTCGATATGATCGCAGCATGAACCCAGACCGATACTCGAATCGATCGAGTGAGCAGCGTACTCGGTGATCGTCTTGTCGATGATGAGACAGAGTACCTCGCCCTTCAATGCGCGCATCCGGCCTTCGACCATCCCGTGCCCGTCTTCACAAGATGCTCACATGCACTCCCAGCCCAAGCCGCCAGACCGAGGATGCAACAAACCATCATCGCAAATCTCCCCGCCAAGAGTCTAGAATCCGACTTTTGACGGGAGGCCAGTCGCTCATAAAGTAGAGCACGTGTGCCATTGAACGTCTGCAATTGAAGGCACACCGAGGGTGCGGTAGGGCTTCGCAGGGTGGCCAGGCTCGAGCAGATTGGCAAGGTTGGCATCATTGCTTCTCGACGATCTCTTGGTGGTCGAGAATTCGGGTGGTAGATCTTTTGGAAGGGAAAGTAGGGCAGAGGAAGGCGACGGGAAGGTATGAAAGTGGCAAGAGATCCACATATGGGTTGTCGATCGCAGGTCTGGTCGAGGGTGAGGTGATGTAGGGGAGGGAGCAGTGGTTGATCGACTCGGGTGGCTGTTTCGAGGGCTGTTGAATCCACGCATGATGATAGGATGGGTTGGATGTTCATGCTTCTGCGGAGCATATACTGTATGTGCGTACCTGATGAAGCTGTGGAGAAGAAACGCCGGCGAACTGCGAAGGATCCAATGGGTATTCAAGGGTGACAGCTGAGACAGTTTCTTGCCTTCCAGGGCGTATCATGGTGCAAGAAAAACGTCGGACCTCGGAGCTTTCCTCCGCGCCATAATGTATGTCGGGAAAATGCCCTTCTAGGCTTGTTTGGATAAGCTGACAATCGAGCACGTGGGATGCTGGACATCGGATTCGAACGGAAAGCCCAAGCATACCTCATAGCATCCCTAGCCTGATGTCGAGATCCAGGGTTGGGGGAGGTCGGCGTAGAGACCCCTTCTAGGCCATGCGCGCCGACCGTGGGATTGCGTGAATCGGTTGACCGATGAGAGGTCAGTCAGTAGTTCGCACGTGGGCAAGACATGGATTCAGATTTGTGCGGGACATGGGGGAACGGTGGAGTGGGAAAAAAAGGCAAAGTCGTAGTAGTTCTACCGTAGCGTATGATGCCAAGTGCAAGCCAAGAAAGTGTGCTGAGCTTGTAGGACGGCAGGGCCGGACAACGTGTCGACATACCGGGCTATGATTGGCTCGTGACTTCACGATGGACGATGCGACTTTCTCATACCAAGACGGTCGGAGACAAACGACCGGAGTGGGTTCACCTGTTCGGATTCTAGATGCTCACACCCATTTCGGCGGCGCGTGGCGATGGCACTGGTCTTCCCTCGAAAATGAGCTGAGGCTCAGGCGGAGGGTAGAATCCTAGAGTGGAGGAGGCATCTCAACATCCTGGTGGGCACGAATATAAGACCCGTCCGTCGTCGTAGCACCTGTCGACTCCCCGTCCACTCCCCCTCCCACCCTCTCCACATCCACATCTCTTGTCCTCCATCCCGACAACATGGTCTTGACCGAGTACACCTACGTCTTCGCCATTGGCACCTTCTTCGCCTTGCTCGAGGCCTACAACAACGGTGCCAGTATGTTGGATCCCTCGCCTGGATTCCCAATCCAATCAATCCATCATATCCCACTGACACCTCCTCCTCCTCCTCCTCAGACGATGTCGCCAACGCATGGGCCACTTCGGTGTCCTCCCGATCCGTCACCTACCAACAGGCCATGGTCCTCTGTCTGATCTTCGAATTGACCGGCGCCCTCACCGTCGGCGCCCGTACCGCCTCGACCATCAAGAACGGAATCATCCCCATCGCCGCCTTCAACGGCAACGCTCCCGTCCAACTCCTCGCCTTCACCTGCGCCGCCGCCGGTGCCTCCATCTGGGTCATGTGGTGCACGCGCCACTCCGCCCACGTTTCCTCGACCTACTCCCTCGTCTCCGCCATCGCCGGGGTCGGTGTCGCCGCCGTGGGTGCCGACAAGGTGCAATGGGGATGGAACAACGGATCGGGTCTCGGCGCCATCTTCTCCGGTCTGATCATCGCTCCCCTGGGATCCGCGCTCTTCGGTGCCGCCATCTTCCTCCTCATCAAATTGACCGTCCACCTCCGCTCCAACCCCGTCCCGTGGGCCGTGTGGACCTCGCCCTTCTTCTTCCTCGTCGCCGGCACCATCTGCACCTTGTCCATCATCTACAAGGGTTCTCCCCGTCTCGGCCTGACCTCCAAGCCGGGCTACTGGATCGCCGGTGTCTCCGTCGGAAGCGGGATGGCGCTCGCCCTCCTCGCCGCCCTCTTCTTCGTCCCGTACGTCCACGCCCGTGTCATCAAGAAGGACTACACCCTCAAGTGGTACGACGTCTTCCAGGGACCTCTCCTCTTCCGCCGCTCCGCTCCCGCCGATGCCGAGTTCGCCCGCGTCCCCAACTACGCCGTCATGCAGCACGGGGGTGAGCAAGAGGCCGAGATCACCGACACCAAGTCCGAGGGTTCCGACGAGGTCATCGCACCCAACGGCAAGCGCGAGACCGTCATCACCGCCGGCCGCAACCCCATGGCTCTCTCCGACGAATCCGCCCTCTCCACCGGCACGCAAGCCGACTACAAGATCCAGATGGCGCACGCCCGCGAGATGCACCACGCCGACCTCCGCAAGCAAAAGGGTCCCCTCGGCTGGGCCATGCGCCACTGCCACCAGAACCAAATCGGCGCCGGCTCCATCTACGAAAAGCACAACCTCATCGCCGTCGTCAAGCGCATCCCCGCCCAGATCGTCGTCATGGCCCTCTACGGAGTCAACTTTGACATCCACAAGGCCCAGGTCGGCGTCATGGGCACCCCCGAGGGACGCCGCATGGACCGCGTCTACAACAACGCCGCGAAATACTCCAACGAGACCGAGTACCTCTACTCGTTCGTCCAGATCATCACCGCCTGCACCGCGTCGTTCGCCCACGGCGCCAACGACGTCGGCAACGCGGTCGGCGTGTGGGCGGCCATGTACGCGGCGTGGTCGACGGGCGACACGGTCAAGAGCAAGGAGCCCGTCCCGCTGTGGCAGATTGCCGTCATCGCGTTGACCATCTGCTTCGGGTTCTGCACGTACGGTTACAACATCATGCGCGTCATGGGCAACAAGATCACCTACCACTCGCCCTCGCGGGGTTCCTCCATGGAAATGGGCGCCGCCATCACCATCCTCATCTTCTCGCAGTACAAGCTGCCGGTCTCGACGTCCATGTGCATTACAGGCGCGACGGTATCCTCTATCCCCGCTCTACGTCGTCTCGTTCCATTACTGACATCTCTTCGCAGGTCGGAGTCGGTCTCTGCAACGGCACCTTCCGCGCCGTCAACTGGCAACGAGTGGGCCTCCTCTTCTTCTCCTGGGTCATGACCATCCCGATCGCCGGTCTGATCGGCGGCATCACCATGGGTCTCTTCCTCAACGCTCCTTCATACTAAAAAAGAAGTCGTGTGTCACGGGAGTCGGTGGTTCTTTTTGATGTGGGAATAATAGATTTGAGCTTTTTTTTTTTTTTTTTTTTTTTTTGATGCATGACGATACCAGAACAAAACTTTGCCTTTTTAAGCTTGGCGCGTGTATATACATTACCACTACTACGACTGAATCCGAAGACATTCGTTCCATCATTGTATCTTTGAGACGTTTCTTCTGCTGTCACTTCTTGTCGTTTTGGTCTTCAACTGTGGAAGTGCATGTTTCGAGCTGGCCTACCGCGTCCTTACCTGCCGCACGATCACATAGAACTATACTTGATGGCGTCCTTCTCTTTCGCACGCGCGTAGATGTCATCACGACATGAGGCCGGTCTCTTGAGAAAAGAGATTGTCCATCCATGCTCAACATCAGCCAGGTAGCGATTCGATTCCAGCCTTTCGTTTCGGGCGGCATTATCACAGTCAGGTTCCGTGATCATTATCCCTTGCATCACGGCCGAAAGATTCTAGGTTCGGCCAGCGCATCGGACCTCGTCGTACTTGAGACAGCACTTCCCGGATTCAATCGGCCAGGATCTCCTCGTCAACTGATATCGACCTCACTCACAAACCATGGCCAGCCACCGCCAACGTCAAATCTCCCTCCTAGAAACGCTCGGCAACACATTCGCCGTGCTCAAAGCGGGTGCGAGATTCATCCTCAGCGGAATCGACCTCACCTGTCCATGACTGATAATTCCAACCAACACTTTTAGTCCTCAACACCTTCCTCACCCTCCCCACCGTCTCCGCAGCCGTAGCCGGCGCAAACTGGTCCTTCAAACGCAAAGCCATCGTCTCCTTCCTCCAAAACCGCACGACCTTCAATCAAACAGAATCCCACCTCGCCGCCTCACCCACGACCGGCCAGGCGATCCACGCACAATGCAAACAACTGAAACTCCCCGTCTCCTCAACGGTGATCCAATGCCGTCCCTTTCCCGACGCCACCCTCCACGAGATCGCCCTGTCCGGTCAAGCTGACAGCGACGACGGAACCGTCTTCCTCTACTTCCACGGCGGCGGCTACCGCAACCCCATCGTCGCCCCAGGCCACGTCCCCGTCGTCCTGGAAGCCGCCCGCGCCGCTCGCTGTTCGAGTGTCGTCTTCCTCGAATACACCCTCTCCCTCCGATTGCAGTATCCCGGCCAACTCGCGCAGGGCGCATGTGCGCTGAGGGAGATTTTGCAGCGGAACGGGATGGCGCTGGGGAAGGTTGTGGTGGGAGGGGACTCGGCGGGGGGCAATTTGGCGTTGGGGTTGTTGGCGCATCTGAAGAAGCCGCTGGGGGAGGTTCCGGACTTGGAGGGGGTGTGCGGTCGGGATGCGAAGTTCCAGGGCGTGGTTTTGTTGAGTCCGTGGTGGGTTTTCCGTTTTTGTTCTCCGAGTGTGAAGGTTGATTGCTGGAAGATTTTGTGACTGACTAGGATTCACAGGGTGAGGATGACCGACTCCCCTCCCAGCTGCACCTCCAACGCCAACAAGGACTACCTCACCTCCGACCTCATGCACATCTTCATCGACCTCTGGCGTCCGCGCAACGATATCCACGCCGACTTCATCGACGCTCCGGGTGCGGAGAATTTCTGGGAGGACACGGTGCCGACGGAGAAGATGTTCGTCGCCGCGGGAGGGTTCGAGATGATTCGGGATGATGTCCGGGAAGTGGTGGAGAGGTTGCGCAAGGGGATGGGGGAGAAATTGGTGTATGTGGAGGCGAAGGGGGAGGTGCATGTGCAGTGTGTGGTGGATGTGGCGGGTGGGGAGAAGCCGGGGGAGAGTCATGTTGCGTTGATGAAGTGGTGTGGGGGGTTGTGAGGGTCGGTCTACGGGCTTAGGGACGACTTGTCGATTTCGACGTAGGCGTTACCGGACTTCTCGGCATGCCTATCGGACGAACTTCAGGGGAGTGCGAGCCGATGGCCTTGGATATGACGGGCGATTCCAGGCCCGATTCCAGAAGTTGCCTGATCACCCAGCAACCATAGGGGATGCGAGAATGCGAGTTCGTTCCGGAACGCTCGCAATGATCGCTTCCGTTCTCCTGCAGGTTCCCGCACCGCGAGAGCTTTCACGCTGCGGACGCTACTCTCCAGCGGAGGCGTCCTTCTGTCCTCCCGACGCTTCCTTCTCTACTTTACGAACGCTTCGGCTCTACGGACGCCTCTATTCTGCGGATCAGACGACACTCCTCGACCCTTCTCGGCCGCCGCCCTGAATCGACCATCGTCCTGCTTCGACTGCCGTGCCGCGTCCCCTCCCGATTGACGTGAGATCGATTAGCCACGACACCTTCCCACGCACCGAAGTCTTCTTCCTTCGACGATTCCCGTGCTCTCAATGCTCCCGTTTCGAAAAGCATATCCTGCTGGATATGCTGTGCAGCGCCCGTGGCCGTGTTGCTTCCACTTCGGCGATGTCCGGGCTCCTATTGCTGCAACATCGACGTTCCAACGCGATAGAACGCCACTGCCAAGAAAGAAATTTTTCCACCCCGAAAAGGCAATTTTGAGTCATCCTCTTCAGGCTCATCGCAGGGCATCCCAGCTCAAAGACGACACAGATCAACACCTCTCTCTGTGATCCCTTACAGCATCTCCTCCCCTCGAAGTGTCCGTGGAAACAATCTCTCTCTCACCTGAAACATGGCAGCATCGCCAAACGTCCTAGTCACCGGATCCTCCGGCCACCTCGGCCACGCCCTAATGCTCTCCCTCCCCTCCCAAGGCCACCGACCCATCGGAATCGACATCCTCCCCTCACCGCACACAACCCACGTCGGCTCCATCGCGGACCGGACCTTCGTCGCATCCATCTTCACCCGCTACCCTTCCCTGCAATACATCCTCCACACCGCCACGCTGCACAAACCACACGTCGACTCCCACTCCAAATCCGCGTTCGTGGAGACGAATCTCCAGGGGACGCTGAACGTGCTGGAGTCGGCGGTGGCAAGCGGACGGGTCGAGTCCTTCGTCTTCACGAGCACGACGTCCACGTTCGGCGCTGCGCTGGCTCCGAAGTCGGGGCAGCCGGCGGCGTGGATCGATGAGGATGTCGTTCCGATTCCGAAGAACATCTATGGGGTGACGAAGTGTGCGGCGGAGGACTTGTGTCGACTGGTGCATACTCAGTCCAAAATGCCGGTTCTGGTGCTGAAGACGAGTAGGTTCTTTCCGGAAGCAGACGACAGTGCGGACGCGAGGGAGAGGTACGACGACGACAACCTCAAGGTGTTGGAACTGCTGTATCGCCGCGCCGACATTGCGGATGTGGTGAGTGCACATGTTTGCGCGATGCGGGAAGCCGAGAGAGTTGGGTGGGGAACGTTCATCATCAGTGCTCCGCCGCCGTTCGTGAGGGATGAGCGGACGCTGCAGATGTTGAATGGAGGCAAGGCGGGGGATGTGATTCGGGAGGTGTTGCCGGACGAGGCGGAGACGCTTGTGGCGAAGGGTTGGAGATTGCCGGAGAATATGGATCGGGTGTATGATTCTTCCAAAGCCGTGAGGGAGCTGAGGTGGAAGCCGGAGTATACGTTTGCAAGGGCGGTGGAGTGCGTGGCGAAGGGAGTGGAGTGGAGGAGCGAGGTGGCAGTGAAGGTCGGGAAAAGAGGTTACCATGCAGAGCCGACGGGGGTGTATACTTCTTGAAAAATAATCTGTCTCCTGGGGAAGCAAGATCAAAGCTTCGCTCTCTCCCATCGCATACGACGCTCATCCGGCGGTAAGCTGTCAACATATGCCAACCTCAGAGTGACCTTTGCCTTCGCCTTTCTCATTAACACCCCGTGCTGCCAGTTCCAATGTGGGTTATTGAGCAAGTCAGAGGCGAGCATTCTCTTCACCTGCCTCACCGTGAGCACACCGGAGGAATGTAGCCGGCTGTACTCGAGCCATGTGGATATCGCAGAGTTGTGCTCTGTCTGATCTTCTGATGGCGTTGGGCCAAGACGCACGGTCACCGGATGGTCCTCGATCTCTCGAGACGAGGCAGGAATATCTGGTATTGGCATGACAGTACTGCTCGACTCCAATGCTGGGTACTGTTTGCGAATCTTGTTAATCAATCGAGGCATGGCGTTGTCCTTTTCGCCATAATGCAGGTACATTGACTTGACGCCACACAGTCCTATGAGGCAGTATGCGCGATCTTCGACACGAGTGGTAGTTCGTCCGTGCATCCAGCCCAGCTTGGCGACAACATCCGCGTAGTCCACCGACTCGAGGGCTCTTCCATGTCGTGCTAGGACGTTCGCTGGTATACCCGTGATCTTGCTGATATGGTCGTTGAGGTTGGGCCCAGTCGTGCCTCGTCCACACACGAGCCACCGCTCCCATCTTTGTGCCCCAGAACGTTCCATTTCTTGTCGAGGAATAAGACCATCGGAGGAGCCACCAGTTCTTGCAAAGTCCATCCGCGACGGAACCATTCGCTTGCATACAGATCACGAAGCATCTGCACATCGAGGCTGGACTGGCTGCTCATGGTATCCGCAGCATAGTCTAAGACCTCGTCCCTGTCCGAGCGCCTAGGTATGTCCCACAAATAGGCCAAGCAGATTGCAGCATCAGAATACCAACGATACATTGATGTGATAGCTTCCCCAAGTTCCACGTTGTTGTTCTTGTCAATACAGCATGTATCGATCCACAGCCACTCGAGATACGAGAAGTGGCGCGAAACGAAACGACATAGTGCCTTGACTTTCTTGTAGCCGCGACTGGCCTCTTTCAACCCTGACTCTAGCTCTTGCTTAGTGAGCTCTTCGGCATGGCGGTACCACCGGTGAGAGGCGATGGCATAGGGAGGTCGATCGTCATCTTCGAAGGCGCTAAGTTCCAATGTCTTAACATTCAGCAGGCGCATCATGGCTGTCAAAGACGTCAAAAGCCCAAGTCTCCGCAACAGGATCGGTAAAGACTGAGGCGATGCACAATGAGGAACTGTGGTATCGGAGGTTCATTGAAGGCCGAGGCTATGTCGCTGCATGTGGATACAAGGCTGAAGGATGCAAAGCCTTCCTCAAACCAATCCGGGTCATCGATCCTCAGCGCGACCAGGCTCTGAGGGTTTACCGTCGAAGGCCAATGTTCCCATCACTTCCTCGCCCGCTTGCTCTTACTCGCACCCTCGACGGTCTCCGCCTTCTTTGCATTCTTCGCAAACGCTTCCTCGGGTGGCTCCTCCATCTTGCCGCCCTTTTTCCTCTTGCCACTCTTGCCCGCATACTTCTCCTCAAGATGGTCGAAGAAGTTCGCCGCTCTGCCAGTCTGTCGCTGCTGGATCATCGCTGCGAGGTCACCCATCCCGCCCTCGTCACCACTCTGAGCCTTCTTGCCACCATTGCGCTTGGTCTGTCTCGCTCTGATATCATTCTCCACCTCCGCGACTTCACCCTGTTCCTTCTCTCGAATCTTTTTCGCATTCGCGATTCTTCCTTTGCGACTCTTCTCACTCTCTTCTGTGTATTTCGCGTATGCCTCAACTTCGCCGTCCTCGATCGCATTGTCAATGATCAGTCTGAATCGATCATCGTCCTCCAGCACATCGCTCAGCATGACCTCGTTGTACAGTTTCGGCATATTGCCTTTGCATTTCTCATACGCCTTCAGCACATCTTTTCTCTCCTCCTCGCTCCCCTTGTACTGCGTCGCGAAGTCGTTGATCCGCTCGGTGGTCACCAAATTACTGTACTGCTCACGAAAGAAGTCCGTCCAGTTGAAGTCGTCATCTTCGAGGTCGAGACTCTCCTCCGTGCTGCCTGTAGTGTCGTACCGCTTTCGTCGCCGAGCGTCTGACAGGATGGCGAATGCGAATGCAATTTCTTGGAACTTGGTGTGAGCTGTGTCCTTGTCTTCGGGAAGAGCCTTGTCGGGGTGATGTTTGAGTGCGGCTCTCCGGTAGGCTTTCTTGATTTCGTCGTCGGTGGCCGTGGTGTCAACAGAGAGCACTTCGTATGGGTTGATCTCGGTTGGAGCCTCGCCGGCGGAAACGTCCTCGCCATCGTCGTCGGGTGACCGAGAGCGCTTCGGCATGATGGATGTGGTGTATTGGTGATGTAGATGTTGTGAAGGTGATGTCTGATGTGCTGAAGATGTGATTGATGTTGTTGAAGAAAGTCGGAGGAAGACGCGTGCAGACGCGTCGCTCTCCAGCAGGGTACGTCACTTTAACTTTAACTTTACCACCTTGACAACAACAGGGCACCTTCTACTACCATCCTTCGATCCCCTCACACTCACCATGCGCCGGATCCTGCGCCGCGGACGGTGACATGCCCGCCGTCTCCTCAATACCACCAATCTATCCCCGGCAGTACTGGGACATACCCAATCTCTCCCCGACCTGGTTCGCCTGGAATAAGCTCACGGCCCGCGATGTCTACCTCCTCCGAGAAGAGCGGGATTTCGCTGGACAAGACGTCTGGTTCTGGCTGAATCATCCCATACGACATGTTCGACTTGTCGGAGTCGTGGTGCAGATCGAACTGGTTGGGTACGGGAGGTATCTCATGGTGACGCTGGACGACAGCTCAGGAGCGAACATTGAGCTCAAGATCGAGGTACGACCGGCGAGAAAGGCGCATGATATTGAAGATTGGCCGAGCAATACTTTGGTTGACAACGTAGGAGTTGTCATCAAATGGGGATTGCCCGATGTGTTTGTGGACAATCAGATCTTGAAGCTGGGAGCTGTCATCAGGGCTCAGGGCAAGGTGGTCACATTTCGGAGGTTGGAGGCTACTGTCAATGCATCGCGTAAGGCTGCCATGCGAGAAGAGAGGCAGCTTCTACTCCAAAGCATCGCTCAAGTTCAAAATACCAACGAGGAGGCCATCCACTGGTCCAAGGCCGCCGATTGGAAACGCAGAGTGCTCAGCAAGCCTTGGGTTCTGACTCAAGAACAGATGCATGCCGCAGATGAGAGCCTCAAGGCTGAGAGGAAGCTTGAAGAGAAGAAGAGCAGACATCGACAGAAGTGGGACGAGCAGCGTGCACGGAAGGCCACGGAGCGAGAGGCTCGAAGGGAAATGAAGAGGGCGAAAGACGAGCATGAGATGAATCTGTATGCGCTGAAAGGGAGTGAAGTATTGCCTATGCCATGGCAGTGATCCTCGCCTACCAAACTCCCAGTCGTTCATCCAATGCGCTCCTCTTTGATCACGGTCCCGCTTCTCGAATCCGCGGGGTTCGTACCAGTATTGGCGGCAGTCGGCTTCCACGAGGCACAGCAGCTGCTCTGTGCAGGAGCGGAGTCCCGGCCCGTTACCGTTTGCTCTGGAGTTCGAGTGCCGATGCATGCTTTGGAGAATGTCTCAGACGAATTGACTCTCGTGCGCTACTCTCGATACGATTGTGTAGGGAAGGGCTTCACAGCGCCGTGCGCTTTTGTGCCGGTGATCACCACTCGATCTTTATCCTGCTCTGCCATGCGCCCAGCGAATCGCTCTTGCCGATGATGCGGCTCTTCTGAATGCGAAGAGCTCCCACCACACTTTCCTCGAGTCTTTGCACTTCAACTTCTACGTCGGATTGCAAACGACGTGAGTTTGGTCTCGATGAGGAAGAGTGGATCCGTGACCGGTCTGCCGTCACCGGTCACGTTTGTTTCGCTGCGTTTGTGAACTTTGATGCGAGTCATCTCTCCTGATTTGCTTTCATTCTTCCAAACTATCAGCTCTCTCTCTCTTCTCCCTCGCACTCATTCAAAGAATTCCTACGTCTTCATTCAGCAATGGGAAACATCAAGACTCCATCGGCCAACGGCACTAAGCGGACCTCGGGAACGATGAAGACGACTTGCAAGCAGGTGGGTAAATCGAGCGCATCACTCTTTGCTTGAGGAAATTCCTAATGAATGTCAGGCGGTCCATGTGTCGGGCATCGTTCTTTGCTCTTTGTTGGCTTTCATGCTGGCTATCACGGTCCTCCACAGCACAGGCATTGGTGCACACGCCGTCAACTTCTTCGCCGATCCATCGGCCTTCCCCACCGAGCTGGCGGCCGACGTTGTGAATAAGGTCAACAACACCGAGAGGTACATCGTGCTCAGTGCTCGATTCTGCTTCAGCCAGGTGAAAGAAACATTCGACTTTGTGGCGGCCTTCGGCGTACAAGGCGCTACAGTTACTGCTGGCCTCTTCCGCACGTACGCTGGCCTCTTCGCCAAGCATATCGTCCCCGAAGCCATCAACTTCTTCGACAGAACCTTGACGTTTCTCTGCGAATCTGGTGTCGACCTCTTCATCGTAACGCTTGTCGGCTTTACAATGTTTGGCACATCCTGCATTCTGTGCTCGGCGATCAAGTGGTAAGCCCGATGTTTGTGAACTTTTTGCAGCGCCCAAGTACTGACTTGAAGCAGGTACTGGGACCTCTCCGGCTTCAGCCGCAAGAACCATATCTTCAAGTGCGCTACATGGTCTTTGGTGTTCTACTGCGGATTGCAGTGGCTTCGGTTCAGCGACCAGATGCTGCTCGGTGACCCTATCCTCGCCCACTATCCACACGCCATCTTCTGGGTCGGACTTGGCACCGTCGCAATGCTTGGTCTGTGCTGCACGGCCAAGGATGTGAGGGATACCTTCTCAGGCGATGAAAGCATGTTCGTCTTCGCGGCCATGTACTGCATCCTTGTGAGTACGTTCCTCGGCCTACTGATGCTGTCGGCATACATTGTCTGCCTCGTGGTACCCGGAAAAGAGCGGTGGACTTGAAAAAAGCGTCGTCATCTCAGATGCGGGTTCAGTTTCGAGGAAGTTGTGATGCAAATGGAAGAGAATCTGCAGCGAGAGCGGAACAAAGGGAATCAGATGTGTTGTCAAAGGTGGCGACACATGGTATTAAGAGTCTGCTTCACGATATTCTCCGCGCCTGCGGACAAGCACATGTCGCTGAGGGTAGAAGAGATGAGTCGCGTCGGGCGAGCACCTGTGCTCGGAGGCGAATCGATGCCAGCATGGAACACAAGTATGCGATCAACAAAATAGGCATTCAAGCCGGGTTTGCTCGTTCACTGCAGTGTTCATACTTGTGAAGTCCACATCAGCAAGCGCAGTATTTCTCGGACCATCGACCCAACTCGACAGATCACACGGGGTCCCCTCGTCACGATCACTAGCCTTCGTCCAAGTACAACGAGAATAACTCGACGTACTACACTGATGAACAGGCTCACCGCCTCCAAACGGCAATCTTCCCGCGCAGTTCGGAGCCCGATGTCTGGCGAGAGGCGGAGAACAAAGTGGCCACTGACAAACGGGGAATGGAGAGCAGCCGCGCACGAATGCAGGCGCAGATGGAAGATCGATTGCAGCCAGGGAGTACAACCAGCCACGGGCATGTCGGGCCGGGGTGGGGAACGATGTATCTCGTGAGGTGGAAGCGCATGAGAGCTCTTTGAACTTCGATTTAAAGGCAAGCGGAAAGCTGCATTTGAGTGTTGTCCCAAGTAATGAGCAAATGAGCTTGGGATGGAAATGGCAACCATCTCCTAAAGTCCATCACGATTTGCACAGAATGCTAAGATGCGACCTACGGTGCAATGAAGCACACCTTGCGTGCTGAGGGGTTTCACAGGCACGCCATCAAGTGTCATGTCCGGAATGGGTATCATCGGGTCGGCGAGACGCTCGATACGGGCTGTCAAACTGTGCTCGATAGGCGGATCCGTAAGCTCGAGGCCGATAACATGAAGCACGCCTCTTAATTAGGCGACATCTTTGCGGCCTTTGCGTTGTTTAAGGGGGAGGTGCGTCCGCAGCTTGCGCTGCATAAGCGATGGCTGCTGTAGTCTGCCTGCAAGGTAGACGATGTAAAACGCTAGGTGTTTGGGTTAGCCTTCGGCCAAGCGCGCATCGCGGATGCGCTACTATTAACAGAGTTAAGTAAGTTAGCGGCCTCTAGCCGAGAGCCGACTTCTCTTATTCGTAGTCCGCTATTCGAGGGCTTCGATAATCCTTTCTTCTAGTAGTAGTATAGCATAGTAGTAGTAGTGTTAGTCGCACGATAGCGGCTTATAGTATAGTAAATAGAAGAAGTCAAGTCGTGTATTCGTGCCTATTCGCTATATATTCGTGCCTCCGAGACTCTCTAAACCGTCTATTATTAGACTCCTTAGTCCGTATTTAACTTTATAGTACTATAAATAGTACTCGTAACGCGGCCGGAGTAATTTAATAAGTTATCTTATATATTCGTGCATTAAGACTTGCTAAACAGTGCATTGTTAGGCTTCTATATATAGCCTTCGCCGTACTACTAGTAATACTAGTAAACTACTACTATTACGTCTACGAGGAAACTATTATCGCGAGGGTCTTTAATATACTCTAGTCGCTTATTAGCAAACTACTACGGTAGATCGTTAGTAAACTCCTCCTTATTAGCCTACTCTCTACTATCGCCTTACTCTATAGTATTAACGCTAATAGGCTCCTTATATCGCTCTAGCTCTAGTCTATCGAATACCCGCTCGTTAGCTTCTCTATATACGTAATCGTTGTTCAGATTAGGTCTCTAGTACTTAGTAGTATATAGTTTCGGCAATTCGGCTAGTGTATCCGTACTATATATACGAAACAGCTTACGAATAGTAGTACGAAGGGTTATATATACCCGTAGATAGATACGATACTTATCTCGATCTATTACCTTACTAGAGACTAGTATGTCGAAGCCTTAATACTATAGCGTCCGCTCGTACTACTCTATAGTCGCTAGTAGAAGATGCTCGTTAAGCTAGAAGCCTATTTTATTATAGTTAGTGCTAGACTTAGAGTTTAAGTTAGGATAGAAAGTAGGGCTAGTAAGTACGAATAGGCTACGAATACTTAGCGAACACGGTCGTTAAGCAACTCTAGACCTACTATCTACTCCGAGTCCTTAGTTTAACGAACTTAGAGCGAGGATAGAGCGGAGCGGACAACGGGGTTTAGTAGCTCGCGAGTAGTCTACGAATAGGTACGAACGCACCTTTAAGGTCCCTCTTTATCGGCTTAAGAAGCTCTCCTAGTATACGAATCCCTATCTCTTCGAAGCTAAATAGCCTTAGGTTAGAGTATATTGTCGACGGCATACCGCTTATAACCTACGGACGCCTCTTATCTAAGCGGATATAATACGTATTCTATAGGTGCACGAAGTTAAGGATTACCGTCCTTATAATTAGCATATATATAAATAGTATAGCGATTCGATCGTACTTGTTCTTCTTAATATATAGCCCTTATAGGTGTAGCTCTATAAAGAACTAGCGCTAACGAGTAGTGCTCGCCGTCTATTAACGCTACTAAGACTTAATACGTTAGTTTATCTTACTAGTACTATATCGAAAGCACTCGTTAAAGGAGATATCCTAGCGTTGCGAGATTAGTTTATAGCCCTTTATCGATCGCGCGGGCCTATATCTACCTCGTCTCTATTATATAGTTGCCGCCGGAGCGTTAGATAAGCGTCTACCGTATAGCGAGTCTCTCTACTGCGATCGCTCTAAAGTATACGTAGACTAGGGAAACGTTAGCTCGTAGTCGTAGTGTATTCGCGAGGGGATCGTACTTATATTACCTTCCCCTTATCTACCGTCTTAACGTACTACTTCTATATAGAGACCTACGTTCTTCTAGTAATACTAACGTATATCTATATAATATAGCGAGCGAAGGCGTTCGTATAGCTATAGACCTAGAAGCCGAAGTACTCTAGCTTATAGTATATGTCTATTAACTATATATAGTTCGGTCCTAGTAGAATAATAGCTCTACGGTGCGTCTTCGACCTAAACGTTCTATAGTATACGCCCTCTAGACTTAGCTCCTATAGGATCTTATATACCCTATCTCGGCCGACGATAGTATACTTGTTCCTTATATACTCGTATAACATTCGTCGACTAAGGTCCTTAATATCGCTACTATCTAGCTCCTTACGAAGGACCGTTCGAATCGCCTCTTCTATAGCTTTATAGTTAGCAGCGCTAACTTTCTTATATAAGCCTATCTTCGCTCGGATCTTCTTTATACGTTTCGGACCGATAACAAACCTATCGTCCTCTAATAAATAAGCGGTATACGTATCGCTTAGTCGAAGGACATAGAATATATAGGCGATACGGTATCGTAATATAACTATATTCTTTACGGCTAGACGGTTAAAGGGATGCTTAATATCCTACTTCTTTAGCAACCTTTAGAAGGTCCGTTTAGGGACATTAATACTATAGAGGTTAAGCAAGTCCTATCGAACCGCTAACTATAAAGAGCCGTCGGTAATACGTATAGTAATCTAGTCGCGGAAGTTCTTAACATCCGCTAGTCGTACTAATAGGCTTAGTAGTTAGCTCTACTCGATAATCGTCGCTATAGTAGGGAGATCCTCCGAGCGTATAGCGAGCGGATAAACGGAGGGGATGTTAATATTAATAATAAGGAGTACGGCTAGAGTAGCCGAGGGAAAGTTATTGTCCGGATAGGAGTACGTAATCGCGAACGCTAGACGAATAGGCGCGAGCGGGGTAGGGGTCCCCCGTCTCTTTAATCCTATAACTTACTTACTAAAGTTACTAAATAATGCACTTGTTTAAGTAGCGGTAAGTTGCGTCTAGTTTATATTTATACGGAGCTAATATATAGCGAATAGGCCGACGAACTACCTACGAATAGGACGGCCGAACAGACTACACCTTCACGCGGTGGCCGTCGTAAGTACCTTCTTCGGAAGGGAAACTAAGACAGTCTAGAAGAAACCTCCTCGAAAACCTCTCGAATCCGCCGAAATTCTTCTCGAAATCCGCCTCGAAATACAAGCTATAGAACGACAGTACGATTTAAACGAACAGCCCTCTACACTACGAATAGGAAGAAGAAGAAGAAGAAGAAGCAGTCCACTCTACCCTATACGCGCACCTCCTCGAAATCCGAACCGAATCGCACCTCTTTCCCTCTAGAGATTCGGGTCCTCTACGGATAAGTACACTTCAAAGAGCTAGAACTCGGTAGAATCTACAACTCTACGATTAACCTACGTTATCGTAGATAGAACTGCTACTACGATACTACAAAGGCATATTAAGGACAAGAGAAGATAGCGAGTTAGATAGCTACTTTACACGGCATTTTATACGGCATTTTGCACGGCATTCTACACGGCACTCTACTCTACTTTTCGAATTTGCAGCGTATATGTGCGAAGCGGAAGGATCCGCTGAAAATTCTACAAAAAGCTTAGCGCGAAAATTCTATAGCTCCGGCTATAGCAACACTCGTTTAATTTCCTTTGTCTTATACTTGTTTAAAGTCCTTTAGCATTGCCTTAGGCACGGGGTTTCCCCTAAGGTTAAAGAATACCGAAAGAATTTGATTGTAAATAGATCTACTGCCTTGCTTACAAGGCCGTCCTATATAGTCTTGGACTCCGAAAGGACGTAAATGAAATAAATAAACAAAACAAACAATACCTACGAATAGGCGTCGGAGATCCCCCCTTATAATATATATAGGCGAATCCCTACATTATCGACCTATAAATCCGCTTCTAGAGTAATATACTAGATGCCGGTAGTATTATCGAGGGTAGTTATAGTAGAGGGAGACGTACTAATAAAGATCGATATCGCTAAAGTCTATAGCACCGATAAATCGACTCCGCCTAGGTTTACGCTACCTCCGAAGAGATCGTTATCGTTAAGAGAAAGATTAGCGTCGTACACCGGCTCTACCCCTCTTATACCTCCTCCGTAGGCTCCGCCGCTAGTAAATAGGCCTATAAACTACCTACGAACGGGCGTCGAAGATCCCCCTATATAATATATATAGACGGATCTCTATATTAATAACCTATAGATCCGTACTCCTAGTACTACGAGGCGCTTCTAGAGTAATATACTAGACGTCGGTAGTACTATCGATAGGAATTGCGGCGGAGAGAGTTATAGAGTTCGAGGCGGAGGTTAGGTCGACGAATTTCTCGTTAGATAGTATAGCTAATAGTATTAGTCGCCTACGCTACTAAGTTAAACTATAGAGGCGTAGGCCTTATATAGGAAGAGAAGGGAGCGTCTTCTACCGGCTCTACTGTCTTATACCTCTACTATAGGCTCCGCCGATAGCTCTACTAATAGCTTAGCTAATAGCTCCGTACTAGCGTACGCCTAGCGTACGCCTAGCGTCGCCTAGCGTCGCTAATAGTACGGTACTAATAGCACGGTACCGATAGCACGGTACCGATAAGTACCTACTAATAGCTCTACCGTTTATAATACTATTAGCGCTGCCGTAGTAGAGCCGCCCTCCCCTAGAGTATATATATACGCCTACCGCTACCCTAATACTACTTCCTTTCTATAACGGCGGTGCTCTCTACGTTAAGAAAGGCCTCTATAAGGGTCTATATAGCTAGCGGGCATACGCTAGGAATATTCGAAGGGCGTTCGGCTACGAAAAAGTCTATAAATAGGCCTCGAACCGGCTACGAATACGAGCTATAGTTTCCTAGTACTTCTATTGTATAGCGGAGATATAGATTAAAGGAGTCCTTAGGCCTCTTATTAGCTATAGTTATTATTACATAATTAGTCGATTTATATTGCACGTATGCTGCCTAGTTGTAATACTTACTCGCGGCTATTCGTAGGGCGTTCGTAGGGCCTAATCGGGAAGGAGTAGTCCGATATTAGAGTTTTTAACAAAGTCTAGAACTAATTAGAAGGGTTATAGCTCTAGCTACCCTAGGCTAGCCCTATATTCGCCGCGATTCGTAGGGCGTTCGCACCCCCTTATTAGGGGAGAGGAGTTCTACCTCTTCCTAAGGTTTACCGAGGATTTTTAGTGCCCTTTTCCTTTATATCTCGCTCGCTCCTTTGTCTACCCTCTCTCCTTACCTATACTACTTCTACTATGTCTTCTTCTACTATAGTAGTATTAGAGCGTCGTATTTAGGGTACGAACTATACCGTCCTTAGCTAACCGCACACCTAATACTAGCTAGATAATAATAACTTCTACGAGGACTATAACTATCTAAACCTACGACGCGCTCTACTACCTCTACTAGCCGCTTCCGCGAACGCAACTACGAACGCTAGTTATACCTCGTTCGCATCCTTACCGAACGAAGCTAAAGGGCATTACTAGACGAGTACCTCGCGAATATAGCTTCGTCTATAGTAATATAGCATAGCCGGCTACCCTATTTAGGCTAGTAGTGCCGGCGCTATAGCAATCTCGGGCTATTAACTAAGAGCTGCGGACGATCTAGGAACTATAGCATCGCTATCGCCGTTACTAATTAAACTAGGTAGTTATAGAGGGAAGGCTCTAGTACTAAGGAGTGTCCTACCTAAGTTCTTCTACGTCCGCCTTTACGTCTACGAGTAGTAGTAGTATACCTCGAAGAAGACGTTTAAGGTTATAATAGCTCTACTAGTATAGGAACACTAAGGGTTTAATAGCTTTACTTAGCCTATGCTAGAGGCATACCTTAAGCCGGAGGACTTCCTTAGATTCCTCCTTTCTCGCGTACCTAAGGCTAATATTACTAATCTAACGAGGCGGCGGAGCTTCTACGAATATATTACAATTACCGACCTTAGTAGACCGACTAGAGCCTCGACTATATTAAAACTAGCGCTCTCGACTAGTAACGTAGTAGTTAACTTATAGCCGTTCGAAGTTAAGGGGCATAGTAAAGGTAAGACTAGAAGGCGGATCTATACTATTAACATTGCTCTAATTATGTTTACTAGGAGGATAAGGCATTTTAAGGCGGCAGAGGTAGCTTGCGAGCTTAAAGAGAGTATAAAGCTAGAGGCTATACGTAAAGAGATAGTAGCTCGAGATAGGGCAAAGGTAGAGGGTAGGGAATATATCTAAGGGGAAGAGATTAATTCTATACTTATCGACGATATAGCTCTATTATGTCTACTAGCGTATAAGAAGATAGTAGTAGCTCGAGATCGCGCTTAGCTCGGCTAATAAGTGTATTTAGTAGAGGAGGAGGAAGACGAGAGGGATCCGGATAGTATAGATAATAGGGCTAGTAAGCCTAAATATATCTCCGACTTAGCCGATAATAAGGACCTATTTATTAACGCGAAGGAGGACAATTTAGGTAAAGGCAGCGTAAACGTAGGTAGCGAGTATAATATAAACGGCGGTAACAACCTTTCCTAGGCGCTAGATATAAGGGCTATAGTAGAGGATATAACGGCAAGCGTATATATACCCGAGCTAGTACTAACGCTAACGCTAACGCTAACGGAGCCGACGGTTAGCGGCCTCGATAAGTATACTAAGGGTAATAATAAGGCCGCAACGCTACCTTAATCGCTATAGGGACTATAACATAAGAAGTAGTGTGTTACTAGAGCCGTAGGGCCGAAGAAGGCTACTACGAAGAAAACTACTACGAAGAAGACTACTACGAAGAAGACTAGTAATCCTTTAATAATAGAGCTTCGGCGGGGAGGTAGTAAACTATTATAGGGCATTCGCCGTGCGTTCGTAATAGGCTCGTACATCCGGAGGTTGCGTTAGTATAGCTAGAGGCCTTAATTCCGAGGATCGAGGGGAATTGCGATCGATATATAGGATTTTAATATATTCTATAGTATCGCCCGAGTGCGAATACTCCGCGAACGCCGTACGAAGGTACTCGTTAAATATCTTATATCTTACTCTCTACTATTAGATGCCCTTTAACAACTCTCTTATACGCTACTTCTTCTAGCCTAGTATAACGCTGCATTATTACTACCTTCCTTAGTTAGGTAATTCCTTAATATTGTCTATATCGTCCCTATTTACTCTTCTTTAAAAGCTACCTTTTTAGCTTTAAAAACTCTTCCTCGAACAATATTATTATTACTACTACTACTACTACCTCCGGCGCTATACCGACCTCT